>JAJMSI010000029.1:0-127300 GCA_030558325.1 Wilhelminamyces tanticharoeniae | reverse complement strand
TCGCTATCCATTGCCTTCATCCACTCTTTTGCTTGAGTACTCTCTATGGCTTGCTTGTAAGTTTTCGGAGTCCTTACATCTGTTTCAGCCACATACAGGTATCCATACATCACATAGTTGGAGTATGCCTGATGTTCTCCTTCTTCAGTATCTTGCCTTGTTTTCTCCAACGACTTGTTCCGAGTTGGTAATCCTTTGCTGACATTTGGAGAGTTTCCTTCTTCCTGCAGACTCGAATCCGAAACCACTATCTGACGCCATTTCTCACTGTCACCCTGTGGACTGTCGTCTTCGGATGACACTTTATCCTTGGTCCTGCGTTTTTCATCATTCCGTTGACTCGTATCAGAGGCTGTTCTACGCCTCTTCGTTATCGGAATCATACGCAGTAACAGAATGGGAGGTGCATAATCCAGGTCCAGTGAGGCATTCGAGCTCAGTATTCTCTCCCCGAAAATCTCCAACTCGTCATAAGGATGGCCTCGACCGAGCCACACGCGGGAGGGGCGTGTCACCAGCAGGGGCGAGGAAGAAACAGGGGAGATTGACGATTCAGGAGAGCTAGGATACATGCCGGACAAGATGACTTCCTCGTCAGCTTGATCCACCACAGGTACTTCTTCAGAAGTCTGAGGAGGGTCTGGCTCATTAGTCTGAGCATGAGTCGGAGGTGGGTCTTGCTCATCAGTCTGAGCATACGTCTCGGATGAGGACAGCTCCGTCTGGGTATGAGACGGTGATGATGGCAGAGCAGCCCGTGCAGGCAATGAAGCCAGCAGGCTCCTCCGAGAGGGAGTGCGAGAAAGCACCACGGTAGCGTCCTGGGTCGAATCCACGTCGTTGGAATCGGAATGAACTTCCAGGATCTGATCCATGGGATCGAAGTTTGAAGGAGCTTCCCGGTTGGGAAGAAAGGCTCCCAGAGCACCGGGAGCAACACCAAGGGAGTTAGTTGGGACAGGGGGCCCTGGGTGAGCTATCTTATTTTGCAAGTACGGAAACACATCTTCAGCAAAGCGAACTGTGTTACTCACAATGACTTTGTTGAGTCCCGGAATGAAGATGCGATAGGCATGTTGATATTCAGCATAGCCTACCATAATACCAGACAATGCTCTAGGTTCTAGCTTAGACAGGCTCTCGGCCGGAGGAATGTGAGCAAATGCTTGACATCCAAAGGGACGGAGACGTCCGTAATCCGGCTGAGATCCCATCCAGAGTTCAAAAGATGAAGGCCCATGTCTCTGAGACTTCGGAAACTGCTTCCAGTTTGGCACAACCCGTGGATAGCGGTTGACCAAGTGCGCACTCGTCCGAAGAGCCTCTGGCCAGAATGAAACCGGAAGGCCAGACAGTGCGAGAAGAGTGCGGGTCTTTTCTGTGAGGGTCCTGATGGCCCGTTCGGCACGGCCATTTTGATGAGAGTCATGTGGGACCGTGCGTTCATGACGGATACCCATAGATGGCAATTCCTGTCTGAATGCAGTCGACATAAACTCTCCCCCATTGTCCGTTCTTAAGGCACGGACCTTGAAACCTTTCCCTGAGAAGTGACGCTCTGCCTGCTTAATCACGGCAAGGACCACAGAAGCCGCGTCCGACTTGTAGCGCAAAGGTTCAACGCTCACAAAGTTGGTGAACAGATCCACCATGACAAGAAAGTATCTGGATTCCTTTTCTTGAAAAGAATCGGGATCCCAAGGACCACAGAGATCCACCGACACAAGTTCTAGAGGAGCCGAAACCGAGCGTCTTTCAGTAGTCGACTCCTTGGGGTGCCTCGCGGTATGTTTTCCAGAAATACACAGACCGCATGTCTTGGGCATCCGGGCTTCTTTAAACGCCCGGTAGTAACGATTATCTGCTCTTTAGGAAACCAACGCGGTTTACATGCGTCGGTTCATCCCTTTTTCCATCGCGTTTCATCCCTTACATCCCTTAGGGATATTGAATCGCGTATTTCACTCAGAGAGTAGTTCTTCACTTGATCACAGAGGAGTTGCACCTAATCCAATATCCAGTTGGTTCTGCATATAATGAATTGGCTGCAAACTCACTTTGAACTTCAACAATTAAGTCTAGACTCCAGGGAAACTGTGTATATAAAGGGACAAGTTTCCCACCTAGTTAGTTCTTTAAAGTATACGTTTATTAAGTTAAACAATATCCCGCTCACCAGAGTTTATACTTTCAGAAGATTATCTTGTGAGCAATAGCAATGTAGAGCTTTGCTTGATTCCAGAGTTAGTCACAGGTCTGGATTTTCGAGTCAGGCATCTTCCATAGACCACTCAAACTAATACATTTAGGAATATCAAGGTAATCGACGATACTTTTAGTAATTTCATCCTGGACTGGAAGTTCGCGTTACTAATCAATAGGGCTTGCTCGTGGCATTTCACAATCTCACAATGTAAGAGAATCACTGGTTGACATCAGGGGAATTATAGTCCGATGTTGGATAATCCCAGTAGAAAGTCACTTTTTCTGGTCGACCCTGGCTATTGCATCTTTCAGCAAAATCCGTAAGCCTTGGGCTAACATATGCCTCATAGTCAGAAAGCTTACACGAAAACCCAGGGCCATTTTGACACGTAGCGAGGGGGATTACTGCGTCGTTGGCGATAAACCTCACATATGACTTCGATCCACAAGAGTACTTCTCTGTATAGAGTCTGGCCCCCTGAGGCACGATTTGTCCTTGTGAGTATGGGTTAGGGAAGGGAATATAGTCAATTGGTAGCTCTCTCTCGGGGTCGAAGAGGCCGATTGCGGCATAAAACATCTCGATATCAGTGTCATGGGTAAATGAAACCCATATTTTGTTTTCAGACGAGTCATCTTTCAAAAGCGACAATTGTGCCTTGACAAGCGGTGAACCAATGGTGGAGCTCAAGCTATTTCCTGGGCCATTGCCATAGTAATTATCAAGATCCAGAGAGTAGGCATATCTCACAAGTTCCTCATTGCTGAACAACTTGCAAAATGGAGATGACCCCTTCACGTTCAATTCAAAGGCACACCACGCGAAAAGGTAGTATACGTTGTCTGTAGTCCAGTCCAAACTTGGATTTGATTCCTTGAATCTATCGAGAGCTGTCTGAAGATAATCCCTGTCATAGCCCAGGGTTTTACCTCTGTTTTCATTTTCATTGTAATTTGTGCAGCCATATCTCGGAGTAAGGGAGTTAGCTCCAAATTCTGGATCCTCGTCCGGTAGAATAGCGTAAGTAACATCCTCTTCAACATAATCATCACCAAGAAATCCTCTCGCAAAATACCTCGACGACTCATGTACCCTTCCTGAGTTGGTCGTAAATACTAGAAATTTTTGTGCTTTATCATAAAGCTCTCCATATTTCTGCCTGAAGGCTTCTCCGTGTCTTAGCTCATCTGCTGTACCTTGAAATGGCCCCTGAGAATTTGATGGCATAGTCTCCTTCTCATAGTACTTTGGGTCAGAAACGAAGTACTCATAGTCGTTGAGAAATTCCAATTCGCCTAAAAACCTATGCTTATAGGCTTTTATTTTATTGTAAACAGCTTCAAATTGTTTGCCGTCGCCGCTCAGAGGATAACGTTCACCATGCCGAGATATTAAATGAACTTGCTGGAGCTTGCATCCTCTTGGAATGGTTGTATCAATGCCGAATCCCGGATGTTGCTTATATGGAGCGCTACCGCCAAGGTAATTAATAATGTTATACTGTTCCACGGACGCCTGCTGGGGAGTAGCCACATCCAAAAAGACTTCTTGACCAGATAAAAGTAGACCCGAGTTGAGGGCTCTTGAAATCGCGACCATTCTTCGGGTTCTCTGTAGCTGAAGAGCTACTTACCGGGAATGATTCCAGAATTTTTTTAAATTCGCTTGTTTGACCCACGTGTGATCTCAGGCTTCATCGATCTTATCTGGATGATCTGTTCTGATCAATTTTTTAAGAAGCAAATTTAAATACGAGCATTGCACTAGAGATGAAAGGTCCTTGTAGACAACTAGGTCCCTGACATGTCTTTAATATATTTTTGCGATTTGCAAATAATTGACATAAATTGCGAAAAGTTCATTGGGATGATTACTGAGTAAGATCTTGACCTTAATGAGTTGAAAAAGATGGATTTTGAATAGAAAACATTTTAAAGGCCATCAAGGAAATGTGTCAGAAGATCGGGCTTGAGCTAGAAGATCGGGCTTGAGCTAGGATCTCCAAGTTTTATTGGGTAGTCAAAGATGACCGTTGTACCCCTTTACCTAGCGAAAAATCTCACTTCTACTGTATAGATCATAGTTTGTACTCAAACCGGCCAAAGACCTCAATTAGCCTTTCATAGAAAGAATACAACCCAATCATTTAGTCTTCCCAAACAGGGTTAATTGTTATCAGAAGTAATTAGCCATACTTTCATGTCTAACAGACGCGTAACAGAATTTCCGCCTTATCCCCAAATATGCGACTCCAGCACCATATGTGAGAACCTATAGACTACATAGCTCTTTTACATAAAGAAGACATACAACAATCTCGATACTATTCCTGGTTCCTAATATACATAAACTAAATAATACACAGTAACTAGACCATCTAGTTAGCAGCAGAGGAGTACTTGGTCACAGCTCTAGTACCCTCAGACACAGCGTGCTTGGCCAACTCACCAGGCAAGATAAGTCTAACAGCGGTCTGGATCTCTCTGGCAGAGATAGTGGACTTCTTGTTGTAAGCAGCCAACTTAGAGGCCTCGCCAGCGATTCTTTCGAAGATGTCGTTCACGAAAGAGTTCATGATAGACATGGCCTTCTGGGAAATACCAGTGTCAGGGTGGGTCTGCTTCAACACCTTGTAGATGTAAGAAGAGTAAGTCTCCTTTCTGGTCTTGGACTTTTTCTTGGGGGCAGCAGAAGAAGCGGTCTTCTTGGCAGCTGCAGGCTTCTTCTCAGCGGGGGCCTTGGAGGCGGGTTTCTTCTCAGCTTTGGGGGCCATTTTGATTGATGTTGGTGTTGTATCAAAAACAAATCTGGAGGAAAGAGCGATTACGGTGTTTATATAGAAAACCAAGTTTACACACCGAATCGCGGGTGGCGGGGAGAACGGGGGTGTTTGTACTGAAGTTTACGCAGGAAGCGTAATTTTACGCAGGGTTTCACGGGCAGAAAATTACTCACCAAAAGGTGTAATATCTGGTATGCATGGGCGCGCGGTACAAACAAACACAGTTTCTAAGATATATAAGGGGTAGTTCCCAAAACCTCTCGACTTCCCTTCTCTCCTTCACACAAATTATTAATTAGCACAATGTCTGGTGGCAAAGGTAAAGCCGGTTCGTCGGAAAAAGCATCCACTTCTAGATCCTCCAAGGCTGGATTGACCTTCCCTGTCGGAAGAGTCCACAGATTGTTGAGAAAGGGTAACTACGCCCAGAGAGTTGGTTCCGGTGCCCCTGTGTACTTGACCTCTGTGTTGGAGTACTTGGCTGCCGAAATCTTGGAGTTGGCTGGTAACGCTGCCAGAGACAACAAGAAGTCTAGAATTATTCCGAGACACTTGCAGCTCGCCATCAGAAACGATGAGGAGTTGAACAAGTTGTTGGGACACGTCACCATTGCTCAGGGTGGTGTCTTGCCTAACATTCACCAGAACTTGTTGCCCCCTAAGTCCGGTAAGGGTGGCAAGGCCAAGGCTTCTCAGGAGTTGTAGGCGTTCTGCTGTGTATTATAATATGTATATTAGAATGAGATGGAATAAGTGAGCTTTTATTGTAGTGTTTGCCTCTTTGTATAAATGACTGGTCTATTTGTTAAAGGCTTGTAAGATGTGTGTTGTGGAGAGGCTGATGCCCCAGGAGGAGTCCTGCACAATAACCAAAACATCCCCTCACAATAGATATACTTTTGGATACTTTTTATCCGAGGACCTTTTTCTCACGTGCTTATCGTACTATTTAAGACTTTGAATCGCCTTCTGTATTCCCTAGACACACATAATTTCGAAATGGCTGTTCAGTTGAATCAAAAATCTACTAGGAACTGGAGACTAGCAGTTGGTACAGGAGCTATTGTCGTTGGGGCTGCCTTCGTTGTATTGCAGACCTTTCCTCATTTAAAGACTTCGTTCTACAACCTTTTAACAACTTCCGAAGAACCCAATATCGACAATAACGACGACAATGAACCAGTAGAAGTCAAAAAACACGACGAATCCCCATCAGACCCGGAGAACGAAAAGGAGCTTCAAGTTAGCTCTCACTCACTTAACGAGGAGTCGCTCGTCGATATCGGCGCCTGGTCTGAAGACAATCTCAAAAGCTGGCTCAACGAAGTGAGTATAGCTGAACTGAAAAGCCGAAAGAAGTCAGGGAATACTAACTCGAATAGAAAGAAATCAGTCCTCCACCGGACGCTTCTCGCGATGGCATTGCTTCCTATATTAAGTCTATTCAGAACAAAAATCACTAGCTATTATGGGTTCGTGCTCAACTTCAGTTTGACGCAATTCATAATTCGTCTTCTAATGGTATTGCGGCGTTATATTGTGTGAAAAGGTTATCCATTTTAGATAAGGCGATCTCAACACTAATACTCATGAAATCTTATGGCCCAAAATTCGATGGCATAATCCCGTGGTACGGAGGTCTATTGTGCGTAGAATTGAACTAATGCTCTAAAATTCATTATCTAGTGTCTTTCTTCCACTTTTCGATGCTGGCCTCGAAGATCTGTCTTGTTAGGCCCTTGCTCTCATCATCGAGATGAGCAAAGTGGCAGTTGATCGACTTGACGTCTCTATTTCTAAGCTCGTCGTCAAACAAGATGAAACCTCCCGCTTTGAGCTCGGATTCGAGCCCCAACGCTCTAGCCGCCAGAGAGATGTGCTTCGTTTTACTTCCCTGGCCCCACTGAAGCGAGTCGAAGAAGCGAATAGCCGGCTTTCCATCTATATGGAGGAGCGATAGCAACTCCTGGGCTATCCTGGGTGCGGCTGTTCTGCTGGCACCGATGATGATCACGCCATTTTCCTTCAACTCGACTATGATGGACTCAACGTCCCTGTAGAAGGCAACCTCCTGTCCGTGCTTGTCGACCACTGCGGTTTTGGATTTAGCCTTGAATGGTGGGCTGACATGCGTGTCGCACCAGAGAGGCCATAGCGTGTAGTCGAGATCGAACACTATTGCAGGAGGATACGACATGAATAAATCGGATCTTGCTGAGAAAGAGTGTAAATGTCAGAATGTACGTCAATTGCAGGTTCTCACAGTCTCGAATACTATTGTTTGCAAGCGCACACGCACCTTCGAGCCTTTACCTCGCTTTCACCCCCCAGAGAATATACGACGCCACTATTTGCCGTGTTTGCCACCACGGCGCTATAACTGCCAGATTCGGTGGCTAGCAAGCCCATAATAATTAGGCTCCTACAGTAATTTCAGCGCCTTTGTCCACCCCAAAGGCCCTGCAGCTCCACGTTATCTCCTGCATATAACATATTGCTAGATAACGAAAAAATGACTAGGGGGTCTGAAGGCAAATCCCTAGAATTCCACCCAGTTCCACGGGATTCGTCTATAAAAGAAAGGCACTCGCCTCCCAATCCACTGTAACTTCCTGGAGACTCCCAATTATTGACTATGGACGACCGTGTCGTAACCCTCAAGGTCACGCACGTTAGGCTTCTGGCCCCTGACTCCACACCTGTGGAGAAGATGCTTACCGTTGATAGGACGTTCTTTACAACTATCAGGGACAAGGATTCGCTTCTCAATTTGCTTTCCAGTTCCGGAGTGGAGGTTCCTGAGAACCGCGCCTTCCTTAAGCTCTCGCGCAAGTCCAAGAAGAACAAGAAGTACGTTGGCTTGGAGAACGTTGATGATTTCAAGGCCTTGGTGCGCAGCCTGAAGGTGAAAAACGTTGTTTTGATCTTAAATGACAGCTCTCCCGTCAGCTTGGGCAGCACACCCTCAAGCCTGGAACCGGCAGTTACTGCTGACGGCAAGAAACCCAACTTGGGCACCTTGGGTGATGCGCTTGTGGAGGCCGCTTTCGAGCACTTCCGTGACATCATCAAGGATTTGAAGGCCTTCACCGCGGATTCTTTCACCCAAGGTGAACAGGCAGAGGCAAAGACATCGGAGAAGACCGAGCCTTCTCCCTTTGCCCACATCGTGCATCCCAACACGACCTGCGACGTTTGCCACCCAAATGAGTTTGTTCCCATTCGTGGTGCTCGTTACAAGTGCCTTGTGTGTGAAGATTATGATCTCTGCGAAAAGTGTGAGTCTGCACAACACACCATCAGTAGGATGGACCACGGCCACTGTCACACTCATCCGATGGCAAAGATCTTGGACACGAACTTTCGTGGTTTCAACTTCAAGCCGTTTCACCAGAGATACCCCCCATTTAGTCGTATTGGCCCGGCCACTATGACACGGGAGGGCGAAGATCTCTTCTACGATATCCCATTTGGTAACTGCACCTCTGCAAACAAGATGAGAATCGAGACATTCCTTCGCGGAGGCAAGGTCACTAACTTCTTTGACAACGTCAACGCCTTTATTGAGGATTCTGACAGATACAAGGAGCTCTGTGCTCTTTTGGAAGACGACTCAGCTGAAAACGACGTCAAGTTTGCCTTATTGAAGAGCATCATTGAAGCCTACAAGGAGACTAGGGCGGATCCCAAGGAAGAAGAAGAGAAGGTGACCGAGGTATTTCCTGGGGCCCAAGCGTCCATTGTTGTCGAGGAAAGCTCTAAGGGTATTGCCACAAAGCCATCGGGCCACGAGGTGGTTGTCAAAACCAAAAAGCACACTGACTATCATAAAGTCATTTCCATCCTGTTGCAAAACACCTCTCCGTATACAATTGCAGGTGGCGACTTGAAGTTCGAGTTTTTCAATGACAACGAGAATGAGTCGGTCATCGTCAAGGGAGCTACCAGCATTCGTCCTGGACAGACCAGATTTTACAACTTGGGCAAGTTGTCGGACAAATTCCGCGAATTATCTGGCAAGAGATTGCGCATCTCTACTTACGATTCTGGAATCGTCTTGGAGGGAGATTATCATGAGGACAGACTTTCTACTTTGGCTGTGACCGTCAAAGACATTCCCGAATTCGAGACGAGTTCCGTCAAGCCTCTGGATCAGGTTGACTTCAATAAACTGGATATCGTTAATGTTACCCTTGTTCCCAAGCACCCTGGAGTGGTTCAAATGATCATCACAAACATGTCAAACAAGGCAATTGATTGCTCGGATTTAAGATTCGAGTTGATCAACTGCTTTGGCCAGAATGTTTCTAGTGTTGTTGTCCACAAGAAGCATGGCATTTTGTCTGGAAAGAGCACGAAGTTCAACATAACGATGAACAATGCTCACCTCAAGTATCCTTTCAAGTTGATTATGAAGAATGAATTCCTCACCGGCCAGTGTGAAATGAGCTTGAAGAATTTAACTGGCACTTTCCGTTTTGAAGCCGACGGTAACTCTGCCAAGGAGGAGACCCCGGAGGAGGTCAAAGGCGAGGAAATGGAGGACACCGAGACGGATACCGGTTCCGAGAATATGGCGGAAGGCCCCACTGCCGTTCTTGAGACTGTCAACGAGACAGGAGCTTTGGGGGTGGACGATTTTTCGAGTTCCCCGGCTGGATCTGTCCATTCCATGGTGTTGCCGTCATTGCCTAAGGAAAACTTGGAGGAGTCCAAGATGTCCGAGTACTTGAGCGCCGGGTCTACTATCGAGGACAAGGAGGTGTCTGATGACGCAGAGGAATATGATATGATTAGTGTGGGTGAGACGGAGGACGACTTGACGTCGGACTTCGAAGTTTTGTCACCTGTCAACAGCAACACCCAGTAGAGCTGGGCTCGCTGATATGACATGAGAAGTGTTCATTTTTCTGGCGCCCCTGCCGGAGTCTAGTTGTTTGCTTTTATGTTCTTGTCTTTTCAACAGGTCGACCCCATTGAAGAGTCTACGGTTGCTTGGATATGATAGGTAAAGGCTGTGGTAGGCTCGTCTTTGGCGAATGAGTGTTTTATGATTAGTTTTAACATGTTACCTGTTGCCAGTTCGTAGTGCAATACGTTTTGAGTTGTCGTGTTGCATGCTGGGGTGGTGGTGTGCAGCCAAATGCATGGCGTGTACAATTTTCAGACAGGAGCTAAAACACCTTTTTTTTCCCGTCCACATTAGTCCAATAGCCGCGTGGAGTGGTCGCGCAAAATTGAAAAGAAATCTGCTAGGAAAGCTCCCCTTTCTATCTTTCTCACCACATCCACCAACATGAAAGCCCAGAGCACCAAAGTAGCTCTGGCCAAGGACGCTGCGCCCGAAAGCGAAGGTTCGTGTTCTCGAAAGCACCAGTTAGACTTTCAGTAACTAACAATCAGAACAAAAGTTCAAGCAGAAATGCAAAGAGTTGAAGAAAAGAATTGCCGAGGTGGAGGAGAGCAACGAGATCGCCACCATAGCGTTATCAAGAACTAGGATGTCGATACGCCGAATGCGGCTCGAGTACTCCATCTTGCTCGAGAGGCTCGAGGAGAGGGCCGTTTTGGTGCCGAACGTGTTCAATAACGAGGCTGAAGACATGTCGCCCCCACCCTCTCCGTCTGGTCTAGATGACAGTTTTAACTCCAAATTCAGCCGCGGTGGGCTCAAAAAGGGCAAGAGAAAGCCGGCGGGCAGCCCCCCCAACCCGTTAAGTGCTAAAGCCCAGCGTATCAGAGACCCGCTGTTGCCCAAGAGGCCCACCAACGCGTACCTCATCTTCTGCGATGCCGCAAAGGAGCGTGTTCGCAAGGAGTTGGAGGAGCGTAGTCCTGGAGCAGCCACAGACTTGTCAAAGGCGTTAACAGAGGCGTGGAAGAACCTCAACGCAGACCTCAGAAAGCCCTACTACAAGTTGTACGAGGAGGACCGCGACCGGTACCAGCGTGAGATGACAGAATACAACAAACGGAAGGTTCTGGAGTTAGAGGACGAACGCAATGGTATTAAGAGACAGAAGAACGAGGACACCGCCGATCCGGAACCCGAGCTGAAGGAGGCTACAGGCGAGCCCGCAGAGGCCATCCAGGCAGAGGCAGAGGCGGAAACGGAGGTTCAAAACGAGACCCCCGCACCCCTGGCAGGAAACCCCGAGTAGCAAAGTTACAGTCTCTGCTGCGAGGGGAGAGCAGTCGGGGAGTGTAAAATACAGAGCGCCATTTTGAATGAATATTATATGTGCAGAGTGTAGGAGACGGTGAAACTTGACGAAATGATAAGAAAAGTAAAGAACACGTCAGAAGTACAAGAAGTTGATTAAAGGCAGAATTGGTAGAAAAGCATT
The DNA here is from genome assembly GCA_030558325.1 of Wilhelminamyces tanticharoeniae. Classification (NCBI taxonomy): domain Eukaryota; kingdom Fungi; phylum Ascomycota; class Pichiomycetes; order Serinales; family Metschnikowiaceae; genus Wilhelminamyces; species Wilhelminamyces tanticharoeniae. The sequence continues at coordinate 115,965 of JAJMSI010000029.1, read as the reverse complement.
ATAATGATGCCGCAGAGGATATACCGAAAAATGAGTCTTTTGCATTGCAGTAGTACAATGAACTTCTAGTATATTGTCATTTGCTTCATACATATTTAGCACCCCGCTCTCTTCGGGGTATGAAAAGCCAGACCCCAAGCCCTTCTTTCTATTTTTGTATGGAACCGCCTTATTCCAATCATCACACCTCTTCAATACCACCCTCAATTACTGCCCTCACACCTCCTCCACCTTTTCTTCCTACATTTTCTCAATACTTGTGCTGTTGTGCTATTTACAAGCCTACGACTTCGCAAAACGCTGCTTTTTGCTGCGGTAAAAGCCGTTGGCATCCTTATCCTGCTTTCTCTTTTCTCTTCCACGCTCATGCTTCTTCAACTTGCGCTTGGCCGCCACGTCCGGAGCGGTGATGGCCATCTGGACACGCTTAGTTCGGCGGTCTCTTCTTCTTTCATCAACGATCCTCTTGACATTCTGGTAGACCTTGGTGTACTCGGAGACGCCCAACTTGGCCTCAATCAACATCATGCACTCGCGGGTATTGTCCAAGAGCTCGGACTCCTGGCTTCCGTTGGGCTCGATTTCTGTGAAGTTGTACAACGCCAAAAGGAGCTTTTCTGCTGCCGCATGGGCCCTCTCGCCAGAAAGAACCTGCACCAACATGGCAGCGCACTTGACAGACGAGAGTTTCGAGTTGAAAGACTCCCTGTAGTGGCGTTCCTGCCTCATAACGGTGCAGATGCGAGCCACCACGTAGTCGGTCGCGAAAACGTACTGGGGCTCGTTCTCGTCCTGTTCGTTCTTGTCGCTTCTCTGGTACTTGACTTCGTGCTTTTCCCACCGCATAACGATGGTCACAAGATTGCGCACAATTTGGTCGCCCAAATCCTTGGAAACAGAGGGAGCGCCCAACTGGTGCAAGAGGCGATAAGCGATGGTCTGGAGCTCGTATTCCAGCACTTCAAAGCCCAAATTACCAATGTGCGAGAGCAAAAGACCTACCAAACGTGCACCAATGAGCCTCACCCAAGCGTGGGGGTAAAGTAAAGCGTCCACGATAGCGCTCCACACAGGCTCGTAGGCGGCTGCAAAAACGCCATCCTTGAGCGAGGACGAAATGGCTGAAAACACGCTCAACACAGAGTACACGTCCTCCCAGGAAACATCCGAATCGTCCGACTCCTTATCTTTGGAGGCCTGCAACGTTTTTGTAACCACGTCCACAGCAGCAGCGTCCAACAGTGGGTCCTTGCCCACACCAAACTCGCCCAAGTAAGCCTTGTAGACGGAGCAGCCGCAGCGGTGCAACATGCGGTTTTGCAGCCGCATCCACGCACCTGTATAAGCCACCAAGGCGTCGTTTTTGGGGCCCACGGCTGCAAAAATGGTCGCAATCAACGCAACCGCCATTTCACGGCACTTGGCAGACTCATCCGCCACCGCCACGTTCGCCAACGCCACAAAAAAGCTGGTGGCCACCTTGGCGAGAAATTCCGCCCCCGCCTTCGCCACAAGCTGGTGCACGAGCTCCATGACCGACATGCGGCCGTCAGGGGTGGCATAGCCGAGGTTGTTCACCAAAAACCGGAACTGCTTGTCCAAGCGGCCGCGGCCCTGGTCGTACTCCATCAAAAACTGGAAATAGACGGTCCGGGCCATGTCGCGGATTTCCCGCGTGTGGTTCACCACCATAATGCGTGCCACCACGTCCATGACGTCATACACTTCGGGAAGCATGCGATGGCGCGCCACTACCGCTCGGAGGAACCCAAACGCGAGGCCCTGGCGGTTGGGCTCGTCCAAATCGGGCTGCACCCGCGTGAGCACGTAGCTGACGGTGGCGTCCGAAACGGGAACCTCGGCCTTGTGGCGCATGACTGTGGCGAGGAAACGCAAAGCTGCTTGACAGAGGTCGGTGGTGGTGGTGGGGCTGTCCTGCACAAAGTCCACACAGGTGGCTGCGAAAGACTGGAGGTCCTGGTCGACCGCGTCCGAAAACGGCAATCTGACCACCATGTTGAGCACCTTGAGGGCGGCCACAGTGACACGCTCGTTGCCACAGCCGAGCGCCGCCCGGATCTCGGGAAGAAAGCCCTCGATATTGGCCACGGTGACGAGGTGTGGGTGCCGCGCAAGAGCCGTGCGCATGAGGTCCCACGAAAGCGTGTGCAACGCATGAGCAGCCTGAAGGTGCGCCACCGGCGGGCCGTGCGTCTTGCGCTGCGTCTGCACCAAGAAGTGCAGCTCCTTTTCGGAGATAGCCTTTTTAGGCATCTCCGGGCCTGCTGCCTGCTGGTGGAGCTCGTAGCAGAGAACAAGCATCTGCGGAGTTCCGGCCCCGGCATTGTGGTGCAATCCGAGGGCGTACCGCCTCATAAGCTCGTCGAGCTTGTGCTCGGTCTTGTGCGAGAGAGTCTCGCGCAAAAGAAGCCGGATGGGCGCCACGAGCACCGAAAAAACAGACAACAGAATATGCGCCGCCAACACCTCAGCAGTGTCGTAACTTTTCTTGTGCTTCACCTCCTTCATTTTAGAAGTGTAGCCCTCAGCGTCCTTCTCCTGGCCAGCAGCGCCAAAAGTGTCCTCCATTATGACGTCAACGAGCACCGGGGCTGCGTCGTCAAGGTCGCCGTCGCCCAATGTGGACGAGAGCGCTGCCAAAAGCAGGTGCACAGTGAACGCCAAAACGTGGATCTGCGACCCACGCAGAAGCGCGCCCTGCAACTCGCGCACGATGAAACGCACGTATCGGGCGCCCAAAATGCGTGCAATGCGCCCAAGCGTCTTGCGCACCGCGTCTCGAAGGCCCTCAGATCTCGACCGCATCACCTGGCAGGTGTTAGTTAAGAGCCCAGGAAGCGTGGCCTCGAGGGTGTCTGGGGAAAGGCACGTGACGAAGCTGGTGAGCGCTTCCGCAAGCGGTGCGCGCGCCACGATGGTGTCGTCGTCGCGCACATTGAGCACCTTAGAGAGCGCAGGAACGATGTCCCGGAGAATGTACTGCGTGAGCAGCTCCTTGTCGGGAAGATCGCGCGCAAGCGTTCCTGTAGCTGCGTCGGGCGCATCTGCGTGGAGAGCGTCTGCACCGTTTGCAGGTGCGTTTGCATCTGCGCCGCTCTCTCCCTTGCTGTCAGCGTCACTCTCTGTGCCATCAGCGTCACCCTCTGTTTGAACATGCGTGACCAGGCCCGTTCCTATAAAAGGGCTGGGCTTTCCGCCTGCTGCTGCCAAAGCAGAACCGGCTGCCACCACCACATTTACGCGGTCACGCAAGTCCTCCTTGGCCCCACGCACATCGGACATATAACGCCGGAGCACCGCCTTGTACTGGCTCCACGTTACACACGTAAGAAGCGCGCCCACACACTGAACAGCGTCAGTGGCGATGTTACGGAGCTTCTCATCTCGACAAACAGCGTAATTCTCCACAATAGGCAACAAGTAGTGCGCAATGCAAGAGTCCGACAACAGCCCACGGGCAGTTGCCAACATACGCAATGCCGTTTGACGGCGGTGGAGCTGGATGTGACAGATGTCGCGGAAGAAGTTGGCCTCTTCGTCGAAAAGAAGCGCCTTCATGCTAGCAAATTCCGGCACGTACGCTCCGTGCGCCACCAAGTGCTCGAGAACACCCACATTCTCGGTACGAACGGCATCGTTGGGTCGACGGAGTCCTGTGCGGATGTGTGGCAACACTACCTCGCGCAACATTTCCACATATGGCGTGGCCTCGGTCTCCAGACGCTCCAGGAACCCGTCAGCAAAGCGGCACAACGTGTAGCCAGCATTAGTGCGAATGGCCAACTCTTCGGGGTCGTTGATAAAGTGCAAGGCGCAGTATATCACAGGAAGCCATTGGGTGGGCGTGAACTCGCGGAACTGGGTGTCATTGATGGCGCGGAAAGCATCTAAACGCCGCTCGAAGTCGTATTCGTGCATACGTTTTTCGGAGTAAGAGTTAAGGTCGGCGAGTAGACGAGCGATACCATCGTACTCTATAAAACGGTCTCCAATGCTCGTGAAGACTCCCACAAGGGTTTGGCGAATGTTCTTATCGCGGTGCACACGGAAAGCCTTCGCACACGTTTCGTACAACTCACGAATGTCGTCAAAAGAGCAGTCGTAATCACGCACAAGCGCCGATAACGCAAGCAACACACTGGCCTTGTCCTTAGCTGATAGCTGCGTGGGCGGCTTCTCAAGCGCACTGGAAAGTGCACCCACGAGGGAGCCACGGGTGTCGTTCTCGTCCACATATCCTCCATCCAAAATGAGCAAAAGAATGGCAACCGCCTGCGAGTTAGCCTCGATGCTGGTCGTTCTCGAGATTATGGAGGGAAGAGTAGTGAGCAATGCGTCCACCAAAATGGCCAAGACGGCGTAGAAACGGTCATCTACGGCCCTCTCTGACAACGCGGCCATGCAGAACTCCAATACCCCCAAAAGCACGCTCTCCTTGAGGTGCTCACTGTGCAATAACAGCACGATGGCACGTGCAGGCGCACAATCATCCACCCAGAGGAACTGATGAAGGTTGGGGTACTCGATCCAACCCGTCATGATGCGTAACAACGCAGACGGCTGCTGGAGATTCTCCTCTGCGAAGAGACGGAGGCGAGGGTGCAAAATGGCCTCATAGATGGTTGAAATGTACTTGTCCCAGGAGTATGAACCCAAAAGTCCAAAGAGCGAACTGAGAGCACGCATACCGTTGGTCCGCACAATTCTGGCAGTTTTGTCAGGGCCCTGTCCAATTACGTTCTGAGCCAAGATGAGCACATAGAGCAAAGGTTCAATTGTGGTCTCAAGAGCCGCACTGTGCTTAGCTCCGAGGACACCATAAATCTCGTTCAATAATGAGACGTAACCATTGGCCTTTCTCAAAGTGTCGGAGTCGCCATAACCAATCTCCTGAGTCAAAAAATACTGCTGGTAAGCAAGCTTGTCAGTTCCAATTGCCAAAAATGCGGCAATATCATCATCAGAGAAGTTGTGGAGTACGGAGAAGGCTGCAAACTTCTTTCCATTCTTGCTGTTACTCTTGGGAGAGCCCTGGGCCTTTCCAAAAAGGATTCTCAACACAAATGGCATGAGTAAAGGTAAATCCTGCTCCTCAAAAGTGGAGTCGGCGGCCGTGAACTTCGACAATTCGTCTCTAAAGATAGCATCGTCGAGAAGGTTACGAAGATTATCCCTGTACTTGTTGACCGCAGGAATACGCCAGTTGAAAAGCACCTCTATAGCCATCTTCTGCACCTGGGAGTGCTTGTGGGCAAGTAAGCGCATCACGTGCTCATATAAGCGGTCGCTATGGGCCACTTTTTTCAAGTGGTTGAATTTTGTAAGCAAGTTGATGAGCTCGGTTCTGTCCTTCAAAGGCCACAGCTCGTCCTCCGTGTTCTCGTCCACCTTACCCAAAACAAGGGGAATGATATCCTCAGAATGAGACTCTGCTACCGAAGGAATCACTGAAAGAGCGTGAATAGCACGGTTGCGAATGACGTATGACTGTGAATTGTTGCTTCTGGAGTTCTCAGCATTTTCAAAGAGGCTGGATTCGATATTAGCGTATTTGGAAAGGTGGTTCGTAATCACGGAATAGACGAATCCCAGCAATCGAATGTTACGGCAGTTCCAACTGGAAATCTCCTTCTCGAAAGCAGCGTCTGAAGAGTCGCGATAAGGCTCAACCTGGGCGGTATAGTTCATCTTAACTAATGCGAAGAGGAGCAGCCAGAGCTCACCGTGACAAGCGCCAAGTTTGGGCAAGGATTCATAAACGGCAGTCCAACAAGGCTGAAATTTGTTAGCCAAAAGACCCACCATGAAATTACCTACCAGAACCTTTTCGATATCTGAAGGTTCACTGAGGGCCTGGAAGTTGTTGGCCAACGTGCGGATTCTCGACTCGATGTCTCTACCATTACTGATAGTTAGGGGAACCTGCTCGATGACTTTGATCTCCGACAATATCGAAGAGGAGTGCTTTCCGCTTGCAGCAATAAGCAAGGAAATTGACTTCTCTCTTATGTCATGTTCAGGATAAGATAGGTTGGCTGCGAGCTCCACAAGTAACGATTGTGGTACAGAGATGGAATGCTTGGTGATAAATTTATGCGAAGCGGCAACAAACACCGAAGACTCTCTGAACTTTCCAAAATTCTCCTGAATAATACAGAATGACTCCTTGATCTGCGACTCGTCTTTGAGAGACTCCGCGAGCAAGCCGATGATTCCAGCAGCGATATCGTGTGCAAGCCTGCTGTCCTTTTCCATGTCTTTGAAAAGAGAGATAAAGAGGCCGGTCTTGGAAGCATCTATGCCTGTGTGACTTAAAAGAAGTAGTCTCCAGTAAAGACTGGAAAGTTCAGTAGTTCCCCCCTCTATCTGGCTGATCACGTGGGTCTGAATTCGAGCAGTAACTGAAACCTTCAACTCGTCATTACTTCTGGCAAGAAAGTATGCCAACTGTTGGAGCGAGCTATCATCCAAGGGGATTTTATTGACATAGCCCTGGATGAATGAACTCCCAAAAGCAAGGAACTTTTCTTCGTTGGTGACCAATGAGGATTCCACGAGCGCGAGAAAGCGACCAGAAACAAGGGCAGCCTCGAAGAGCTCCTTATGAGCACCCGTCAAGTCCTTAATTGGCGCGTTTCTGAACACAACGACGAGAAGCGTGATGAACGAGTCGAATGCATCAGAGTCTTGGGAAAGTCCAGCCATTTGATTGGCGAGTTTCCTGGTTGTGGAGAGAAGAGGTGCCCAGCTTGATACTTTTTTACCGGAGTCGGCGAAAAACAAGGCAGTGAGAAGCCGGGAGACTGCAATGAGGGTTGTGGACTCGCCATTTTGCAAAACCCTATTTAAGTATTCGGTAACTTGAACATAGAACCTGTCAACTGACGCAGAGGAGCCGTGGTCTACAGCTGCTAAAAGCACATCGCAGGCTACCGAGACAGCCAAAAACGTTGACTCAAGCGCCGTTTCCACCAATGCAGAAAGCACCAAGGGCGCCTTAGAATGGAAGGTTCCAGCTGTGTTGGTCATGGACTCTGAAAACAACACAACAAGGGCATCGTGGTAAGTGTCGTTGTCAAGCAAATCCGAAGCAAAGACGTAATTTGTGAGGGACTTGAGGGCCGGGGCCTTCAGCTTGCGGACAAGGAAGGAAAGAGCCTCCGCGCAGAACCGCGCCACATGTGTTTGCTTGGTGACAGAAAGTAAGGGCGAAAGAAGCGACATTGTAGGAATAAGGTCGGTGGCAAGGGTTCTTGAGAGATATTTGAAGATGAATGCAAGGCAGTTGAAAGCAGATTCAAGAACCGTAGATGCGTGCTTTCCGCCCAAAGATGAAGAAACAGTTACTTTGATGGTCTGAAATGCTATGTTCTCATCAGAAACAGGGATTTCCTCGACGTGGTCGTCTTTTTCGTCTTTCTCTTCGGTTTCCTCGTTCTCCTTTTTGGTTACTTTAGAGGGTCCCTTTTCCTTCTGCAGGTTTGGATCCGCGGCCATGGCCACCGCAGTGAGCAAACGCAATGTCTGGTCATAATAGGGCATGAAGTCCTCGCCCATGTCGTGGACGAACTGGGCCAAAAGCTCCAAAAGGGGCTGGATGGCATGCTCATCTGACCTCAGAATTTGCTTGAAAAGCGAATCGAAGATTTCCTTCTGATGATGTAATATCTGTGGAAGGGTCTGGCAGAGAGACTCGATTTCGTCGCAGAAATCCGTGAACACACCACTCACATTGACCTCTCTCCAATGCTCCAAGGTAGCGAGAAAATGCAGGGATTCGACATTATCGTGCACTCTCTTGGAGAGAGAACGCGCAGGCTCGATCTTTAGCAGATCCACACGCTCGCGGAACGACGCGAACGCGTGCCGCCTCGTCAGCTGTGTTTTGGGAGCCATTTTGTGGTTGTTCTGAAGAGGCCCTCATCGCAATTGAAAAATGTGTGATGAGAAGAGCCTGCATATAATATTACTCTGTGCAGGGTTGGATTTTGTACATGAGGAGCCTGGCATAGTAAGGGGATTTTGAGCCGTCTTCTTCCAACGAACACGTTGTTACACGGACCCATAATCACAACGCACGATTTCGGCGTGTCACTGGATTCCCTAGCGTATTATACTTGCACATCGGCTTTTTTGGGCACTCATCACGTTCCTACTATTTCTCGTCTAGCGAGTAAACTTCACACTCCAGCACCTCAAAAACACCAGTTTGCACATTTTGCTACGGTCTATATTGATATTGCACCAAAATGGATTCCCCTACATCCACAACGCCTCTTCTTGGCGATTCTCACACCCCTGAAAACCCGCTTCTACCGAAAACCAGGCTGCCAGCCCCAAAACTCAAGGCGCCGGCCAACCGCAGCCTGAAGATCTCTCAATCGCCCAAAATCGGCCTCCAGAGGACATCTAGAACGTCGCAGAAGCTCAAGCTTCTTCCGGAAGACCCCATAAATTTGCAGAATACTGATGACGGCGTTTACCTGCAAGTTACCAGAATTCATGAACTGCCGGCCCGCAAGGACGCCGAGACGCTCACCAAGCTGCACAGAGATCTTCTTCCCCGTGTCACGGCTTACTGCACGTGCGGGCTGTACCGAATGAAGGACCTTATTCGGTGGTTGAAGGACAGAAAACGCATTCACAACACCTCCCCCAAGTTGTTTGACGAGGCGCTATATACACCATTCACCTACAAAGACTGGAGGGGCGACGACGAGCAGCCACAGATTATGCAGTTGGCAGACGAGGGTGGTGAAATTGACGTGGGTAAGAGAAACGACATCTTCATTTTCGAGTACGGCGTGGTGATCATGTGGGGCTACACGCCCAAGGAGGAGCTGGCATTTTTGGAGGACTTGGCTAAGTTCGAGTCCGAGAAACTCTCAGGCGAGGATATCCAGGTGGAGGAGTTCAACTACTACATCACTCAGTCGTACCAGCCGCGGATCTACAACGACTTCATCACGTTGAGTGACGACTCCAACTACATGCTCAAGCTCTCCATTTCGCACGCGCTTGCGCAGTCGGTAAAGATCTCGCTTTTCGAGGAGTTGGTAGACAACACTATCGAAGACACCCAGGACATTCCGCTGCAGATTGCGCACACCGGAAAGGTGGAAATGACACGGGCCGAGATCATGAAGTCCATTGGCGAGTTGTTCATCTTGCGTATCAACATCAATCTCCACGGGTCTGTGCTTGACCTGCCGGAGTTAATGTGGGCCGAGCCGCACTTGGAGCCCATCTACCAGGCTACCAGAGGCTATCTTGAGATCAACCAGCGGGTGGAGCTCTTGAACCAGCGTTTAGAGGTGATTTCGGACTTGTTGCAGATGCTCAAGGAGCAGTTGGGCCATCTGCACGAGGAGAGTTTGGAGTTTATTGTGGTCGTGTTGGTTGGCATCGAGGTTCTTGTGAGCATCATCAATATCATTGTGGATGTCATCACATACTGAGGAAGGACGAAATTTTCGTGCTGGGGCGGTTTCACGGTGGATTATCGCCTGCGCAAGGGTAATGGACGGGCTGAGAAGCGCTACGAGCGACGTCTGATAGGTATTTTAGGTGGTTCCTGGGATCACAAGCCACTAGAACCTTGCGGCCTCAGACCACTGATGTGGCCAATATTTTGCAACAGAGAGCCTGTCCATTGCTTCGTCGCATAGGGCACTCCTACGAAAAGTGACCCGAGAACATATCCATTGCTTGTCGCAAAAAAGTCTCCCCCAGCCACAGACACCTTAGGGCGCTTGCATGTGTCGCAGGCTTTGCTGCATGTCGCACTTATAACTGCGACAAGCATATGAGACCTGCTTCTTATCCTGCAGAGAGGGCCATCACAAGGTTCGACATGCAGTAATGCAGGTTCGGCAAGGAAACGACCTTCCTGGAGCGATGACTGGTACTGTGATGACAGAGTCAATTTAGCCCGGCACGACGCCTATTGACGGCACCCGCCACAGGCGGTGGGGGTGTCTTTGTTCGCATCTGTAGGGCGCATTACGAATGCCCCTTTAGTAGTTCTAGCTACTGCGACATTTTTTCGCATTCGCTGTTGCTATGAAATAATGCATGTCTGCATATAGGAAGCTCTCCACCGCCCAACGCGGTAAAACTAGTGAGGCGCAGGCAATAATAACTCGCCACATCCTGCATGTATGTCGTCTTTCGTGGCTCTACCGTGACGCAAAACCCCAGCGGCGCATGCGCCGGGTATTTTCTGCCGCATTCGCACGAGCCCGCGCCCCATTTGAGGCGCATGCAGGAAATTTGCGCCTAAACAGCAAGTTTGCGAATGTCGCAGGCGGTTTTGCGTTGCGACACTATGACCTCACTTGCCACGAATTGGTGATGTTACGAAAACAAATTTTATAAAAGAATTCCCGCCCCTACACGGGATTTGGCATATCTACGTAACGCTTTATTCGTGGGCCCAACGCTGCTGATTCGCATCACTTAAGCTGACTGCGCCACAACCCGCCACAACCGGCCTCCTGCCACATGGAGTCCACAGACAGTGTTTTTCGCCACACGTATACCTCCAGCCCACTTCGGGCGCTGGAGGCAGCGCTTGTACGCACGCTGCTGCTTAACCCCGAGTACGTGCGCAAAAACCAGCTGGTGGTGAATAAGGCCGTCAATTTGCGCTACGAGGCGTCGCTAGAAACGATGAAAGACTCGTGGAATGAGGAGGAGAAAAAGCACGCGAGAAGGCTTGTTCGGTTCCACTTCCATAAGAAGCTGCCCTCGCAGTACGACGTGGAGTTTGTGCCTATCACCAAGGCCGAGTACACTCCGCAGGACCCTGTTATCTCGTGCATCTACTGGAAGGAGAAGGACCAGCACATTGTGACCTCGGTGGACGTGATTCTCCTCCTCGAGTTCCTCGTCAAGGACAGCTTCGGCATCGAGGAGAAGAACAGAATACGAAGAAACTTGCAGTCGCTCCGTCCGCAGACTATCTCCCGCACCAATAGGGCCAACCACCGCTTTTTCACGCTCCTCATGAGCCTCGAGGACCCGCGGCCCCGCAACATCGAAAAGGACCTCAAAGTGTTTCAGTGGAAGCACTTAGAAACGGCCATTGACAAGGTGATCTCCAAGTACCTGGCCAACCCCGCCTCGGTCTCTGCGCCACACGTGGCGCGTGAAGACGCTCGCCACATGGCGCCCAGTATAGACGCCTCTGCTTCCAACCGCGTCTTGGCGGCTGTGGGCGGCGGAATCTCCAAGAAGCACCCCCACACCCTCACCGACACGGCCTCTGCGGCTACACTCTCGCATGCTGCGCCCATCAATAACAAGGCCGAGCTGGTGCTGGCACCGTCCTCGTTTGTGCCCTACGAGAGGCTCAAGGTATTGCGGCGTAAAATCGACCAACTGAACAACCACCAACAGCTCTCAATCAAGATCAAACTGGAAGGCGCTTTGGAACTGTCGTCGCCGCAGAAGGCAAACTCTACCACTCCATCGCCCGAAAAGAAGGAGTTTGCGGAGCCTTCCTCCAAAAACGTCGACTTTGTCGCTCCTAAAAACGGCACCATTTCCGAAGACTCTGGGAGCAGGTCCGGAAGCGGCAACAGCGAGACGAACGTTGACACATCCAAAAGCGTCTCTGCGGGGGACTCGGACGACTCCCCGCCAGGTGAGTCAGACGGAGGAACCAGCGGCCTTTCTAAAGGGTACGGCTCGTCCACTGCCCTTTCCAACATCTTCTCTAATGCAAGCTCGCTGAATCAGGAGTCCAGTAACACTTCTGGGGGTAATTCGGTGGGTACCTTTTCTGGAAAGCGCCGGAATAAGGCTCCTGGGGAAGCTGAGGTTGAGAATCACTCCTCTGTTGGAAGAGACAACAGGCAGAAGGTCAGCGACTTCACGGAAGACCAGCACAATCGCGTTTTCCACGGTCATCTGTACCAGGCTGCGCCTACCTCCGAGGCCCAGCGGACCTACTTCCAGTATCCTGCGAATTCACAGCTATACCATCCCCACATCGCCAACTTGCCTAACAAGCGGCTCCAACCCCTCAGCATGCTCAACATGAAGAAACACGACAAGGAGCAAGAAGATAAGGTGGAATTGCCGCCATTGCTGGTCTCTTTAAACGAACAGAGTGTCAGCGACCAGAAAAACGAGCCCGCTAAAGGCTCCAATTCCGGGCCCTACGCTCTTCCCCCCATAGTGCCTCCTGAGAAACAGACCTTTCCTCTTCCCACACCCACGCAGATGACCGGTTATTCCAGAAGCAGGAAGGGTAGCAGGGACCTATTTGCATATCCGGTGGAGCACATTGCTAAAACCGATCCTCTTACACACCACCACGACAGGAGTTAACGATTCACGACTATTTATAGAGTATAGGAAGTTCAAAGAAAGTTCAGGCAGTAGATGATTTGGAAAAACTCTTTGGGTGACAAACATGTAGGCTTATTCTGCATATGGGTGAATATATTTCCTGAATGTATTCAATTGGTCCTGTTGAGATGTTCAGGTGACATCCAGCAAGGACATTGTTGGAGACCTATAAGCATCATACAGACTGTTGAAGTGGCTATTGAGTTGTGTAGTAGTGGAATTTGGGGTGTTTCTAGAAATTTCTCGAAATTTGAACCTCACCATTGCATCTTAAGTTTCTCTCTGTGGAAAAACAGCTGAAAAGCTTGGTTGGATATTGGGCCATTCTCAAGAAAAAAAGCCCCTCTTCCTCTTTCGAGATGAAGATGAGAGAACTTGATCGTGGTTATCAACTCGTAGTTACCATCTCGCAATAGGACCTATTCGCCAAGATTCTCTGAGAATGAATTTGCAAATATGACCTCAGAAATGTGTCCAAAAAATCTCAGGAGAATACAAGTCATCCTCTCACCGTCTTAACGCAATTGAAGTCACCTTTCGAAGAACCTTCTTGTTTTGAGATACGGTGTCTTAGGCGATTTAAAAAGAGAAAACAGCGCCTCACTGACAAATGCATCTCTGCAAATGCAAAATATGATAGGATTACCAAAAACCTACTTCCTCACATTCTGATTTCCCTAACGTCACCAGCCTAGAGCCTCAAACTGCTTCAAAAAAACTAACTCAATGTCTCTCTATAATACAACTACTTTCTCTCTATTTGTTTGACTGTCTCCAGGAAGTCCGGGGTGCTCGTAAACTCTGTTTTCTTCTCCCCAACCGTCACGTAGCTCAAATAATCGGCGCTTTTGGCCCCGCCCACTCTAGGCAAGTTGGGAAACGTGTTCACTGCATACTGCTTGGGAGAGTTGGACTGCAAGAGCAAGCGTCTGGGGCCCACCACCTTCAAAAAGTGCTGGTTTCCAGAGAAAACGCTAAGCGACCTGAGCCACGCAACTCCTGTGTACCTGGCCACCACCGCCCATGCGCTTGTGATGACGCTCCAGGCCTGGGCGACGGCGTCCAAAGAAGCGTTTTTTGCAGGAACTCGAGACTTTTTCTGAGTCTTTTCCCGGGTCTCTGTGCCCTTTTCGAACTCGTACTTCACACAGCAGTTGCCCAAGTCGTACGGTCCATTCACGCTCACGCCGAGGACGTTTCCCCGGTTGACTAACACTGACTCCTGCTCCTTCAAGGTAATGGAGTAGACGGAGCCGTTTCCCACCAAACCGGCCTGGCCCCTGCCGGACAAAAGCGAGAACCCAAGGCTATTCCACCTGTGTAGGCCGGTCTGGGTCCTCGAGGATACACCCAAGGCCTTGGCGAGCTTTTTGGAAATCGTCACGGGTGTCCTGAACATGGCAACTGCGAGCGAATTTCCCGTGTATGTGTGGATAGCATCCCGGTCAAGAATGGCCCAATCGGCGGTTCCGTCGAGAGACAAGTTGACGAAGGACTTGTTTTTGGAACCAAAAATCGAGAAGCTTCTCGAGGACGACAGCACCAAAACAGAAAACGGAACAGTGGAAACAAGCTTCTGGTAACTGCTGGCGAAATTCCCATAAAAGAAGCGAGACAATGGGCTTATAAGCGCAAGAGAGCTTCTCACGGGCGCAATTGCAGCCTCGCTGGTGCCGTATATGGACAAAAGTGCGCCTCTTCTCACGAAAACAGGCACCGATGGCGGCGAGTGGATATTTAGCACCGTCGGAGGGCTTCCCAAAGCGGCTATCTCCGCAGTATCGGTGGTCGTAGAGACCAAGTTGGTGGAGTCCTTGATGGCCACCGCAGCCGCAGCAGCCAAGTTCGGTGCATGGGCCGTAGGAGGCGTGCTCACGGTAACTGCACGCTTGAAAACGAGCTGGCTGGCTTTCTTCATAGTGAAGATGGAGGGGCACACCTATATGAGGAGTGAAAAATTGAGTGGTGCAAAACGCGATAGGTGCGACATTCATTGACAAACGCGACATCGGGCCCTTTGGCTGTCCCTTCATGGCCATTCCACATTAGGTGCCGTATGGCAACTTTTGGTAGGCATTGGGTGGGTTTCGCAGTGCCACAGCAGTCGTCAACTTTGCTGGCAACCTGAAAATCGAAAGGTTATATATGTAGGTGGGGGAGAGAGGAGCGAATGTAAAATGCAAATAAAATTTGCAAAATGGAGCTCGAAACTGCAAAACAGAAAAAGGAAGTGGACAAATGCTTTCAGAAGTCTATTGGAGCTGGGATTTTGTCCTCTGGGTTAAGTCTATGGGGAAACAAAATGACGGCTCTTGTCAAAATGTCCTGGTGGCAGTGCGCCCATTTTCATTTCTGAGAATGCCAACTGTATTGTCTTCCACAGCAACATAATCCCAAATCGTTTTCTGGAGATGTAGAAAAGGACACTCCTCGATTGAAGAATGCCGGTTTGCGCACTTTCATGCTCCTGGTGACTGTTCTTTTGTCTACGTTTTTCATTGCAGTCACTGCGGCTCTAGTGTATCAGAAACACGAATTGAGAGCTTGCAAGCTTTATAGCAATTGGTCTTATTGTTCCTGTACTTTCCACTGTAATTTCGGGGGAAATTACACAGCCTGTGAAGACATTGTTATTGGGCTCTCTATATTGGTGTGGTGTCAAAACGCTAGTTTAAGTCCCTCTATGGAAAAATTGATGAAGAGAGCGATTTTTAATGAATATCCAATTTCGCAACAATATGCCATTTTTCTGAGAAAGCATGTCCACCAAGGAGCCCTTATCAAAAGGGGCCCCCAAAAATCCAATTTTCTGAAACCGCCCATTTGCGCCAAATGGATCCAAATCTACACATTTCAAACTTCCATTCCAGAAAGCATAGCAGCCAAAAATGGTGTAAACTGCGTTCTTCCCATCGCATCACGTGATCCCTGCGATGAGATAAAAGATCTCTCACTATTAACGGAAAACCAAGTCTACCATGCCTATTGCCCACAGTTTGAACAAGGTCAGCAAGAATGTGGCCAAGTCCACGGGCCAGATGCACGTCAAGGGCCGCAAATTCAAGCAGTTGAACAGAGCTACCTTGCGGGAACAGAAACTCATGCAAAAAAAGGTCAAGCATCAGGAGCAGAAGGACCACGAGCTTTTCGTGATCAAGCACTTCCAGGACCAGGTTTTGGCTCATTCTGACAAAGAAGTTTTTCTTTTGGACGACATGAAGGCTTTTCTCGAGGTGTATTTGGCCCGTTTTGACGAAGAAATCGCCGATTTGCAGAAGGAAAAGAGGGCCGGTAGGCCAGTCTCCTCCCGACAGAAGATCCTCCAGGAAAAGAAGAAGCACGAGCAGCACGTTTACGAGACCGGATTCAAGGTGGTCAACATAGCAGACAAGAAAACCGTGGAGCGTTTGAAGCTCTGGAACGGTAGTAATGGAGGTGTCACTGTGATGGACTTTGTGCACATCCACAAGGACATGGAGGCGTTGCCCACCAAGGAGGAGAAGATGGCGGAGTAGCCGGAGGCACTTAATACTGTACACTAGCAAATTTCCATATTATCGTTAACTGCATAGAACTAGTAAATCAAACGGGAAGGCACGAATAGAGGCCTATTTCCAGAACAAGCCCTTCCAGAAAGGTCCTTTCTGCACTTCTTTGGGCTCTGAAGAACCAGCCAAAGGCTCAGGCACAGAAACCACCTCTTCAAACTCAAGAGGGTGGTCTTCTTCCTCCAGAACGTCGCGCTCAACGGCAGCAGGAGGTTTGTACTCGTTGAGCCACACGTTTATGCCAAACAACACCAAAAAAACGGCACCTGTAGCTGCAAAAGCGCTCTTCAACAACCGGAAAAACGTCCCCGAACGCACTTCACCGCTTCTGGCGAAAACGAGCATCTTCTCGGGATCTCCTCCGCCGCCAATGAGCGTCCACTGTTTCCTCTGTAGCGTGCCAATTTGGCGCCAAACGGGGGCCAACTCGGCCTTGGAAAACCTGTTCAAAACCGTCACCATGTCCTGGCCAGGATGGGCCTCGCCCAAGGGGTTTTGCTGCGAAAGCACACTTTTTCCATCCAAAGTTAGGAGCATGTACTGAAGACTGTTTCTCAGGCCTGGAAAGAGCAAGTTCACGCGGGGACCGTTTCTGCGAGCGGAAAAGAAACCGTGGCGGTGGGGGCTGCCAAAACCAGCCAGATTTCTGCTCCATTCGTAGGCCTTCTTTTCACGGATTTTCCTTTCGGATTGTGTTTGCTGTTCGTGGCTGGCTTCCTTCAAATACGCCTCCAAGTATGCCTTATTGAGCTCCCTGTCTTCAGCAACGCTTCTGGTGTATTTGGCCCTCACGTCTTCCGCAGTAAGGCCCTTCAATTCTTCAAATTCTGGATCTTTGGCTTCTTTTTCATTCAATGCAATGGAGAGAGCATCCTTGATTTCAGCCTCCACAGGCTCGAATTGGGGGTTCTTATCTTCGTCCAAAAGGGACCGCAAAAAGTCCTCCTCTTCAACCTTGGAAGTGGAGTCCTTCGGAGAGGAAACAACAGCCTTATAGGCGTTCTCTATCTCAGAAAGCGATATCAGTGAGCCCTCTCCAGTGCTAAAGACCTCCTTCACCAATGCATCAAATCCTTCAAAGGTATCATGGAATAACAAGTACTCCTTCTCGAAGTGCTTCGCAGCAGCATTTTCCTCCGTACCTGCGTACAGATTCACCAAACCAGAAACCAGAACAGGTCCGCTTACTCCAGAGAACATTTCTGCTCCAACTCCATTAAGTATCTCCCAGTTTTCGTTGAAAAAGCGCCTGACTTCGGCCAAAATGGGCCTGTTTCTCCAGCCCTTATTGGCCTCAAACAGCGCGAATACCTCGCTGCTGAGAAGGACGTTGTCCAAAACAAAGGTCTGATTGCCGTTGTGTGAAAATAGGCGTGCCAAGTTGCGGTATAACTTCGAGAAGGTGATTCTTTTGCTGAGATTGTACTTCTTCTCGTTATCAGCCATTTCACGCAATTTGGACATAACCTCCTTGGCAGAAACGCCTTCGAATTTCTGAGAAAGCTCGGACCTGAGCTGTATCAACTCTACCGCAAATTCCTCAAGTAGAAAGTCGTCTGGAACCTGCAAATAGGGCAAATTCGTCGGCTCACCGGTCGTCTCCTTCTCCTTATCGGCTCCTGCATACAGACCCTCTTTTGCAACCTTCTCTTTAAGTTTCTCTTCAAAATCCGAAAATGCACGGCTGTTCAAGATTACCGTATCCAAGACCTGCGTGTGGCCATTGTTCAATTTAAAAAGGTCGGCAAGACGCCAGCTCAATTTCTGAAATCTGTGAACGGTTTCTGGGGTGACTGCAGAATTGGGATAATTGCATTCGGTATCATTGTGTACCTCACCAATTCTCCTATTCATTAACGAGAGAATTTCCTCGACAGAAGCGTCTTTATAAAGGCCTGTCAAATCGTTGGTTCTGAAGGACTGCAACTCTCCTGCAAAAGACTGCATCTCGAGGTGGTCGGGAATCTGGACGTATTCTTTTCTTTCCAGAGGAGCAAATGCATGCTCCATTTCTTCATCGAGAATCATGTTATCCACAAGCGAATCAAGTGCAGACGGTGGGGCCTGGAAAACCGCGAGAAACTGCTCTAATTCTTTCAAAAGAACCCTAAAGTCGCGCTCATTAGCAACGGTCACGGCAGTATTTTCCCCGTCGATTTCCCCAAGCAGTAGTTCCAACGCATCAAGAATACCCTTGCGCAGAAAGCAGGTATAGGGGACCCCGTCCAAGTCCTGTTCTCTGAAGTTGCGCAAGAGCGCCCGCATGGAAAAGAGCTCCTCGCAGTCGTAGTCTTCTGATTCGCTCTCCACTATAGGAAAGTTTTCTTTCGAGTCGATGAGGAACCGCTCGACGTCCTTCTCAGCGAAGTCGTCCAAAAGTGATGTTTCCCAGTCCACCCAGCTGTAGAAGATGGCAATACCCTCCTGTACCTCTTCCATGGTGTTTCTGACCACTCTATGACCATCTGGCAGGTTTTCAAAGGCTCCAAACAGCTCAAGAATGGCACTAGAATGGACCGAGCAGAACCTCTGGTCGGTGAGCCACTTCTCTTTGAAGAAACGGAACGCCGCCTGCCGTGGGAGGAGCTTCAGCTCATAAAAGGCACAGAGCTCGTACTCCCCGATACTGGAATAAGGCTGCGAAAGCATCCTCACGGAGTTAGCAATTTTCTGTGCGATGTGTTCGATTCCACTGCACGCCATGGGCAAAAGCTCCTGCAACACGCTAAGGTTGACGGCGCCTTCCTTGGCCCCATTCACTGTGGGTCCGGCCCTGGAATTGCGGTGCAAGGAGAAGAGAAAATGAGCATCGTCGGTGGTGTCAGACAAGAGGTGTCCGCTCACAAAACTGAGCCTTCCTGGGTAGCTGGCCATGAAGTCGGTGAGAACGCTCTCCTTTCCCGAAAGGGCCCAGATGGACGTATCGATGATCTTGAGGTCAGGGTCCTCGATGATGCTCCAGAGGTCCATTGGGGAGGCCTGAGTTTTGTGCAAAAGCGCACGCAACTGCTCGTACCTGTGCAACGCAATCAAGTCCTTGAAAAAGCTGGCCTCCTCAGGGCCCCCGTTGAGTGCTTTCTCGAGGGCACCGATTCGAGCGTCCACCGCACCGATAACGGCAGCCAAGGAGGTCGAATGGAAGTCCACATCGCCACAAAGCTGTCTCAAGTGTTTCTCGTATCGGGTGATGCCCCTGGCGTACAAATTCACGATGGAGGAGTCTGCTCCGACCGCAGGGAGCAAATCGTAGGAAAGAGCTTTGGTGAACTTCTGGTCGTTGGTTAAGAACTTCAAAAGCGTCTTGGCCATCTTCTTGTACGAGGCCCTTCCGTTGCTGACGGAGCCCCTGGAAATGGCGTCCTTGAAGATGTACACGCAGTTGCTGAGCTCCACCGAGGTCAACTGCGAAAACTCCGTAATCTTCTTGTCGTAGGACTTCCGCACAAAAGAACGGAGTTCCTGCAACTCAGAAACGTAGTTTTCCACAAAGCTCAAGTAGCCGCTTGCGCGGTCGTTATGTTCCAGTCTCACGCGTTCGTATTTGATGTTCTTGACGATCTCCGCGGCCGTGTTGGGCTCCACGAGGATATCGGCAGTTTGGGGAAAGCGGAATTTGGTCCAGCTGGTCTCCTCCGTGGGCTCTGAAACGGTCGTCTTGGATGGTGGTTGGCCCAAATACACCTTTTTGAGCGAAATGGGGTCTATTTCGTAGCCCTTGGGGGGCGGGCCCAATTGCGCCTCAGAAAGTGTGGCAAGGGCCCTACAGGGCCGGAAGGAGCACCCTGAAAAGAGGGCTTGGGCGGGCCGTGCCACTAGGGGCCGGTAAAGGTCCTGAAAACGGACCATGGGTGCAAAAGTGGTAGAACGCCCCGCAAATGCGAAACCCCTTATCACCTGGGGAGTGTGGGAGGTCACGTGACCAGAAAGGCGGTTTGGGACGGTGCTCTGTGGAGCGGCAAAGGCGTGTTCTGGCAACTGCTGCGAGACTAGCAGCGGATATGGGACCTAAGAGCACCAGGGAGAGATCGGGGCAAATGCGTTATCGCTCAGGCCCATGCGCTTACAGGGCCCTGCAGGAGTGGTGTACGGGTGCAGCAGTCGGTTTCGGGTAAACTCCGCGAATGGCCAAAATGGGAGGGGTGGTGGCCGTTCCTGTGCAGGCAGTCTTTTCCACATGCCAGGCATCTGTGGCGAGCCGCCAGGAACGGGCCAATCCACGTGTGGTTCAGCCAGGGGGAATAATACGCGAGCTGGTGTGGGGCGCCCGGTTTACGGATATTTTGGGGATGGGGCCAAAAAATACCGGCAGCCAGCGTGCAGCACGCAAAATGCACAGAAAAGAAGGCGGTTCTGTGCGTGGCGCCCTTGGGAAGGGGCGTGCTGCGCGGAACCGCCACACAACCGGGCCCGCCCAAAAGAGCCTTCGTGTCGCGTGCCCCACCTCGGGAATCGGCTCGGTTGCAGGTGGGCGAAAAAAATAGGCGACCTCCGCGCTACGTATGCAGGAACACCGGCCTGGCTGCAGAAAAGTGTGACCCTAAACGCAGCGTTGCGCGGCTTTGTGTAACGAGGGCTGCAGTTGTCAAAGTTTCTTTTGGCACGTGACCGGTCTTCTCGTTAACGGATGAAAATACACCCGTCTGTTTTTCTCCTATATCTCCCCTGAGACCCTTTCCTAGCGAGAGTATTCCCTTTTCGCAGCAGCCCCGACCGCCGTTGTCACCGCCCAATCAGCTGCGCAGCACCCCCGCCTACATCCGAGGTCTGAGGTCCCGAAAAGAGCCCCCACATAGCCCCTCCACACGGACCTTTTTCTGACTTATGGCCCCCAACCACTAGCTCCGGCCCCTCTCCACACATAAGCTCTGTGGCAGCATGTCTCGGACGACGTCCCCGTCGCCGCCGGCGCAGTACCAGGCGCCGGTTCCTACACGCCTCAACAACAGCTTGAACCGACAATATGGGTATCCTGGGCTGAAGCTGGCGCTGCCCCAAGAAGGCCCTAGGAGCCCGAATTCGCACACGCCCACGTCACAGTTTTCGCACGACGAGGACAGCCCCATTGCGCCACTCGCGGAGCTCATTGACGACTGTTTCAAGGTTGCCATGGGCCGCCCCGTACTGTGCCCAATCAGAACCGATTTGGTCGCCAAGTTCGAGCGGTACGTGCGCGAAATCCACTGCCAGGAGAACCTCCTCTTCCTCATCGAAATCTACAAGTACGAATACTACTTCGACCGCGTGTGTCCTGCTGGCGCGGCCGGCCTCAGGCTCAACTCGCCCTCTTCGGTGACCTACTCCAACAGCTTTTTGAATCGCTCGTTGGGGCCGTCCATCGAGACCATCAACAAGAAGATCGACAGCCTTGCGGTGGTGCGGTCGCCGAGCAAGCCGCTGTCGGTGAGGTCAGACGACTTGGTGCCCACGCTGGTGTTTGTGAGCACCATCGATGACTTGGGCGACGAGCCGAGCTCGCACCAGATCACCAGCTACTCGAACAACGTGTGGGACAACCTCCGCGAAAACGCCGTTCTCGACGATGACGACCTCTCGGACCACGACTCGGACGGCGCCCTGGACCGCTCCAGCCTGGACTACGCCAATTTGGTGGCCCACCAGTGGACCCTCATCATGAACAACTACATCCGCCAGGACGCGCCCGACCAGATCAATATCTCCAACAAGGCATCCAGGGATATTCTCACTGAGGACCTCAACGAGAAACGCGCCCTCCACAGCCCCATCGTGTTGTTGCGGGCCAAAAACGAGATCATGCAACTCATCAAGGAAAACGCTTACATCTCGTTTGTGAAGCAGTGCCGAACCAATCTTGAGCTCCCCCCGGCTGCCGCGTCCAGCAGAGCAACCACCCCACCAATAGGCCCCAAGCCGGTCCCTTCCCCAAATTCGGAGCCAATCGAAAGCTCTCCCAGCTCCCTCCACTACGGCTATACGCCGCCTATATCGTCGCCCACGCCTGTGGGCGCCCAAACCGCCAAAACCCTCTCCATGCCGGTGTCGCCCGTCGCGTCGCCGGCGCTCGCATCCGCCAAAACAAGCGTTCACTTGTCGAGCTCTTCCAAGAAGAAGTCTCGTTTTTTGCATAAGCCCGGCACCAGCCACACGCCGGGCTCCGACCCCACGTTGGAGAACTTCGCGTCGCCGGCATCCGTGACGTCGTTGTCCACGTTGTTGAGCCACTTCAAGCTCAGCAACACGCTGCATAACTCTCCCTCCAACACTTCCTCCAGTGGCCACTCGCTCAGCGCGTCAGTGTCGCAGAAAAACGCCGACGAGGACTTGGACAGCATGCCGCTGCGCCCCTCGTCGGTTTTCTCGCCATCGAGCTCCAAGTTCGGCAAAATCTGGAAGTCCAAGAAGCATCCTTAATACTGTAATATAGAATCATAGAGTCACGTGATATTTGTAGCGGTTTGCCCCATGGAATTAACTGGCAGGCAAAAAGCTTCAAGAACACCCAGAGCTGTCCCGTAGCCGCAGCCAAGGGCTGTTATGCTTCCAGAAGCCTTTTGCAGGGTTCCATGCTCTCAAGAGAGTTCCTGCACACAGCTTATCAGGAGGCTTGCTCCTTCCCGATTGGGCCTAATTGCGTGGATGCGAACGGCCCATCCCTTAAAGCCGCTTTCCCAATTAAGCTTGCAGGCCACAGTTTCGGGTTTGAGCTAAAGCCTTCCTTTTTGGGTGGTGTTTGAGCTAGCCCTTCGTTTCCTTGACTAACTCCTCGCACAGTCTGCAGTTACTATGCCATGAGGGTCCCAAATAGCGTCCCCCAGAGCGAAAATGGCGGCCTAAGTAGCGCCTCCCTGGAACCTTTGGTCTCCCAAAACACCCCAGAAGGCGTGTTCATGCTTCCATCCCGGATTTTGAAGAATTTGACCCCAATCTCACAACCACAGGCCCGCATTCTGGAGACGGCCCTCAGACAAGCAGAGCGTCTCATAAACCACCAAAGAAGGCTCCTGGAAAAATCCAGGAAGCTTCAGGAACGGTCCTATGCGGTTTCCAAAAGAGTTGAAAACGCCAGAATCGCTCAAAAAAGGGCTCTTCACACTAAAGCTGCGACCTTAGCATGTAACTTAAAAAATGCAGAAATACGAAGAGCGGCGCACCTAGAAAAGGTCAGAAAGCGGGCCCGTCAATGCTTCAAAAATCAGCTTCTGGCCCCTGAAGCCGTTTCTGTCCGAATCCGGGCCTCCCAAACCCAAAATCCGGCAGCCCCTTCCATTCTTTGCCATCAAGGGCTCCATATTCGGTGCATTTTGCTCATTCAAAGACGAATAAGGGCATTTTTGCTCCTCAGAAGCGTTGAAAAAATCACCAATAGTGGTTTTTTGGCCCTCTTGGACTCTCCATCAGAGATTGCGAGAGATTTACTCGCTAACCCCCGAACAGCCTCTTCAGGGTTCATTTTGGAGGGCCTTTTGCGCCTTTTAAATCTTCCGGATGTCACCGAAAAGGGAGGCTACAACACTTTCAAGTACGGCTTCATTCTTATCTACGAATTTTCTTGTTTTGTCGAGAGCCGCGTGCATCCCAGTTTCCATTCCCTATTATCTACAGGTGATAATCTGGCTGCTAAAGCATTGCCTGTTCTTCTTCTCAAGACGTCCACTGCACTTATAGAAGGCTTAAAATGCCTTCTCCAACAGCCCAAATGCGAAATAACGAACCCTTTTAGTGAAACAAGACTAAATTTTAGCAGGCTTTGGAAGGCTCATCACTTCTTCTTCTTGTGCTTCAAGGGGGTGCATTTGGAAAATTGTCTTGCAATTTCCAAGGAGGCCTCTTCCGTCATATGTCGACAAATGGCAATCTTGGAGGGGTTCCCAGAGAGAAACACCATCGAGAGAAACCACATACTGTTGGAAAAAAACACCAAGGTCCTTCGCCGTGCAAAAAACACGGCCTCAAGGCCTCGCTGGATCGATATTGGGCTCTCTTTTGAGCATGTCATAGCCCAATTACGGTTCCAAATGAGTGCGAAATTGACTGCAAAAAGTATTTCCGGGGTCATTGACCACGACTTCTTCAACCCGGAGAATCTCAGAAGCAAATACGTTAGAATCGGGAATATCGTCACGTATCTTCCTCCCCATATATCTGGTGTCAAATGGAGGACTTTCTGGCTCCAGAAGTTCCTGGAAGAGCAAAAACGTGGGGCTGATAGCAAGTACAATGTTCCTGAGAATCTCAAAAGCGGAAGACGCATGTTTCTCCACAACAGGGACCTTGAGGATTGCTACAGACTCGGAATACGCGAGATAAGTGCGTCCTACGCATCCAAAGGAAATTTGCTGGTTTGGGGCCAATTGCAAGCCGTGGAAGACGGCATAGAAAGGTGTGCTCATAGCGCATACCAGTATATTCTCTTGATGGACCATGTGCCATTATTCACTGCAGAAAAGCTCCACAGAATTGCTGGCTTCAGTGGCACAAAAGGAAGAGGGAGGGCCAGTTTCTCAAACCGTCTCCGTTCTTTCAACGAACGTGCCAAAGCACTTTCGAGGCTCACAAGCACCTTTTTGCAGCCAGAAGAGGTTCCAGAAGTTCCTGCATTCTGCAGAATTTCGGAAAAGTCCCGGGATAGCGCTTTTTGCTCAATACGGGCTGATTTGGGGCGCATTTTGGCTTCGTTGGAGCATGTTGAAGGGAGGCTCTATGTGCGGTGGGCGGGGATCTGCCGGTTTGAGAGTTTCAGCAAATTCAAGGCATTTGAAAATGGAATCCGTATGCTTTCATACAAGAACTTCAGTCTTTCCAAGGGTACCAACTCGCCCCAACTACGGTTCCCGCAAATGTACCATTTCATAGGCCTCTGCAGGCCCCCAATGGAGGAAAATGTGGTCTCAAGCTTCGGAAAAATGGCAGGTTTCTTCTCCAGTTTGCCCCCCATCGGGCTGTCGCCAGCGCTCGTCTGCAAAAAGCGCCCATTGGCCTTTTTCCGGGAGGTTTTTGCGGCCTTCGCAACCGCCCATGTGCACCTCAGGATATCGGAAAAAATGCAGAAATTCCGGGGGTGCGAAAACGAGCTTCTTGATCTTTTCCAGGACAAGTTCACGGAAATGGCTGCAAAAACCCAGGCTCTCGTGATCACAAGCGTGGTCGTGGTGCTAGTGGAGGCCTGCACAGACGCCCGGGCGTGCCAGATTGCGCCTATAGTGCAAAAGTGGCAAGACGAGCCTGGTGCGGTGTTTTCCAGAGCTTTTCCCGGAGCCCTTTTGGGGGCCCTCCCCGTGCCCCCCAAACAGCGGGATTTTGCGGTGTCGCTTCTCAGAAGCGAGCTTGCGGCGTTCCAGAAGGGCAAATGCCCAATCGCGCACATTTTGGCCTCAAGGGCCCGCGACCTCCTATCACAGGAGGCGCCCGCTAAGTCCCGCAGAGCCGCACGCAGTCTCTGGGGCGCCAGGGCGGCGGCTCTCGCAGACGAGTTTTCTGGTGTGTGCACGCAGGTGTACGAGGTATATAACCCGCTCTTGAACTGGATCCACGGCGATTTGGGCGAGCCCTAGCTACATAGCAGTATAGGCATTCTTCCGTCCTGCACACAACGGTCACGTGCCGATTCCATACCGCGCTTAGCGAAAATTACCCGATTGGCCGGGTGACTCAGCCGCCCTATACAGGGAAAAATTTTCGGTCCCTAACACCGGCCATCTTGCTGCCTCCTCCTCTTTCCGTCTGCCATGTTGAGAACCAGCGCCCGGCCGCTCGCACGCGCCGCCCACGGTGCTTCCGGAAGGCGCACGACCAGCGTCAGCAGCGCGTCTTTTTCGCTGTTGAGAAAGGGCCCCGAGGGCACCCACTACCGCCCCACACTTTTGCAAAACCGCACGTTGGCGGGCTCGCCGGCCCGCCCCTTCTCCAGCACGCCCACGTCGGCGTCCACGCGGTCCACGGTGGTGCAGTTGTTGAACAACATTGGCTCTAAGCGCGAGGTGGAGCAGTATCTCAAGTACTTCACCTCGGTGTCGCAACAGCAGTTTGCCGTCATCAAGGTGGGTGGCGCAATCATCACGCAGCAGTTGCCGGAGCTTGCGTCGTGCCTCGCGTTCTTGTACCACGTGGGCTTGTACCCCATCGTGTTGCACGGAACGGGCCCCCAGATCAACGAGCTCTTGGAGAACGAGGGCGTGGAGCCCGAGTACATCGACGGCATCCGCATCACCAACCCCAAGACCATGGAGGTGGTCAGAACGTGCTTCTTGGAGCAGAACCTCCGCTTGGTGACGGCCTTGGAGAAGATGGGCGTCCACGCGCGCCCCATCACCGCGGGCGTCTTCGGTGCGGACTACTTGGACAAGGACAAGTACCAGTTGGTGGGCAAGATCAGCTCGGTCAACAAGCTGCCCGTGGAGGCGGCCATCGAGGCGGGCTACTTACCCATTTTGACGTCGCTCGCGGAAACGCCGTCGGGCCAGCTCTTGAACGTCAACGCGGACGTGGCTGCGGGCGAGCTCGCGCGCGAGTTCGAGCCGTTGAAGATCGTGTACTTGAACGAGAAGGGCGGCATCATCAACGGCGACACCGGCGAGAAGGTGCTGGTGATCAACTTGGACGAGGAGTACGAGTCGTTGATGCGCGAGCCGTGGGTCAAGTACGGCACCAAGTTGAAGATCAAGGAGATCCACGACCTCTTGCAGCACCTCCCCAGGTCGCTGTCGGTGGCCATCATCGACGTGGACGACCTCCAGAAGGAGCTCTTCACAGACCTGGGCGCCGGCACCTTGATCAGACGCGGCTACAAGTTGCTCAGCCGCAACTCCTTGGAAGAGTTCGGAAACACCGACTTGTTGCGTCTGGCCTTGCTGAGAGACCCCGCCATCAAGGCCGGAAAGCTCCTGGTGGCGGCCTACTTGAAGCAGTTGGAGCTGACGCCCTTCAAGTCCTACGGAGATGCGCCCTTGGAGGTGCTTGCCATCGTTCTTGAGGACGCTGCCGTGCCCAAATTAGACAAGTTCTTGCTGTCGAAAACCGGCTGGTTGAACAACGTCACCGACAACATCTTCAGCGCCATCCGGAAGGACTTCGCGTCGCTCTGCTGGGTTGTGCACGAGAACGACGCCAACCTCCCGTGGTACTTCTCTAAGAGCGACGGGTCCTTCGCCAAAAACGGCGAGATCTTGTTCTGGTACGGCTTGTCTACGGAACAGGTGTCGCAGCTCATCACCCAGTTTGACAGCGCGCAGATCGGCCTGGCGTTGTCGCTGGCCAAAGAGAGCGGTGTTTTCAGCCTGCCCGCCCAGAAGAGAGGCTTCCACACGTCCAGAATAGCCAGAAACAACCACACTTCCAACCCCAACCCGCCTCTCCGCAAGGGCACCAACTCCAAGAAGGCCAAGGTGGCCCTCATTGGCGCGCGCGGCTACACGGGACAGAACTTGATCTCGTTGATCGACAAGCACCCCTACTTGGAGTTGCTGCACGTCTCCTCTCGCGAGCTCAAGGGCCAGAAATTGCAGGGCTACAACAAGGCCCAGATCGTGTACCTGAACCTCCAGGTGGAGGAGATCCGCCAGCTTGAGGAGGCCGGTGCTGTGGACGTCTGGGTGATGGCGTTGCCCAACGGTGTGTGCAGACCGTTTGTGGACGCCATCGAGGCCGCTGGGGGCCACAGCAAAATCGTGGACTTGCTGGCGGACTACCGCTTCGACACCTCGGGCCAGTGGCTCTACGGGTTGCCGGAGTTGGGCGACAGAAAGGCCTTCTCCTCCGCCAGAAAAATTTCCAACCCGGGCTGTTACGCTACGGCTGCCCAGATCGCGCTTGCGCCCTTGAAGGAGTACATTTCAGCTACCCCCACGGTTTTCGGTGTGTCTGGATACTCCGGTGCAGGCACCAAGCCTTCGCCCAAAAACGACGTGGAGTTTCTCGCTAACAACTTGATTCCTTACTCGCTCACCGACCACATCCACGAGCGCGAGATCAGCAGCCAGTTGGGCTTGGAGGTGGCGTTCACCCCCCACGTGGCCCAGTGGTTCCAGGGCATCTCGCACACCGTTTCGATTCCCATCAAGCGTGGCTCCTTGACGTCGCGTGACATCAGAAACATCTACCAGGACAGGTACCAGGGCGAGCAGTTGATCACTGTGAGTGGCGAGGCTCCGTTGGTGCGTGACATCAGCGGAAAACACGGGGTTGTGGTGGGCGGTTTCGCTGTCAACTCCAAGGAGGACAGGGTGGTCGTGGTGGCTACCATCGACAACTTGTTGAAGGGTGCCTCTACTCAGTGCTTGCAGAACATCAACTTGGTGTTGGGATACGGCGAGTACGAGGGCATTCCAGACGACGTGCAGATTCGTGGTTAGACGATAGAATAAAGGAGAGATGAGAGGGTGTAGGACGACCGGATGGATGAAAATGGCAATGAAGGATGCCTGAACGAAAACGCAAAGCGAAGAAGTGCTTGAATGTGGAATTTCAAAAGAGAGATGCCAGAATGTGGAAATGCAAAGAGAACCAGTGCTTGGATGTGGAAATGCCAAAGAGAGGCGGCACCTGAAATGCTGCAAAAAAGGAAACCAAGAAGTGTCTGACAGTAAAAATGGCAACTAAGGGATGCCTGAAATGCTGCAATGATTGCTAGTACGAGGACGTAACCTGTACTCGCAGATTATGGTCTTGTAAGCGACTCAGGGGACCGAATTTCCTCTTCTTGCACATCCAGGACGGGTCACTTTCCCAGAGTCTGAGGGAAAGTGCCAAAATCCCGAAAAGGGGGACATGTGCACCCTTTTCCGTGCTCATTCTTGCAACATACAAACTACCCTAACAGATGTCTCTCCTTTTGAGAAAGCTTACCTCTCAAAGCCAGAAGTACCCGGGATCTTCATTTGGCAATAGGGCATTCCCCTGCAAGCGAGTCCTTCTTGGAATACTACTAGCATCACATCGTACTATGGGCCTGAATCGCCACCCGACCATATTAGAAATGCGGGCTCTGAACCCGTGCACCCGCCATTGCACGTCTGTAAAGCTTCTTCTGTCAAGCCTAAATGGCCTATTTGGTGTGGACCAGAAAGCTCCAGAGTGCGGCTTCCAGGGCTTCTTATACTAAATTTAACATTGAAGGTCCGGCTTTAACACGCGAGTTTTGGCGATAAGAAAGCAAATTGCACCGGATTCCCCGCTCGGCTGGGTGCCCCTCCTCACTCAGTACCTCAGTTGCGGTGCCCATATTTCAGCAAAAGGACTGGCTGGGTAAATACGCCTTCCCATCAGGTCACGTGACTTTATGGGCAGCACGTTTCTGAGAAACACAGTAAGCGCTCTAGCCGTATTTCAGCCTACATATCTTCCTTTAAAGGAGCTTCCTTCAGCTTGAATACCCCAATTGAAGCCAAGCACGCGTCTGCGCCCACAAGGGCCCCTCTCTATAACACATGCTCCCATTTGCAGCTTCGCACTATAGAAAAAGTTCCCCAACTTTCAAATACACATCTTACGCCTCTTAAGGCCCCCCACAACACCCTCTTTTTTACCCCGACCTTTCCCAAGTTCCGCCACAATGCTCGTACCACCGGAGAATTTTGGCATGGTCGAGCCTGGCGTCTTCAGGTGTCTGAAACTTGACTCCAACCACTTTGCCTTTCTTGAAACACTCCAGCTCAAGTCGCTCGTATTGTTAGATGCTGAGAAACCCACGCGGCTTCTACGCAGTTTTGTGGAGGCTAGCGAAATCGAAATGTTCAATTTGGGTGGTTTGAAGATCTCCAACCACCATCATACGGGCGAAAGCTCCAGTTCTACTGCTGACGGGGATGGCGACAAGGATACCGAGGACTCCGACAGATCCTCAGTTGGCAGTCGTTCTAACGACAGAAACGAACCGGAAATGGCCCGAAAACACGCGCAAAACACCCTAGAGTTGGTTTCGCTCGATATCTCGCCCAAAACCAACTCCGATCAGTGGATGCTCATAGAAAAGAACCTCATTCAGGGCGCCTTCGAGATCCTCTTCAACAAGACCAAGCACCCCCTTTTGGTGGTAGACCTGACACTGACGTTCGTGGGGATTCTCAGAAAGATCCAGAAGTGGAACTTCAACTCCATAGTCAGCGAGTACCGTATCTACACCGGCAATTCCAGCAAGAGCAACTACTATGCCGAAAACTTCCTCGAATTGGTACAATGCGTGCTATTACCGGCAGAACTTGAGCTGTTGAACGGAAACGCCAAATCACAGCCTCAAAAGGTGCCGAAAAGCGACAGATCTTCTGTGGCAACCTCTCCCATTGTTCTGAGAAGCCCAGAATTGGCAAGAACGAAGCTGGGTGCCGAGGACGGCCTCTGGGACGACGAAAATGACACCAGAAGCATCGATGACGACGACATGGACGATGACCTTCTCTCTGCATCGCCACAGATACCCGCTAATTTGTTGAAGTTGGTGGAGATGAAAAAACAGGAAAAGTCCATCCACGATGATGAAAAGAAGACCACGCCGCCCAGCTCCTCTCCAGGATATGGCGGAAGATCCAGTAGGAACAACAGTTTCTCAAGCGACGTGTTTCTCTCGGCTGCAAGGGCTAATTTGGAGAGAAGACGCTCCTCTGTGGACTCCAGATTTGCTCGAGCAAATAACACCTTCAGAACCGCCGGAACCAGCATTAACGCCGGAACCAGCACTCCGCCATCGTTCAAATCGCTGTTTGAGGCGATGTCGCCTGCTAGAAGTTTCAAAAAGGGCGAAATTTCGGCATTGGAAGCGGGCAGAATCAAAGAAAGATATGATTTCAAGTACTACAAAAACCTCAACAAGTGTCCAGTGAGTTTTGAAAATGTGGGTGTCATTAAGCTACGGTTGCCGGCGGAAAATCACTTGCCGGAGTGGTTCATTCGTAGCCGAAACTGCTGGGAGTCCAACTATAGAAAGTTGAACCTGTGAGTATATAGGGGGGTGTGCGGAAGTTGGGAATTTCTGAGGAGCTTTTTGGAAGTGATTTCGGTATTTGTGGAATAGCGAATAAGGGTAAATGAATCTCTGGAATGAAGAAATAGGATTTTTTCGTACTTCTTTGTATAAAACAAGGGTTGAATAAAATGCAATAGAAGACAACAAAGGAGCCCTTCGCAATGCAAAGGATTGCGGATTATCGTTGATGAGATGTTTGATGTCAAAAACTATCACAACAGTAGGTCCCCAGTAAAAGTACCTTTTTAGTAAGGCAACATCAACACAAAAAGAACCCATTAAAAAGTACAAGGACAACTCACCACAAAAAGATCACATTGAAGGTCGCAATAATTTTGCAGAACAGAACAGTCCACAATTCTAGTAAATGAAGTGCCCAACAGTGAAAAGGAGCTCTCTCATTTTTCAAGTGCCATGTTAGACTAGCCAAATACGGCGAACACCATTTTTAAAGCCCACATTGGCCCGAATAGACCCTATCCAGATCTTCCCCAAGTGGCTCTGCTTCCGCCCAGTTTGTCGTCCCCAGTGTGGCTACTAAGACCAGTCATACTGGGGGAGCTGTTGAGCATTCTCTCCCGCAAACGGGAGCCGGAGGTGGAGCTGCTGTTGCTGCGTGCAGGACCGGCCGGCTGGGTGTTATAGCCGGATCCTGGAATCGCCTGCTGCCGCAGCTTATTGTACATATCCTGCAATCTGCTAGTGGATCTGGGGGTATAGGTGGATTTCTGGGGAGACTGCGAGGAGGTCTGTTCCTGCGGCTCGGACCGGACCGGTGCCGAGTTATAAGCGGCCCGTACCGGCTGGTACTGCGAGTTCAGGTAGTTTTGCTGCTGGTACCGCAGCTGGTAAGGGTCCTGTTTTAGGGTCTGTTGCTGTGTCTGTTTCACACCTAGCCACTCGGGATAGGCCTCTTTTCTGGCGTCAAAATACTTGACAAAGGCGTTGTGCACCAAGGTGTCGTCGTCAGTAGCACCATCCCTCTCGGGCTGCTGCATGCTCTGCATGGTCAGCGATAACGAGAGGTTCTTGATTTTGGAAATGAAGGACCTGCTGGGGGTCGCGTTAGGCTGGTACTGGCTCATTTTGGACAGGATACGCTGGTTTATGGGTGTTGTAGTGATGGAGAAGTTGGTTAGATGTTTAGGAGGGGCTGAGAAGCGCAGATGGGCGCAGAATGGGGAGGAGCGTTGAGCTTTGTAGTGCAGACGAAATTGGCAGTGGGGTTTTGTATTGGTGCACGGGTGTGGTGGGCGCACGTAAAGTGGGCTGTCAGAGATGTGTCATATTATTAGGTAAGCAAGAGACATTTGGGGGCCACAACTGGAAAGAGCCAAGATAACAGCGGAGGGGACGTGCTGGGCCAATTGCGGGTGGATATTCACAGAGAGAGTCATCCTGAAGCGCAGTGCCCTTACCCAGCATGCCGAGGACTATTCTCAGCCCTCATGTAAAGCCCGTCAAAGAACCACATAAAGGCTGCAAAAGGCCTGCTAATTGCACCAAAAAAAGAGTATTCACCTCCAAAACCCGCCCACATCATCAAGTAGCGCCAAGAAGCGGCTTCACGCCCTGAAAAGGGCCAAAAGCTCCATTTGGCCAAACTGTGTGCCATCTGGAAAACTATCTCCTCCTGCACACAGCGCCGCCCAAGCCCTGCCTGTATGAGGCTCTTATAGTCCACAACTCCACCCTTACTCTTTCAGCAATGGGACTTTCTGAGAAGGAGCCGTTGCTTGCGCGCACGCGGGAGTTTGCAGCCGCCAGCGAGGTGTCCACGGTGCTGTGTCCCACGTTTGCGCTTTTGAATCCTTTCCAGTGTCTTCCTACGTTCAAAAGGCCCCAAAATGAGCCCTACGACGCCGATTTCGACGCCCATTTCCCGCTCCCGGACCTTCCACATGTGGCAAGTCCGACAGTGCTTCCCGCTTCGGCTCTTTCCACCGGAGAAAAGCTCAGACGGTTGCGTCTTCGCATGAAAAGCCTTGGAATAGCCGTCTACATCGTGCCCTCGGAAGACGAGCACCAATCGGAAAACGTGGCCATGGCAGACAAGCGGCGCGAGTGGCTCTCGGGCTTCACCGGAAGTGCGGGTATCTGCGTGGTTACGCTTGACGACCCGGACTCGCTTTCTGGGTCTGCTATTCTCTCCACCGATGGGCGCTACTTTCTCCAGGCTGAGCGCCAGTTGGACCCCTCTCATTGGCTGCTATTGCGCCAAGGCGCCTCCCACGAGCGCACCTGGGGCCAGTTCGCCATAGACAGCGCCGCGGAGGCCCGCGGCTCGCACGTAATCTCCGTGGACCCACGGCTTATCAGCGTCGCTGTGGGCGAGTACTTCGAAAGGGCCCAGCGGTTTCGGGGCGACCGAGACTTCAGCTTCGAGCCCAGAATCGAGTCCAACTTGGTGGACGACGTGTGGGGCGATGAGAGACCAGCCCGCTCGCAGGCTGCTGTGTATCCTTTGGACATCAAATACTCTGGCGAAAACACCAACGACAAGTTGGCACGCGTGAGGGCCATTTTGCAGGGAAAGGGTGCGGGGTGCACGCATCTCGTGGTGACAGCTTTGGACGACATTGCGTGGCTCTTCAACTTGCGGCTGGACGCCGATATCGCCTTCACGCCCGTCTTTTTCGCCTACACTATTGTCACCCTAGAAAGCGTCTTCTTGTACGTGGACCCTGTCAAAATCAGCACCATTGCCGTCAAGGAGCACCTTCTGGCTGTCTCTGGCTTGAGTGTGCGGCCCTACGGCCAGTTCTACGAGGACGTGGCCGAGCTTAAGCTGACGGTGGACGCTCCAAACGTTAAGATTGCGCTTCCACGCAAATCAGTGGCCACCCACGCGTTGGTGGCGTCGCTCCCGCAGCTGATGGCGCGCCAAACGCTCATTTACGATTCGGTGGTGTCGAATTTGAAGGTTTTCAAGAACCCCACCGAGTTGTTCAACGCAAAAATCGCCCAGTATAAGGACCTGCTCGCCTTCATCGAGTACCTGGCGTGGCTCGAGCACCAGCTTCTCGTCAAAAAGCGGAAAATCACCGAGTACGACGGCGCGTGCAAAATATACGCCATCAGGGCCAGTTTGCCCAACTTCAAGGGCCTCTCCTATGAGACTATTTCCCTGACCGGTGCCAACGCCTCCATCATCCATTACGCGCCAACCAAGGAGGAAAACTCGGTCATTGACCCCTCCAAGGTGTACTTATTGGACTCGGGTGCCCACTACTTGGAAGGAACCACCGATATCACTCGCACCTACAAATTTGGAACCGACGGCTTGACGCCCGAGCACAAGAAGTACTATACGCTCGTTTTGAAAGGCCATTTGGCAGTAGCAATGGCCAAATTCCCTCCTGTTCTGGGCTCTACTGCCACGGTTTTGGATCTGTATGCGCGCCAGGCTCTTTGGAACGAAGGCTTGGACTTCAACCACGGAACAGGCCACGGAGTAGGCGCTTTTGGCAACGTCCACGAGGCTCCCTTGTTCATTCCCAGCAGCTCTTCCGCGCTGCAGGAGTTTTTCCGAAAGGGCGGTATTGTCACCGACGAGCCCGGCTTCTATATCGATGGAGAGTGTGGGTTCAGAGTGGAGAGTGAATTGGAGATCATAGAGTGCGACGAGTCGGTGGGAAAAACCCGCTCGGGGGACAACTTCTTGGCGTTTGCGTACCTCACCAAGGTGCCGTTCTGTCGCTTGTTAATTGACACTAAGTACTTGTCGACAGTTGAAATTGAGTGGATCAACGAATACCACCGCAGCGTGAGGGCGGATTTCGCTGAGAAGTTGTTGGAAATCGGCGACAGGAGGGCCCACAGCTGGTTGTTGCGAGAGACCGAGCCCTTGGGCATGTGAAGGAGGATTACATGAGAGGACGATGCCCTTTCGGGATAAAAGTCGCTTCTTTTGTGATTTTGTGAGGTATTGGGTGTATAACGCGTGCAAATGGCATTTTGAAGAGATTGGGATTTCCGAGAGAATACCCCTGAAGAAGGACGAGCGCCAAGCCCTCGTCGAATAAGGGGAGGTTATGGGGGGATTATTAGCGATCTTGGAAAGCGAGATGCCCTTATCTGATAAATTGGCGAATTTGGTCGTCCGTAAATCAAAGCGAAGTAGCGTACCCTGGTTTAAGAAGCAAAAATGAGGCGCAGTAGATGAAGGCCTGGCACTCTGCATTCTTATGGGAGTGGGCCAAACAGCAGGATTCGGGAGGGCTTTCCTCGGAATTGCCAATCAAGATTTTGCAATTAGGAAAGGATACTCTGCCAATCTAATCAAAAAAGAATAGTAGGTTGAGAGTGTCCGTTAAATACCGAATTGTAGTTTGCAGCTACAAAGAAAATACTGGTATAGTGTGGATTTGCACAAGCATGTACAAAAAGCTCTTCGGGTGCAAAAAAGATTCACCCGCTCAATCCACCCTAATTTTCCTTGTTGGAAAGGAGCACACCTTTCTTTCGGTTTCTTTGTTCAGCTTATTGTCAGCATCCTATAGGTGCGAATCCAGTTGTCTCTATAATCACTAACTCTGTCTAAAAGACGCGGAATAAAGGGGAGGAAAGCCCATGTTTCTGCCCTTAGGCTTCGAAAACGCCGGTCTTTGGAAACTTCCTGGCTTTCTCAAACCTGACGGGGTACCGGGCAGCGGTGCCTCGCTTTTGGTCTCCCCAAAGGTGGCCTTATTAGAGATAAATGGAGATTCCAAAGGTACAACCACCTTCGAAACCGTCTCCTCGGAAACCGTCTCCTCCTTCACCAGCTTCGAAATCTCCGGCTTCTTATAGTGAGGCATCTTCAAGCCGCTACCAGAACTCCACAGCGTTGTGCTGCTGGAAATGGAGTTCCTGATCTGGTCCAATTCCGATGCGATCTTGGAAATAGACGTTTTATCATTTTCCATATAAGGCTGGCGCCCCGAAGGCGAGATAGAGTGCTGTCTCTTGGCCTCCAGGACACCCAGGGAGCCGCTTTTGCGCTTTTTGGCGTCAATATTGAGGCCTCTCATATCCAAAATTGAGCTGCCAGCAGCTGAATCTGGCTGAAAGTCGCGAATGGTGGCTGAAAGACGACTGAAAATGTTGGAGTTTCCGTAGTTTTCGCTCTGGTGGCCAGAATGACGCAGTGAGTCTCCCAGGCCGTCCAATAACGAGGCCAAAATGGAAGAAACCGCTGAATCGACAGTCTTGTTGTCGTGATGGTTGTTAGATGCGTAGATGGCCGCAGTCGTGGCTGTAGCAGCAGAGG
The DNA here is from genome assembly GCA_030558325.1 of Wilhelminamyces tanticharoeniae. NCBI lineage: Eukaryota > Fungi > Ascomycota > Pichiomycetes > Serinales > Metschnikowiaceae > Wilhelminamyces > Wilhelminamyces tanticharoeniae. Next base: position 79,856 of record JAJMSI010000029.1, on the reverse strand, counting down.
TGGCTGCCAATGCCGCCTGCTTGTCGTCCTTCATCGACTCAGAAAGAATGTGGAAGATGTCCGTTATAGGTTGCAAAAGACCTGGGTCCTGCGAAAGACCGCTGCTTTCGCCGTCCTTGAAAAAGCGCCTATCGTTTAGAGAGTCTTCTAGGAAGCCCTTGGACCGCTCCGAATCATCCCTTCTTACCTTAGCAATGCGCTTGCTTTTGCGCTTGTTGAACTCATCGTCCGCCCATGCTTTTTTGTGGGGGGTTTCCTCCTCTCCAAACATGAGCGTGGCCCTTTTCAACACCCTGGAGCGTAAGTCGTTGTCCTTATTTCTTTCAGCGTTCTCCTCGCGCCATCTCTTTTTGCGCTCCCTGTTCTCAACCCTCACTCGTTCCTTGTACTCGGGAGTGTCAGCTCTGGGCCTGTCTCCGAGAAAACGGCCGCCTTTGGGCCCAAAAGTTAAAAAGGCACTTTCCACCAGCTCTCTAAGAGAAGAAACAAATTCGGGCTTCACAGCGCCAAAATTGACCTCCAAATCAGCGCTTTTACCAAAGAGACTGAGAACCCGCTCCACCATAGAAACAGCCTTGTTCTCCGGCCCAGAGCTCTCTAACAACACCTTCCTGGCCAAAGATAACGAGGTCACCATGCTGGCCTCCTCAGGCTTGCCCTTGTAGCTGTTCACTATATCAGCGACAGAGCGAGCAGCCGGTTTGGAGGCCCTTCCAGAGGTCAAAGCGTTGGTCATTTGTCTGATGACCTGGAGCAAATTGTTATCGGCACCTCCGGTGGAGTTTATATGACTGGAAAGCGACGAGAGAACGGACGAAAGTTGTGGATTGGCCGCTGGGCCCCCTGGGGTGCTTTTCAATACGTCCATGGCAGAGTAGTCCCTTTTCCCAGCCGCCATGGAGGACCGGTGCAAAGCCAAAGTTTCGGCTATCGAGAGCTTCCTTTTGGTGTCTTTTGACAGGGCGATGTTGGTTACTATATCCTTGGCCACTGTAGATATACGGCCATCCTTTGCTTTCTGGGGAGACGCCCCTAGATTTATGTCATCAGATCGAGTTAAAGAACTCAAGAAGCTCGACGTAGACGACGGCAACGCAGTCTGCATCTTATAAAGAGCACTGGCAGTGTCAGCAAACGACCTGGCCTTTTCAGCAGCCCCCTCTTCGGTCACCTCCATGTTTGAAAGCAAGTCCTGGGGGTTTTCCATGGCCATGGTGAAGGCATTCTGCAAAATCTCGTTCATGTGAAGCTTCTCCAAGTCGGCCTCCTGTGGCTCGTCACTTCTTTTGGCCGAAGGATACTTCATGTGATCACTCAAAGTGGTGGCATTGTTTTCGATGGCATTCCTCACCACCGTAGCTAGGGCTGCCTTCAAAGAGGTCTCGTCCAGACGAGGCTGGGACTCTATATCGTCCTTATGGGCCTCGTTTTCGAAGTGTTCAAGAACATTATCGTCGATTTGGGGTAGGTTTCTCACAGAATTCGTCTTCAGAGAGCCGTCCTCCACTATATGGTCTTGCACCTGGTTGGTGATTTCGAGGGCCAATTCCTGAAGAATGTCTTCTGATATAGGCAAACCCTTTCCGTGCAGATCTTGGGCCTCGGGATGGGCTATTTGACTGACTATGTTGTGTACTATGCTGGAGAGGTCCACGCCATCCTCTTTTTTGTCCTGGACTTCGGACAGGCCCGAAAGTGAACTGGCATCTTTGGAAACATCAGTCGTTTTGGCGCTTTCCTTGTCCATAAGCAGCTTGAAGGATGCTGAAATCATGGCATTGAGGTCGTCGTCGTTGGGTGGCTCGCTTTCGGCATTCTCCTCCCTAGAAGAAACAGAGTCTTGACCATCTGGGGCTGTTATGGACTTGAAAGCGTCGCCTATGGCTTCCTCGAGATTAAGATCGTCGTTCTCCTCTTCTTGGGGCTCCTGAGGTGCCAGCAGCTCAGAATTAGGGCCCTGAGAGGCACCCTGGACACCCGCTATGCTCTTGAAAGCGTCACCTATGGCAGCATCAAGATCAATATTGAGACCTTCTTCTTCAGTGTTCTGCTCGTGTGTTTCTGGGGGCTCCAGGAGCTCCTTCAAGTGCGCCTCGAGGGAGTCAGCGCTGGGTTCCTCCGAATGGGCGCTTTCGAGCCGTTCTTTCTCCTGTGTTTCTTTAAAGGCGGCGCCTATAACAGCTTCTAGGTCGAAGTCGTTGTTGTAGGCGTCGTGGGTGTCTTCGGTGCTTTCGTAGTGAGCATTAGGCGTATTCTCGGTGCTTTCGTAGGGGGCATTCTGAGCATTTCCAGCAGTTGCATGGGAACCCTGGCCACCTTGTCCGCTCTCATAGGCATCTTGGGCATCCTGTTCGCTGTTGTAGGAGGAATTTTGAGCATTTTGCGAATTAAGACCCTCACCATGGCCTGCATCCTCGTCCCGCAAATGGTCCTCTTTATCACCAGGGGGCTGGTGTAGAGGCTCCTTATCCCCCGCCTCTTTCTGTCCAGGGAAGTCCAACAGCCCCAAAACGTCTCCTATGACGCTTTCAAGCGCCAAATCGTCGTTTTCGGACTTTACGCCTGTCTCCGGGGGAGTATCATTGTTGTTGTGGTTCTTGTTATGCCCATCGTATTCCCCAGCCAAGGTGGAGAGCGACTCGGCAATAGCTCGATTGAGATCTAGTCCGATATCTCCGGTGGCGTCTCCCTCGGGTCGCGAGGAGCCGTCAGACATCGCGTTTTTTGCAGCCGTTCTTAAAGGGTGTTCCTGCTGACAAGTTGTGACTGTTTTTTCCAAATCAGAGGCGATGGGGCTTGTGTGCAGGTTGGTTTGCAGGTTGGTGGCATTTTTTGCAGTTTGCCATTACAGGTTGGCGCTGTGTGCAGGCAACTTTGACCTTATGCTATAGACCCATGTTCTTATCCAAGAGGGCCCTGTCGTGCCCATGTTCGTTTCATTTCGCTTCTTTTCACGCTGCTGCTCTCTACTCTAGAATCCACGGCCTTTCGTGCCAGAATGCGTCGCCTATGATGTCCACAGAGTGCTCCTTGATCTCTGCCTTTCTGCGCAGTTTTTGCACCCGCTGCTGCTGCCGAGCGGACAAGTCCGCGCCCTCGGGCGCCCGGGCGCGCTCCCTGACGAGAACAGTGCCTTTTCGAAAAACGGCGGGCTCGTTGTTGTAGTTTATGCCGAAGTCCAGGAACAAAATCTCGTTCTTGTCGCTGGAAACGGTTCCGATGAGCCTGTTTTCGGCCTCCTGCGGCGTCAAGCCGCCCTTCTCCACCAAGGTCCAGAACGTGGTGTTGTACAAGTTGTTGATGTGGCAGTCGGCCTGGCGCCAGCTGAAGTAGTCGCGTACAACTGCCTCATTGGGGTACACCACGGCCCGCGCGTCGAACGTGGGCAAGCGTGCCGCGTCGAGCGGCTTCTCGGGAAACTCCTTCTGCCATTCGTGCATGTAGTGGGCCAGCATGGAGGCCGCAAACGTCGAAACGAGCTTCATCTCCCTCCTCTCGAAAAGCACGCACTTCTTCCGTAGGAGAAACGAGTACTCGTCAGAGTCGCCGTACGCCATCTGCACATCTGGAAACGCCGCCATGAGCGCGCGTGCAGCACGGTTCATCACGTGGAGCGCCCGTATGTCGTTGGGCTTCTCGAAGCTGTAGGTGGCGCTGAACTGGTGGAAGCCCTTTCCGTCCACCCGGATCACCACGTAGGTGTCAGGTAGTAGGAAGTTTTCGCGCTCAAACTGCCTGACGTACTCGAAGCGGGAATTGGCCATGGTAGCGCGATTGCGGGTGTGGATAGCGCCTTCTTGGGCTCCTGGAGTGGCGGCTGGTAGATAGGCGATGAGATGGTGCACGGGTGTCTTGCCCAGCGGGGGGATGTGTGGGTGCACGGGTGTGCTTATATGCCGTATTGCTTATTGGGGCGGTTTGGGGGGTGCCGAAAACGTCGGAAAGGGGGCCGTTTGGGGCGAAAGGGCGTCGGGGCGGTGGTGGGGGCGGTAGGACGCGGACGCCTTCTTTTGGTCCAGCCAGCGGCCCTGGTGGGGCTGAAATTCGGGGCGGTCGTTCGTCCCTACAAAACCTCATTTTTCAGCTCATCTCGCTCGCAAATTTTCCACTCTCCACCACCATGGGCGCGGAATTCAGAACGCTAGATCGCGAGCAGCGCTTCCAGAACCCTCCCAAGGACAAGCTGGCGTACCCGCTTCTTGCGGATGCCATTGCGCCGCACGTGGGCTCGTTTAATGCGCTTACCGAGGGCCCGGAGGGCGGTCTTTTGAACATGGCTGTGAAAGACATCGGCACCAAGACCGTCTTCGATTCCGGCAACGACACCCGTTTGGGCAACAAGCTCAGCATCCGCGTGGAGCTGGTGCTGTTGGCACGGCCACAGGTGGCTCAAAACGACAAGATCTCTGTCAACAGAAAGACGTTGCCGTCCGAGTGTCGCGAGAGAATGTCCTCGTACAGAGCGCGGTTGATGCTCAAGGTCGTGTGGAGCGTGAACGACGGCGAGGAGGTGTCGGAGATACGCGACGCCGGCCAGGTCCCCGTCATGTTGCGGTCCAACCGGTGCCATCTCGAGAAGTTGGCGCCCGCCGGGTTGGTCGCTGCGAAGGAGGAGAGCGACGAGTTGGGAGGCTACTTCGTGGTCAACGGAATCGAGAAGTTGATCAGAATGTTGATTGTCCAGCGCAGAAACCACCCCATGGCGCTCATCAGACCCTCGTTCGGCAACAGGGGCGCCGCCTACACCAAGTTCGGCATCCAGATCCGCTGTGTTCGGCCCGACCAGACGTCGCAGACCAACGTGTTGCACTACCTCAGCGACGGAAACGTCACGTTCCGCTTCCTGTGGCGCAAGAACGAGTACTTGGTGCCCGTGATGATGGTGCTCAAGGCGCTCGTGGAGACCAGCGACCGCGAGGTCTTCGACGGCATCGTGGGTGCCGACACCAGAAACTCCTTCCTCACCGACCGTTTGGAGTTGTTGTTGCGCACCTACAAGGCGTACGGGCTCTACCTGAAGCAGGAGACGCTCGCGTACCTCGGCGACAAGTTCCGGGTCGTCTTCGGCGCCACCCCCGACGTTCTGGACGTGGACGTGGGCCGCGAGGTGTTGCAGCGCATCGTGCTTGTGCACCTCCAGGACCCCGCGGACAAGTTCCGCATGCTTCTCTTCATGGTGCGGAAGCTCTACACGCTCGTGGCCGGCGACTGCGCGCCCGACAACCCCGACGCCACGCAGCACCAGGAGGTGCTTCTCGGCGGGTTCCTCTACGGCATGATCATCAAGGAGAAAATCGACGAGTACCTCCAGAACTTCAAGTTGCAGGTGCAGCTGGACGCCAGCCGCGGCCTGGCCGTCAACTTCTTCGACAGGAAGTACCTTCTGCGGGTGTTCATGCGCCTCAACGAGAACATCGGCCAGAAGTTGCAGTACTTCCTCTCCACAGGCAACCTCGTTTCGCAGAGCGGCCTCGACCTCCAGCAGGTCTCCGGCTACACCGTGGTCGCCGAGAAGATCAACTTCCATCGCTTCATCTCGCACTTCCGCATGGTGCACAGAGGCTCGTTCTTCGCGGAGTTGAAGACCACCACCGTGCGCAAGTTGCTTCCCGAGTCATGGGGCTTCTTGTGCCCCGTGCACACGCCGGACGGGTCGCCGTGCGGCCTTCTCAACCACTTGGCGCACAAGTGCAAGATCGCCACCTCGGACCTGGACGTTTCGGGTGTTCCTGCTGCGTTGGCACAGCTCGGTGTTTCTCCCTCGCACTCGTTTGCGGCGGGGCCGGACTTGTGCTGTGTGCAGCTCGACGGCAGGGTGGTGGGCTGGACCACCCACAAGCAGGCGCGCATCGTGGCCGACACCTTGCGTTTCTGGAAGGTGTCCGGCGAGAAGGGCCTCCCTGTGGACCTCGAGATCGGCCTCGTTCCGCCCTCCAACAAGGGCCAGTACCCCGGCCTCTTCCTCTTCGGCGGAAGGGCCCGTATGATGAGACCGGTGCAGTACCTCCCGCTCGGCAAGACCGACATCCTCGGCCCGTTCGAGCAGGTGTACATGAACGTGGCGGTCACACCCGCGGAGATCCAGAACAACGTCCATCTGCATGTGGAGCAGCTGCCCACCAACATGTTGTCGATTCTCGCCAACTTGACGCCGTTTTCGGACTTCAACCAGTCGCCGCGGAACATGTACCAGTGCCAGATGGGTAAGCAGACCATGGGCACGCCGGGCGTGGCGCTCGCGCACCGTTCCGACAACAAGTTGTACCGGTTGCAGACGGGCCAGACGCCCATTGTGAAGGCCAAGTTGTACGACGACTACGGCATGGACAACTTCCCCAACGGCACCAACGCGGTGGTGGCGGTCATCTCCTACACGGGCTACGACATGGACGACGCCATGATCATCAACAAGCTGGCGGACGAGCGTGGCTTTGGCTACGGAACCGTGTACAAGGTGGAGAAGGTGGACCTCTCGCAGCTGAGAAGAAGGGGCGACCCCGTCACCCAGCACTTCGGTTTTGGCGCGGACGAGTGGCCCGAGGCGTGGAAGGAGAAGCTCGACAGCGACGGGTTGCCGCTCATAGGCGTGAAGGTGGAGGACGGCGACCCCGTGGTGGCGTACTTCGACGACACGGCCGGAAAGACCAAGATCAAGACCTACCATCTGCTGGAGCCGGCCTACATCGAGGAGGTCAAGCTCTTGGGCGACGACAACGACACCGAGGCCCAGTCCATCACCATCAAGTACAGGGTCACCAGACAGCCGCAGATCGGCGACAAGTTCTCCTCCAGACACGGACAGAAGGGCGTCTGTTCGCGCAAGTGGCCCCAGACTGACATGCCCTTCTCCGAGACGGGCATCCAGCCGGACGTGATCATCAACCCGCACGCGTTCCCGTCCAGAATGACCATTGGCATGTTCGTCGAGTCGCTTGCCGGAAAGGCTGGCGCGCTCCACGGCATCGCCCAGGACTCTACACCCTGGATCTTCCTGGAGAGCGACACTCCCGCGGACTACTTTGGCGAGCAGCTCCGCCAGGCCGGCTACAACTACCACGGCAACGAGCCCATGTACTCCGGCGCCACGGGCGAGGAGTTGCGGGCCGACATCTACATCGGCTGTGTGTACTACCAGCGTTTGAGACACATGGTCAACGACAAGTTCCAGGTGCGCTCCACGGGCCCCGTGAACTCGTTGACAATGCAGCCCGTGAAGGGAAGGAAGCGGAGCGGTGGTATCCGTGTGGGTGAGATGGAGAGGGACGCCCTCATCGGCCACGGTACGGCCTTCCTTCTCCAGGACCGTTTGCTCAACTGCTCCGACTACACCCAGACGGCGATCTGCCGGGGCTGTGGCTCGCTTCTCAACACCCAGACCTCGGTTCCGCGCGTGGGGCTGGTGGCGTCCGTTCGGTGCCGCCGCTGTCTGACGCGTTTGGAGGCACACGCGCAGAAGGGCGAGTATGTGGCGGACGGAGACATCTGGCAGGACGGTGCAGGCAAGAAGTTTGTGGGCGGTGCCGACACCACCACGGTGGCCATTCCGTTCGTGTTGAAGTACTTGGATTCGGAGTTGGCGGCCATGGGCATCAAGATGCGGTACAACGTGGCGCCGCAGTAGAGGGGGAGGTATAGATAGTGCATGTTTGATTTATGTTTATGTGAACCCACAAGAGTAGAGGGGGGATTGAGAGAGGTGGCAGATTGAGCTGTGAAGAAACGAGAGCGGGGGCTGTGTGTGGAAAGGGTGAATAAGAGGGTGTGAGGAAAGGGAGGATAAGGCTGTGTGAGGAAAGGGAGAATAAGAGGGTGTGAGGAAAGGGAGAATAAGAGGGTGTGAGGAAAGGGAGAATAAGAGGAACAGAAAAATGAGATCAGGGGTAATAAAGTAGAATCCGGAAGCTGGGTGGGTGATGGTGATTTGTGTCCTGGTTCTGGCATTCCCTGTCGTCGTTTCTCAGGCCTTGCACCTTTCACACATTTTGCAGGTGTCTTATTTTGCAGCTTTTCATGTTGCAGACCTCTTTTTTTTCGCAGCCCAACTCTCCCTCATACACTTTTCTTATAATTGTGCTGAAAAGTGCAAAATTCGCAACTATTCATGAAAGTAACCAGCCATGTAAATGCACCCAAAAAATCGAAAACAGCAGCAGGGTGCTTGAAGCCCGACCCAGAGAGCATTGAAAGGTTCCTCTATAGATATATAGACGTCGATGCAAATCTCGCTCGTTCCGTTCCGCCCAAGAACACCCTTATTCCCGCGGTGGGCAATGTGGGGCCAGAAAGTAGCCAATAACACCTCCAACTGCCAAATCACAGTCTCCCTCCTCCATTGTCGATTAATACCTCCGGCACAGCGGAGTGGCTCAATATGTACTCCGCATTGGGCCAGTCGTTAGTCTCGAAGCGGTGCAACGCCTCCTTCTCATTCTCCGTCACGCCCGTTTGCACATGACGGGCCACTATGCGCTTTCTGACGACTTCTGGGGCCGCCGCCACAAACCAGAGCTCGTCCACGAGGCCGGAAATGGCCCTCCACAGGCCTTCCTGAAGGCCCACATAATTGCCCTCCAAAAGCACCACTTTAACTGCGGGATCCACCACAATGTCGTTTTCCACGGGGTCCTTGAGCCGGTGGTCGAAGGACGGCGCCGAAATGGAGTTTTGGGCGGTTTCTGGATCGCGAAGACTCTTGATGAGGGCCACCAAACGCTGACAGTTGAACGTAAAAGGCGCCCCCCTCCGAGCTATGGCCTCCTCAGCATTGGGAAGCGCCTGCAATTGGTGTCTATATAGATGATAGCCATCCTGGGGAACAACCACCGTAGGAATTCCCCTTTTGTTCAATTCGGCAGCTATCAGGGCAGAAACGGTGGTTTTTCCCAGACCAGGGACCCCCGCAATGGCCACTACTGTGCGGTGGTCTTTCTGGAGGCCTGCAATGCGGTCTGCGAGAGCCGAAACGTTATCAGCAGCGTAGTTGACAGGCATCAGAGGAAAAGAAGCACTTCACAACGAGGAAAAAGAGATGAGAAATCTACCACAAGTAATGGAGGTGCCACCAGATAGAAGAAAGACGCACACCTGCTAGTCAAGGGCTCTTGTTTTGACATCTTTTTTCACTCCACATTTGCTATTGAATGTTGTCTCTCCCCACACAATGGCACGCCTCCCATGGCCTCTTCTACGGCGTGGCTCACGCCAATGGCGCCTACACCGCCTACATTACTGACTTCTGCCACGCATGGGTAGAAGACTGCCCCGAAAACGGTGTCTCCGAAAGGGCCCGAGCTGCTGGCATCGATAATGTGTCACGTGACCAGCTACTTCTGTTGGTGGACTCTCTTGCTGCAGCTTTTGCGCCTTCTGAGGGCATTGTGGGCTCACTGGAGGTCCCAGAAACCGTTTCCGTCACTGTGGAGCTCGAGGGCGGCGTGAAATGGGCTTTTTGCCTTTCCAGAATGGCCTCCTGTGAAGAGCTACTCGCGCACATAAATTACCAGCAGTTTGCCAACCGCGGCTTCTGGGCCCACAGGGTGGCCTTATTGGAGCTGCTACTAGCTGCAAAAGACCGCTATAACGACTATCTTCTCCAGAACTTCAAGGACTTCAGCCACGATTTGGCTGCTAAATATAAGAGAACTCACCGGGGAGCAACAGACGCCATGGAAAAGTACGAGCGCTCGGAATGGGAGGCTCGAATTAAAGAGTCCTACGCTGATAAACTAGCAAAAAGCCGGTTTTCTCGTAAAAACACTTACCAGCGCAAATGGGCGCTAATTGAGGGCAGCATTAGGCTGCCCGCAGAATGGGCCTATGCCAACCTGTTTCAGGAAACAACATCGGAAAACGCTTCTCAGACGTACATCCCACTAGAAGACGTGATACGGCTGCCAATAAAGCTCGAAAGTGGGAAAAAAAGGAGCTTTCTGTTTCTCTCTCTGAGCCCAACAAAGGCAGGAAACGCCTGCAAAAGAGAGGCACCATCAGAAATGGGTTCCCTAGATGCAAAGAATCTCAGTTCTACAAATGCCCTCAAAATTGAGACTTCGGATCCCTTTGAGCCCCTGACGTTTTCGCAGCCGGACCTGTCGCCAACTAAAAGAGGCCCCTCTTTCTCCTCCAGCCAGCTGCTGCCTCGGAAACGGAAGCGTCTAGGGGTGTACAAACACAGGAAATCCTAGTCAAAACTGGTAATTATTTGATATTCGAGCGAGAATATGGGAATTGCGGCTATTTGGGGGAGGTTTTGTCAGTACAGTAGCGGACGAAGAGAAATTTGCTATATTATCAGGGCCAACAAGGCACTATATAGCGGAGGATAAGTACCTCGCTTTCCACTGCAGTGGAAGATCGCGAGATTTGCTTACCTCAAGCGTAAGTACTCTATTAATAACTGCTACAGATCGATAGGCCATGTTTTATATTGGAAAATGGGCCCAATAATTTCTAGCGTTCTCATTTGACGTTATTTATGAATTCCATTTATCCACATATTGATGTAAACGTGGCGAATTATCCGTCCTGGCGTATCACGCGATATCATGAGAGCATTTTTAGGAAAGAACCAAAGGTCTTGAGCATCACATTTGTCGTTCTCCTCTTGTCCAAATTCTTGATTCGAACAAAACTGTTTGTGTTATTGGGAGCAGGAAAGCATTTTCGGATGTAGGATGCAGGGTTGTTTGAAAAGTGCCAAATGAGGGCCTCCTGGGGCGTGGAACTCTTCATACTGGAAACGAGGCTCATTACACACGCAACAGAGTTGCAGCAGTGACCCATCTTCTTGTGAGAATACTAAGGGCCTGATTCTGGTGAGAATCCATTTCAGCCTCGTACAAAACGGCTAAAATATGTGTCCAGAACTCCACAAATTGCCCAAGCTCACTTGGAGAAGTTGGCTCATCGCAAAAGAGAGACTGAGAGTCGCTCATTTGATCGTTATCGAAGGGGGGCATGCCGTTTTTGAAGATACCGGAGAAAACAGGTGTCCAGAAAAGAATCATGACTTGGACACAGTCCCGAAGGGAAACCACCGTTTCTTCGGCGTAGTTCGCGAGATAGTCCACATCAGACCCATACACCCGTTTCATGCAGTGGTGGACCACTGAAAGGGTTATATCTTGGATTTCCAGAAAGATTTGGTGCGATGTAATATCCAGGGGGGCCAAGGAGGGTGTGTTTTGAGATATGTGAGAGGTGAGAGAAGGTTGAGGGGTGTGGGAAGGGGGGATAATGGGCTGAGAAGCGACAGAAGGATAAGGGGGGTGAGAAGGATCAGGTGTTGCCGCTGGAAAAGGCTGAGGAACACCCTGATGATTATTCTGAGCAACACCCTGAAGGACATCCTGAGCAACATCCTGAGGAACAGCCTGTGTGCTGCCCTGCAAGCCGCTCTGCAGCACATTTCCAAACCTGCGAATGTTCTCCTCATGGATCTTTTCTGCAATATGCTTCGCCGACATCTCCGGCCTGTAGCTAACTGTGAGCACGTCGTTGGTCAACGCCTTCAAACAGAGGTTCTTATCGTTGGAAAGAAGGATCTGGAGCGTATCAGGGTAAGAAGCCTTGAAGTACAAGCAGCAGTCGAGAATGGCATCGTCCTTGTCGGCCGTTGTGTCGAGGCGCTGGGACGGTTTCTGGCCCCTCACCAGAGGGCTTCTTTCCGCCAAAGCAGAGTAGATCCAATCGTTGGCCCAGCGCGCCAAGTGGCCCACAGAGGCGCTAGAAAGCAGACCCTCTGATTGCTTGTCACCGTATTTCTCGTCTATAGAGGCGGAGGTGTACCGACCGCTGTTTTTGGAGCTTCTTATGGGCGGCCCGTCGTTGAAGCGTCCGGAGTTCTTGAGCCCGTCCAATTCCTGCACAACCATCATAGGAATTACAATAAGAAGCCCGTACTGCTCAGAAAGCGCCTGCAATTCGTCCAAGATGTTCAAATGCGAGAGCATGAAATTGGTGTCCACCACCAAGTATGACGCCCTTCCGTGCACTGGAGATACGGGGTCTGGAAGACTGGGTGTTTCCGCTCTTTGGGGCTCGTAGCGAGGAAGTGCCCGGCGTCGGTTGTCCCTAACATAGTCGGAGATCACCGAAACCTCCTTGTAGTCGTCCGTGGGCACCATCTCGAAAGTGCCGTTACTGTAGGGGTTCCTCACATGGTCTTCTATGCGGTCCTCGATGACTCGCACGACGTAATTGGACGATTTTGTGGCTCGTCGGCCCACTGTGAGAGTGCGGCGTTGGTCCGCCTCACTGAGACCTCCTGGCGCGTATTTGGAGGGCAACATTTGCAGCCTGGGGTGGGAGAGGAGCTCTTTTCGGTGAGACCGAGAACATAAACAGGCCCCACAAAAAAAGACGAAAGGTGCCGAAAACGACTCAAAAGAGCACCAGCAGTGAGCTGGACACTGCCATAACACAAGTATCTTCTTTCTGGTCCTGATTCCCCCCGTTATGGAGAAACAGGCTCCAATAAGCAGTAAGGCATGTGTCTAGTCACGTGACAAAACATAGCTTCAAAACCGAGCAAAGGTCACGTGATGCACGTTGCACCTTACCTGGTAAACGTCACTACAGCGTTCTAAGACATTCGAGATCCCACAGAACGCAGGTTTTCAGCATCTATTCTGCTACTTCTCCTTCCTTCACCCACCATGCTATAAATCACACCATTTCGAGCACAAACTCAAACACGCTCACTGCCAAGCTGATAAAGATGATGATGATGATCATCCACGTGATTCGGTTGGTGTTGGTCTCGTTCATGCTATCGCTGACAATGTCCAGAAACTCCAAAAAAACCTTGCACCGGTCATTGAGCACCTGAACACGCTGGTCTATCTCCAAGTACTCGCGAACAGCGTTATACAACGGGTGGAGGGCCGGTTCGAACGACCAGAAATAGTCCGGAGTATCGAGGATAGAACTGGAAAGGTTGACGTCGACACGTAGTTTGAAGAGTTTTCCCGATTTTTTGAGCAATTGCTGGCGCTGCAAACCGAGTGTTCCCGTGAGTGCTAGTTTCTTGGGTAACCGCGAGATCAGCTGGAGATTGTGCACCATTCTGCTTTCGAAAAGACTCAATTTCGTCAGTTGGGCAATGGCGTGCGACATGGTCAATTTGATAAGATGGTCGCCCAGCCTGAGGGTGATCATGTCGTTGTAGATTCTAGGACGGTGGATCTGGTTGTCGTACTCGAAATGAAACTCTTCCGTTTCGATATCCTGTTCATCGATGGGGTTGACGAGAAGGGGTTCCGGCTTTTCTTCGGCGAACGCGAGATCCGCGAGGATATTCTTCTCGTGGATTTCGGAGAAGTTCCAGAAAACCACGATTCCGTATGCAAAAACGAACATTTCAGCGTGGTTTTTGGACAAGTCGTCGTGCACCAGCGAGTGCTCGTGGGTCGGAGTATGGCCTGCAGACCCGGAAAAGGCGGATTGTGCCTCGTCGTCGTCGGCGGGCGCAAAAAACTGTGGTTCTGAGGGGTCAAAGGGCGTGTTTTCGTTCTCCAATTCCGGGTCCATCAGGTAGTTATTGGCGTCTTCGGGGGTCTCCACACCAGAGTAGTACTCGTACAAGTGGTCCGTCTGCTCGCTCTTGTTGATCATCTTCTCCATGTAGCGCTTGCTGGGAAGCGTTTTGGCCGAGTTGTTGGACTTGACCCGAAATCCGTCTGTTCCGGGAAGCAACGGCAATGCATAGGGAACGTAAAGGGCCTCGTCGTAGAAGCGCGGTTTGACCTCGTGGTTCACCTCCAAAAACGACGCCACCGCCTCCAAATTGAACTGCTCGCAGATGAAGTAGGCGGTCATCCTGCTGAACTCCTGAGCCCGCAGTTCCTTGGGCATTAGTTCTGCCCTCAGCCGCTGTAGCTGCTGCAGAAGATCCACCAGCGGCTGGCTGGCAATGGGTGGCGGCGATATGCGGTGCTGCTCCGGTATGAGAACGAGTTTATGCGACGTTTTGGACGTTCTGGGCGGGAGCAGCTGCGATAGCTTGGGAATACTCCTCATTCTGGGCACTTCCTCGGGAGGAGGCAGCCGCAGCGGCATCGGCAGCCTTCCAGGGACCAGCGGGAGCCGGCTCTGGCCCAGCGGAATATCGCTGGAGTTGCTCAAGAGCTTATCGACCGAGATGTCCGTGTACTTGTTGGCCCGCAGAGCAAGCCTTTTGTGGAGAGCGTGCGGAGGAGGCCCCTGCTGCAGACGGCGGAAGCTGTGGCCGGCAAAGGGTGCTCGAGCGCCTTTGACCGCATTGGTGCGAACGTCTGTCACGAGGATCGAGGGCAGCCGCTTGGCGGTGGGCCGTTCAGGCAGACCGGGCCTGCGGGGGGTCATGGGGGAATGGCCTCCTTTTATAGACGGACGGGCAACGGAGAAAACCGGGAGACAGGAAGCGGGCGACGGAAGAGACCGGGGCAGGCAATGGGCGGCTTCGGCGCCAGATAAAGGGAAACAAGGGGCCCCTTGGTGGCTCGTGTAGATGAGGTGGAGTAAATGGTGCACGGGTTTTTTGCTCTTCACAAGTGCGCAAAAAAACCGGTGAAATTTGTTCTCTACCGCCATGTCCACCGTTACTATTGCAGCCAAATCGCCGTTTCTCGCGTATGCGGCGCTCATTGCCACGGAGTTTGTGAACTCCACCGACGTGCCTGCCGTTTCCGTCGCGTTTGTGGACGAAAAGGGCGCCGACGGGAAGACTGCCGATTGCGTCTACGAAAAAGCCGTTGGACAGAAGGCCGTTTTGGAGCACCTCGTGTCCAAATACCCCTCTGTGATTGGCCAAGAGGACGCTGAAAAGTGGGTTGATTTCGCCTTGCTGAAGCTCGCCAACAAGAACTTCAAGGAGCTTTCTGTGCTGTTGGAGGCTTTGGATGCGCACCTCAACTTGCGCTCCTTTATGGTGGGCTACGAGCTCTCGTTGGCGGACATTGCCGTCTGGGGCGTGTTGCGTGCCAACGCGTTGATGGGCTCGGTTCTCAAGAACGAGGTGTACCCCAACGTGTCCAGATGGTACTCCCTTTTGGGCGAAGACGCACGTTTCGAGACTCCTGTGGAGAGGGCCTCTAAGGCCATTGTGGAGTTGAGAAAGTCCGCCAAGGCTGCGCTGTCGGGAGGCAAAAAGGAGACCCACAAGGCCAACTTCGAGATCGACCTTCCGGGCGCCGAAATGGGCAAGGTGGTGACCAGATTCCCGCCTGAGCCCTCTGGCTACTTGCACATTGGGCACGCCAAGGCGGCCATCTTGAACGAGTACTTCGCGCACGCCTACAAGGGCAAGTTGATCATCCGTTTCGACGACACCAACCCCACCAAGGAGCGCGAGGAGTTCCAGGACTCCATTATCGAGGACTTGGCGTTGCTCGGCATCAAGGGCGACCAGGTGACGTACTCGTCCAACTACTTCGAGCACATGTACGAGTTGGCGGTTCGCTTGATCAAGGAGGGCAAGGCGTACTGCGACGACACTCCTTTGGAGAAGATGCGCGAGGAGAGAATGGTGGGAGACAAGTCTGCCAGAAGAGATCGTTCTGTGGAAGAGAATTTGAAGGTGTTCACCGAGGACATGAAGAACGGCACCGAGGAGGGCTTGAAGTGCTGCTTGCGTGCCAAGATCGATTACACTGCCTTGAACAAGACGTTGAGAGATCCCGTGATCTACAGAACCAACCTCACGCCGCACCACAGAACCGGCACCCAGTGGAAGATGTACCCCACTTACGACTTCTGTGTTCCCGTCGTGGACTCCCTTGAGGGCGTCACGCATGCCTTGAGAACCAACGAGTACAGAGACAGAAACGCGCAGTACGAGTGGATCATCAACGCGTTGCAGTTGAGAAAGGTGAACATCTGGGACTTTGGGCGGGTCAACTTCGTGAGAACCTTGTTGTCGAAGAGAAAGTTGCAGTGGTTCGTGGACAAGAAGTACGTGGCCAACTGGGACGACCCGCGTTTCCCTACTGTGAGGGGTGTGAGAAGAAGAGGCATGACGGTGGAGGGCTTGCGCAACTTCATCATCGCGCAGGGCCCCTCCAAGAACATCATCAACTTGGACTGGTCGGTGATCTGGGCGTTGAACAAGAAGGTGATCGACCCCGTGGCGCCTAGACACGTTGCGGTGGACTTTGCCAACGCTGTGGAGGTTACTTTGGCTCACGGTCCAGCCGAGCCTGTCACCGAGGAGAGGCCCAAGCACAAGAAGAACCCCGAGGTTGGTGTGAAGAAGGTTCTTTTCGCCAGCTCCGTGTTGATCGACCAGGCGGACGCCGCCACCTTGGAGGCCGACGAGGAGATCACGTTTATGGACTGGGGCAATGTGATCATCAGAAAGGTGCACAAGGAGGGTGACATCGTGAAGGCCATCGACGCCGACTTGCACTTGGAGGGTGACTTCCGCAAGACGTCCAAGAAGATCACGTGGTTGGCCAACACCGCGGACAAGGTTAAGGTGCAGTTGGTGGACTTCGACCACTTGATCACCAAGGACAAGTTGGAGGAGGAGGACAACTTCGAGGACTTCCTCACGCCGCAGACGGAGTTCAAGTCCGAGGCTTATGCGGACCTCAACGTCAAGAACTTGAAGAAGGACGACGTGATCCAGTTTGAGAGAAAGGGCTACTACAGAGTGGACCAGCCGTACAGCGAGGGCAAGGAGCCTGTGTTGTTCACCATCCCCGACGGAAAGACCGTTTCCAAGTACGGTGCGAAGAAGTAGATGGTATTGCGAGGAAATAACTGAATGCACGAAGAAGCATAGGAAAAGTAGGGTGTAAAGGGAGGGAGGGTAGCGGTTGCGAAAAAGAGCACAGCAAAATCTGACGGCGTGTGGCTAACGACAGTAATTTCCATCTTGTAAATATGGAGGGTTGGCCGAGTGGTCTAAGGCGGTGGACTTAAGCTTAGAAATTTTCGAAGTTTTCCACTGGACATCTGTCCGCGCGAGTTCGAACCTCGCATCCTTCAGGATTTTTTTTATTACTGAGAATAGGAACGCAACCCGAAAACTAATGGCCTATTTTGTTTGGATTCGATCCCGTTCTCCTTCTATACGTTGGCGTTTGGCCTCCTGAAGGCTCTCAGATGTTCTTGAGTTACTTGTTCCACCGGAAATGATGCTCGGTTAACCATACCCGGTGACATGGCCTTTGCGGCAAGAAACACCCAGAGCGTCTTTTTGGCGACGCAGAGGAACATCACGCAAGCAGCAGCCAGCTTCTAGAATCGTCACTGTGTAGCAACGGGTGTGTAACTGGAGCAACTGGTCCCAGCAACTCGGCTCAGTTGCGAAAAATAGCGGCCGTATACGGTCTGTACATTTGCACCCAAAGGGGGAAAAGAGCCCCCCAAAAGAGGATGGCGCATACTGTGGCCACCATGGAGCCACCAGAAGCGGCAAAATGGCGGAATAGGCCCTCTGTTGCCCACCACACACTACTCCTCAGGAGACGGACCCTGGGCTGTCTGCAGGAGCAACTCGCATATGCACTCCCTGTCTATTGCGGCACAGCAGCCCGGCCTTTGGTTGCTAAGCGGCCAGCCAGTGGAAGTGGGCGGGTGGCACGCGACACTAGCATTCGTGGCGGGTGTTTTTGTGTGTTTGCAGCAATCTTGGTTGCTATGAGGGGAGTACTTAAAGGGCCGTTGCCCCTCGCAGGGAGTAGCTACAACACCTTCTATTCACACAAGAAGCACTAGAAATGCCTGAACCGCACAAAATCTTCTATAAGGGCTCCGACCACGACTTTGTCATCTTCACCGAGGACACCAGCGCGGTGGAGAAGTTCAGAAACGGCGACACCACCATCCCGTTGATAGACGTTGTTTCCATCTACAAGGTGTTTGTCAATCGCCAGGGCGGCGTGGAGGGCGTTTTGGACGAGGCGTCCAAGGCCGAGTTGTCCAACGAGTTTGGCAAGGCCGACGTCGACGAGGCCATCAAGAAAATCATCAAGAGCGGCTCCGACAAGCGCAGTGCCGGCTTGGGCAGAGGCAATGCGTCCCACAACGACTCCATTGGCGCTGGAAACACCGGCAACTAGACTCCGGCAGTTTGAGCCCCACCCCAGCTATAGCATATATCAGATAAATGAACGCCTTCATGCGGAATTGTAGTGAGGGGACCGTCTGGGGGCAACCGAGCTGGAGCTGTTGCGGGCTTATGGTCCAGTACGCCCTGGACCAAGGGGAGGCCGGGAATGGCGCGTGCGTTACGGGCCCCGTTTGTGATGGTGCGCAGAGGGGTTATGACGTAGTGGGAGGGTGGGGAGAAGTGTCTTTGGTGAGGAGAAAAAGACAGCGGAAGAGGAGAACCGGGGAGAGGGCCAATTCCGGACCAAGACGGGCAGGAAATGCTTGTGAATGACATTTTCCCCGTTTTGGTGGAGTGGATTAGGTGGGGTGTTCGCAGACCAAGTTTTCGCAGCTTTTTCAGATCGACCATATGGCGAGGAGAGAAGAAGGCCATAAGACCACCCTTTTTTCGAGAGCAGCCTCCTGCCCAACTTCTCACTCTAAGGAAGTCATCTTGTGAGCTATCGCGGGGTTTTCTTCGCGCTTCTCTTCTCCCCCACTTCTCTTATCTCTTGTTCCCTCCGTTGTATCACTTCTTCCCATTCCCTGTCCTCGCAGTTCTTCCATCACACTCGCTCCCCTCATCACATTTCCCTTTCCTCCCTCTCAATTTCCCCCTCACCCGCGGCCGTCTCGTTAGGGAGACACCCTTGAAAAAGCCCCGGATAGACCCAGATGTGCCTCTCACGAAGCCCGTATTCAGCGGTGAGGAAGGCTCGTCAAGAGAACTCTCGGAGCCAGATGTCCGCCCAGAAACCCTCGATTTCGCCCATGAGTTCCCGGAATCTCCCCTAGAGACCCCTGTTGTGGGAATGGACGCGTTTTCCTCTGTTTCTGGAGAATCTACTTCTTCTTTGAAGCCCCGCAAAGATGCAAACCGCCAGCTTGACATCTTCGTGAGCCTGGACCTTTTTTCCCCAAGGAAGTAGACAGGAAGCTCTCGGCTCTGCGTTCCAGAGAGAATCGCCTCCAGAAGGGCCCTTTCGGTCTTTCTAAAGACGACAGTGGTTTCTCCCTCTTTTTTTGCACCCATATCTCCAAAAAAAC
Source organism: Wilhelminamyces tanticharoeniae (assembly GCA_030558325.1). Lineage (NCBI taxonomy): Eukaryota > Fungi > Ascomycota > Pichiomycetes > Serinales > Metschnikowiaceae > Wilhelminamyces > Wilhelminamyces tanticharoeniae. The sequence goes on along the minus strand of JAJMSI010000029.1, from coordinate 60,734 downwards.
TCTCCAATACCGCGAAGCGTTCTGACTCAGAAGCTGGAAAATCGAGCTCAACACGCACACAGAGAGTTGCCTTGAAGTAGGCGCTGTCGTGCTTCTGGGTTTTGACCATTTTTTGGGTGCAAATATCGTAGGGTCGCGTGTTCTCAGGGTACTGGCAAAGGCGCTTTTCTAACACAGTATAGTCCATAGGGTACGGCCCGTTGACGTGCTCCACCAACGTGTACAAATAGTCCAGCCACAGAGTGTGTTCCTTTTTGGTGAGTTGAACAAGAAGCGTCTCGTAGTGACACTCCTCTTCCTCGAAAAGTACCTTGATGGTGTATGGAAACGCCAGAAATAGACCCCCCTCAGTTTCCTTATTGGAGGACACCACCTTTGCAGCAGAGAGGGCTATGATGAACAAAACACTGAACAGCCTGTTTTTGGTAAGCTGGCACACCACGAAATGGCTTTTGTAGAGCAAACCTGCCCCGTTCAGGGTCCTAATTCCGTCCCTCTCCGGCCATATGGCCAATATGGGGCCCACCAACAAGGGCTTCCCAAAAAACTGCAGAGAAAGAGCAGCTCCCAGTGCAGACGAGCCCCAAGAGACCACCCTATTGATGGAATGGGGCGTCTCTAGATCATGTACAGTGCAGGAGGAGGTGTTGATATAGTCGAGGCTTTTCTTCAAGTGACCGAGGGCCTCATAGGCACCGGCCTTCTTTTCCAGCGGAAGAACCTTGATCATTGCTTCCACCAATAACCGGTACTTCCCCACTCTGGCGATAGGTTTCTGGAGGAGCGACGTGAAGGAGAGGTCCATTTTACGTGCATTGGGCTGGAGTGCCTCCAAAAACGCCTGCCAGCTCCGGAGCCACATGGCGTTGGTGCCAATCAGCCTCACGAGCGTATGCTGTTTCATCAACGCGAGAATATCGTCGTAGAGGGCACAGAAGTCGCCGTAGAGCGGCACGTTCAGGCCCCTGGCAGCAATCGCTTCCACGAGGTGTTCCACCCCCCCTGTGACCCAGTCGTGGGTGCACACTGTCTGGATAAGCTCAGTATGGGTATCTATGAGGGCGTGGAGACACTGCTCCATCAACACCAAAGGAACGCCACAAACGCCCTTGCTGGTGGCAATGAAAGGCTCGATGTAGTAGCCCAAGAGCATCTTGAGGGCTGCCACGTGCGTGAGCTCGCTCTCGATGAGCTCCTCGATGGTGTTCTCGAGCTTTTCACGGTTCGCAGACGCCCGCTGGTCAACTGGCGAGTACGACGTCTCCGGAACGGGAGAGAAAAAATCCGGTGAAAGAGAAAGCGGAATCTCCTGGAGTGGCAGCAAGGGTGCCAGAAAGTCGCTGTCCAGACACTGGTAGCCCGAATCCGTGGGGCTGGGGGCGTCTGTAGTGTGTCTCAAATACGGCAGTTGGGCCGCCAAGCGGGCTATGAAAACGCCGATTTCGTTGTGGGCCTCCACCACCAGATCTTTGAGCTCGTCTTGATCAAGTGTTACTGCGTTCTTCTCTTCTGGGGGCCCGGAAAGGGGTGATTTAGGTCCACTCTCCGTCGCACTGGCATCCACCATTCGGTGGTATTCGGAGATAATGCTGAGGGGCAGGCACGGGGATGAAACTTCGTGGGATAGGGCACAATCCTCATAGTGGCCGACGGGCTCCATTTTGGGCCAGGGAAGAGAAGTCGGGGGTTCCAGGTGTCTTTGGTGGCTCTTTTGCATCCACAGAGCCGCGTGCAGGATTCAAAGCTTAGTGTACAGGAATGATAGAAGGCGCTGTATGCAGGCGCTGGACCTTATCTGCAGAACTATAGAGAAACGCAGCTCATACTGAATAACCAACCACTACTCCAAAATGAGCTCGCGGGCATTGAGACGCAGCGAGCAGCAGAAACTCGCGGAGATAAGGGCACTGGCACAGCCGGAATCCTCCGATGAAGAACAGGGCCCCCCAAAGCCGGCTTTCAACGCTTTTTCTCTCCTAAATGAGGACGACGATGACAGCACCGAGAACGACGAAAACGGGCCTGAAGAAGCGGTTTCTGTGCCTAAAGAGCCCCTTATCGAGACTGTGGAGCCATCCAGCAGAAAAAACAAGCAAAAGAAGAAGAAGAAAAAGGCCCAGAATGTGCTTGATGACGATGCCTTTCTCGACCAGATGCTAGCGGCCCAAAAGAAGGAGCTGAAGGCTCCTCAACGACCTGCCGAGGTAGAGGACGACGAAACTCACGACTTTGAGGAGACCTACGATGAAATCGACACTCCCCAGAGAAACTACGACTCCAACTTCAAGTTTTTCACCACTGCTCGTCTCCAGCAGTCGCTTCCCCTCTTATCGATCAATTCGATCAAGAATTTGGACCCCGACAACGAGCTCCGTAATCTTTTCGGCAACCTATCTTTGGAGACCATTGAGGACGCCAACCAGACCACAGCTATGGCCATCACACCGGAGGTTCTTGCCCAGTTTAAGCGCATTGCAAAGCTAACTAGAGGCTGGGCAGGAAAAGACCGCCGCGGAGTCCCTGGAACCACCCGAAAGCTACTTCTCACACGCATAAAGGACGACTGGTTGCCCACGGCGCAAAAACCACTCGGAATGGAGGAGCTCAGATCTGAAGATATAGTGGCCATCTACGACTCCAAGGAGGAGGAGGTTGGGGTCGAAGAATTGGAGCAAAAAGTGCGCAAGGAGCAGGCCCTAGGCGTGCACTACTTCAAGTTCTCCAAGCTTGACAGCGTCCAGGAACGCTTGGCCAACACACGTTTTTGTGCTGCTGTGGTTTTGACACCCGATCCAGAGATGTTGATGGCGCAATTGCTGCAAAATCCGTACCACGCCGAAACGCTTCTCCAGGCCGCAATGGTGCTCTTGCGCCAGGGCGGCGATAAGCTGGTTTCGCACGCGTTAATAGAACGGTGCCTCTTCGTGTTCGACCGCTGTTTCCATAAAAACTTACACGAGCTTCTCATGGACCATAGAAATGGGCTCATCCGCTTGCCTTACGAGGGATTCATGAACCGCCAGTTCTACCTCTGTTTGTTCAGATATATCATGAACATGGGCGAACGCCACACGTTCCTCACGGCCTTCTCCTACTGCAAGTTCTTGTTCTCTTTGTCGCCGGCAGAGGACCCCTTGGGAGTGCGCTACTTCTTGGACTTCTACGCCATTATGAGCGAGAACTACCGCTACTTGACCAAGCTAGCGACGTCCCCGTTGGTTACCACATACGAGAAATGGCTTACTCCCGGCATCGCCTTCTCGTCGGTACTTGCACACTTGCATTTGGGCGACACAGAGGCCGCAAAAAAGAGCATCGAGATTGCCTTCCAAAGACACCCCTTTACTGCCTTCCGGCTTCTCGAGACTGTGGGTTTGGCTACTAGCATGCCTTTGAAAGAGTCCGACGTTCCTGTGAATGAAGAGGTGCTGGTGGCTTGCGAAACCTATATGGTGAGGGCCGCCCTCTTGTGGAAAGAGAAGGCCCATAGGGACTTCTTGCACGATGAATTAACACGTCTCTTCCGCGAGCAGCTGCCCACCAAGACCAAAAGCCTCAAGGATACCTTCTATGGCTTTTTTTCGAGGCAGGAGCAGGAGAAAGAGCTTCCCTTCAACTTGGTGCGTTTTGCCATTCTTTCTGGCGAGAATCGCATTTTGGCCGAACTTCCCGAGACCATTTTGGAGCGCCACGACGTTCTAGAGTACGACGTTTTGGCGCCCAAAGATACCCGAACTAGCTACGACGTTCACAGTGGCGCGGGGGGTGCTGGTGGCGTCACAGACTCGCTATTTGATCACGTGGACCAGAGCATTTTGGCATCCATTATTGAGAACAGAACCCAGATCGAGGGATTTGAGGATATTGTGAGAAGGCTTCAGAATGAGGGGGAGGATGAGGGGGAGTAGAAATGGGCATATGAGACAATAGACGAACGGAGAATAAAAGGTGTTTAAAAGTAGCAGCTTCAGTTGAATGACAGCGCCCATGTTACCTTGATTATAAGGGACTCGTAATACCTGGGCAAAATCCAGGGCAGGGTCACCCATGTATTATCAAGAAATTGTCCCGCTGAATGTATGAGGAAGAAGAAGTGTCAATTGAGAAGGATGACAGAAGGCTGATGTGATGGAGTGTTGCACCCGGAAAGGGAACACTTTTGTTTATGTTCTCGCTTCTTAGGGCAAACGGTTGCATCATGGTAGAGTTCCACATCCGGCAAGGTGTTTTTTGCAATTCTGTGGAATTAACATTATTGTTGCAAAATTTGAGAGAAAGAATGGCGAGAAACGAGAAGCCACAGAGCACCACGCCAAAAAACAAAAAAAGGCAAAATCAACCTAGTTCAACGTGGAGCTTCTTCAAACCCCTCAGACCGGTGTATCAAGCAAATGACACTTTTTTCGAAGCACCAATGGGCCAGTTCTTAGGCAAGGGCCCCAGAATGTGGTCCCATCGTCAAAGAAAGAACCAGCTCCACCTCACCACTTTGCTCACCTCTAAAAACACCATTTGCCCTCTTACATTCTCTTCTTCCATATTTCTCTTTCTTTCCTCCCTTTCTTCTTATTCTTGTAGTGTCGCATTGCACCGGCGACACCTTTCGCGACACCCTTCGCGACACGGTTGCGACAAAAAGCCCGACGTTTTCCCTCCTGCGACACCTCAGCTGCCCCAGTCACCACTCGCCCCGCCTATATAAACCGGGCGACCCCCCATTTCCAGGCCTAGCGCCTCTGTCTTTTTTTTCATCCAATTGGGCATCACCTGCCCTCCAGGAGCAATACCAACACCATCACCACAACAGCACCGTTTTTTCACAATGATTGCCATCGACCTCACCTTTCGCGAGTGGCAGTGGCAGTACCAGATCCTGACCACCTTCTTCGTTTTCGGCATTCTCCCGGGCCTCTACTATGTGTACGCACGCTATGTTTCGTCCTACCCCAACCGCCACAACAAGCTTGAAAACCCCGTGAAATTGCAGTTTCCAGTGCCGGACGAGGCCAAGCCACACTGGAAGGGCAAGCGGCTCTATGCTGCGAACGTCCTGGTGCGCATCAAGGACGATAGCTCCAAAATTCAGTGCTACTGTCCTGCCACGGGCCAATCCCTAGGAACGGTCCCCGTCACCACTCGGGACGATGTGGATGCCCAATTGGCGGCCTCCAAACGCGCCCAGATGGTGTGGAAAGCACTGCCGTTCACGGTTCGCCGCCGCCTCCTTCGCACCCTCCACCAGTACATCGTGGACCACCAGGAGGAGATCGCCAGGGTGGCATGCCGCGACTCTGGAAAAACCAAGTTGGACGCGTCCATGGGCGAGATCATGGTCACCTTGGAGAAGCTCACGTGGACCATAGCACACGGCGAGCGTGCTTTGCGCCCTTCGCTGCGCCCGGGGCCTTCTAGCTTGTTTTTGGGCCTCATGAAAAACGCGGAGGTGCGCTACGAGCCCATGGGTGTGGTGGGCGCGTTCGTGCTGTGGAACTACCCCTTTCATAACCTTATGGGGCCCATAATTGCTGGGCTTTTCTCTGGAAACGCCGTATTCATCAAGTGCTCTGAGCAGGTGGTGTGGCTGTCGCGCTGGTTTGTGGACTTGGTGCGTGCTGTTCTCCGGCTGTTGGATCTCGACGAGGACTTGGTACAGTTGTGCTGCTGCTTTCCCGAGGATGCCGACTATATCACCTCTCATCCGGATTTGAACCACATCACCTTCATTGGCTCCAAGCCAGTGGCCCACCATGTTGTGCGTGCCGCTGCTGCGCAACTTACGCCCGTGGTGGTGGAATTGGGCGGAAAGGATGCCATGGTGGTGTTAGACGACGTGCCAGACCTCCAGAAATTGGCGTCCATTCTCATGAGAGGAACCTTCCAAAGTGCGGGCCAGAACTGTATTGGTATTGAGCGCATTATTTGTCTCCCCAAGGCCTACGAGACACTTGTGGAGATTCTCAGTCAGCGGGTTCCGCAGTTGCGATTTGGCTCAGATATCGACCAGCTCGATGAAATCGATATGGGCGCGTTGATATCAGATAATCGCTTTCAGGAACTTGAGGATTTGGTGGAAGAGGCCGTAGCCCAGGGTGCCCGTTGCATTGCAGGTGGAAAGCGCTACCAGCACCCCAACTACCCGCAGGGCCACTATTTTGAACCCACTCTTTTGGTGGACGTGGACCCGTCCATGCGCATCGCACAACAGGAGGTTTTCGGGCCCATCATGGTGATGTTCAAAGCCACCGATGCGGACGATGCAGTCAACATTGCCAACGGCACGGAGTATGGCTTGGGAGCCTCTGTTTTCGGCAAGAATTTCCGCCAGTGCAGCCAGATTGCCGACCAGATAAAGGCTGGAAATGTGGCCATCAACGATTTTGCAACCTTCTACGTGGCACAGCTCCCATTTGGAGGCGTTAAGAAGCTGGGATACGGCAAGTTCGGTGGTGAGGAGGGCCTCCAGGGTTTGTGCTACGCGAAGTCCGTGGTCATGGATAAGCCTTTGTTGAGGGCTTTGGGGGTGGCTACTGCTATTCCCCCGCCCTTGGATTATCCCATTAAAGACGACAAGAAGGCGTGGGGCTTCGTCAGCAGCTTGAATGTGGCCAGCTACGATTTCCGGTTGTGGGAGATTGTGAAGGCATTCCAGCGGCTTGCCAAGGGCGGTGCGTGAAGAGACTGTAAATAAAGACCGAGAAACTGAGAACAAGTAGGGTCGGTTTAGGAGCACTGAAGGTTTGGCGGGGGAACTTTTAGTGAGAATTTCAGCGAGAAAAAAAACTTAGCGACGACTTTAGCGAGAACGGGGAGAATTTAGTGGGAATTCCAGACAACGCCAGTAGTGCGAATTATTTCAGGTGGGCGCTAGTGAGATTAGCGTGAATAAAGGAAGTGAGTCGGATTATTATGGGCAGTGATAACAGTTACACTGAACCCACTAAATTACCAGAGAGAGCTACCTAGCAACGCATTGACTTCTAAGTAACCCGAAAGTCCCAATCCCAATGTCTCATAAATGACCCGCTACAATCGCCCTACCGCCGCATTCTTCACCGGCCCCTCACCACCTCTTCACCCCACTTTACACCACTTCCCCCTCAACTTATCAAAACGTGTATTCGAATAGACACCGCCACCATCCGTGCAGCAGCGGCCCAGCGTTGCCGCCAGCAGAATTGAAGCCCCTAATTGGCAGCGTTCACGTGCAACTCAGGAGTGGGCTTGATGGTGGCATCCACCAACAACTTAATCACCGAGGTCTTCTTCTCCGCGTACTTGGCCTTGATGGACGCCAACTCCTTCTCCACCTGCGCATCGGCCTCCTTGTCAATGGTCTCGTTCAAGCCCGCATGCTCCTGTTCGTACTTCTTCAACTTGGCGTCCTTCTGCGCCTTGTAGTCGTCGATTTCCTGCTGGGCGTCGGACTTGGCCGACTTAAGGCGGGTGGTGCGGTACTTTCTGGCCTCGTTAACGATCTCGGCCGCCTCCTTTTCGGTCTTTAACAACGATTGGATTCCGGAAGACATGCTGCGTGGTGCCTTTATTAGAAGTTGGCGAGCGAATTGTAATATATATGGGCAAGTCGTGCACTTACCATTTGAGAACGGCCACAACCACTGGGCTACCTTCCTGGTGCACAGGTTTTCCGCCTGTGCTGTTCGGGGTCGGATAAGTGAGCCTCTTCTGTTGAGAGAGATGCGGCCACGAACGTCCCTTCTTTTGGCCAAATCGCAGCTTTCTGATTCTTTTCACCCTCAGTTCTCCTAGGGCTGCGAAAATTCGCTAGATAACAGTGCGAAGTACCATATACCCAGTAACAGATGACAGCATATTTCCAGAAGCGGAAAAGCTCAAAGAGGCTCTTCCACCCCAAAGTCTTCTCTTTACACCATTTATTGAACACCTGCCATTTGCTTTTAAAATCCGATCCCTTTTTTCTCTACTGCACCTCTATCCCTCTATATCGTACACTAGGGCACGTAGTTCCCGTCCGCAATGAACCGCAACATGTACTCGTCAACGTGACCAATGCCCTCGTCGTAGTCCGCATCTTCCAACTCACCGTTTTTCACAGTCACCTCCTCGGCTCCTGGCGTTTGTGTTCCTGGAGTGCCCTCACTGGTCCTATTCTCCTCGTTGAAATCTTCATCGTCCACCGCTACCTCCTGCATTGCTGCACTGGCAGCAGCCCTGTCATCTTCGTCTTCAGCCTGGGCCAAAGCCTCCACATTGGTGTTTTCCGCGAGCGGTTTGTCTGGCAACTCGTCAACGAGTGCACTGCCACTGACTAAGTCTCTTACCGAGAACTTGCCAAAGTAGTCGGTGGTGAACTCCCCCTCCTGGATCACCACGTTGTCCAATTGCCGCTTCTGGTTAGCTTTCTTCAAGATGTTGGACTCGATCGTGAACTCGGAAACAAACCGGTAGATGTGAACGTCTCTCATCTGACCAATTCTGTGACAACGGTCCTGGCACTGCTTGTCCATGGCCGGATTCCAGTCCGAATCGTAGAAAATCACCGTGTCCGCACCCGTCAAGTTGATTCCCAAACCACCAGATCTCGTGGAAAGAATGAAAACCGGTATACGCGCATCTCGGTTGAACTGCTCAGTCAAAAGCTGCCGGTCTTCAATCTTGGTGGCACCGTCAAGCCGCAGATACCTGTAGCCATGGATATTCAAGAACTGCTCTAGGATGTCGAGAACTTTCGTCATTTGGGTGAAAATCAAGGCTCGGTGACCCTTGGACGTCAAATCCTGCAATAACAGGGCGAGCTTCTGGAGCTTTCCGCAGTCGTACTGCAAAAGCGACTTGTCTGGGAAGGCTATAGAGAGCTTGACCTGCGACTTGTGAAAGGGGTTCAGGATCGATTCCTCTGCGACTTCATTCATAATCTGCCGCTGTGTAGAGAGCGGAATGAGCTGGTCCTTCATATCCAATGCCACAACGGTGGGCGTGAGAACCGAGTACTTCTCAATGATGTCGTTCATGACCTCCACCCTCCTGGGGATGCTTGTAATCATCTCTCCCAAGATACCGGAGGCACTGGGGGCCGGTGTAGTCATAGAAATGATTTTTCTGAGCACAGATTCTCCGTAAATGGGGGCCCTTTCGCACCTCAAAGTGTTGACATACAACGCCTGCTTCAATCTCTCTTTGAGCTCGATTTGCTCAGTAGATTTCATGAACTTGTAGTACTCCACGTAATCGTCCACATTGGGGGCTATTCCAGTAACGCTCGAGTCGATCAACTTGTCGAGCTGGTCAATTTGTTTCTGTAAGTCCTGGGAAGCCTTTAGCTTGCTGGTGGACTGCGATACAAAAATGTTAAGGCCCTCCTTATTTCCCACGTCCATATTCAAGAGGTCGAAAGACACCTTTTTAGCTGGCAAATCCGCCAAGTACCTCCGCAAAAGGGAGTCGTTCAGAGCAAAGGTATTGGCCACGCAGTTGGGCATCGCAAAAGATGTCACGATGGGCCGAACTTCGAATAAGTCAGGGTGGTTGCACACCTTTCGCAACTGCATTAAGCAGTTGATGATAGAAAGGAAGTTTCCTGACGCCAATGTTTCCTTGGTTTTCGCACGAGACATGAAATCATCGTACAAATAACGCTGCCTCTTGGATAAGCGACAGTAGACAATGTGCTCGTACTTTCCGGGCATCTGCTTCTCCACGTCCTTTTTCAAGCGCCTCAACAAATAGGGCCGCAAGACCTGGTGCAATCTGGCGACAGTATTTCTGGTTTCCTCGTCCATTTTCAGCGTGGTTTTAGAGTACTCATCAATAACATCGCTTCCAGTAGCAGCAGATGCCTGTTCCATGATTCTGTCCACGGGCCTGCCAAACCAGGTCTGGAAATTCTCGAGATCTGCAAACCCGTCGGGCATAGCCTGGTTGACCTTGGAAGACGGCATCAAGAAGTACAACAATGACCACAATTCCATGAGGTTGTTCTGGAGAGGCGTTCCTGTCAACAACAACCGGTTCTCCGTGTTGAAGTTCAAAAGTGCCTTCCATCTCGTGGACCGGAAATTCTTGATATTGTGGGCTTCGTCCAAAATCATGTATCTCCATCTTCTTCTCTTGAAGGACTGATGGTCGTGCACCACGAGCTGATAGGAGGTGATGCACACGTGAAAAGCGTCTGGCTTGTTCCAGCCTTTCCTCTTCATGGCCCTCTGCTGAGGAGAGCCGTAGTAGGTGAGCACCTTGAAGCCTGGCGCAAACTTTTTGAATTCCATCTCCCAATTGAGCATCACAGACGTGGGCACAACGATCAAATGGGGGCCCCATATATGGTGCTCACAGGCCAAATACGACAAAAGAGAGATAGTCTGGATGGTCTTTCCCAACCCCATTTCATCGGCCAAAATGCCGTTGGTGTTGTTGTTGTACAAACTGGCCAACCAGTTCAAGCCCTGTTTCTGGTAAGGGCGCAAAGTACCTCTAAGCAAGAAGGGCGTGGGAACATCTCTGACTTTAGAGCCGTTTACCTCCTCTTCTGCAAAATCCTCTTTGTCCTCCTTGTGTTCATCAACGAGTCCGTGAGACTTGGGCGTGGTGGGCTCGTCCTCCTCAGAAATGGACATATTGTCATCGTCGCTATCTTCCATACTGACAGCACTCATACTGGCATCCGTGGAATCATCCTCGTTTTCCACACGACCAAGAAGAGCTGCCAAACCGGTTGACTTTTGGGAACTTTTCTCCTTAATAGACTCTGCTTCAGAATCAGACTCAGATCCAGAATCAGATAAGGAGTCGGAGTCGGAATCTGAGACCTCCCTAGTGATATCAGTCTTCTTGTCCTGAACAGTATACTCTTCGAGAATCTTCTTCTGTTCCTCCGTGTAATTGGGAACATCGGTTGTAGAGAGGGAAGCTTTGTCTCCGTAAAGCGCCGAAAGTCCTTTGCTGGTATCGATATCGTCATCTTCGTCTTCATCGCTCTCTTCAACTCCAACCTCCTCTTTGTCTGCATTTTCTTCATCCTCATCATCGCTGTCGCCGACTGTGTCTTTCGCATCCGAGGGCTCCACAGATTCCTCAATATTGGCGTACTTCTCACGCAACTGCTCAATAGTAAGATTCATGTCCTCCTTATCGTTCATATCTGTGAGATTACCATTGGCATCCTCTTCTCCAGAAGAATCAGAATCAGAGCTCAAATGGTCGTCGGAATTGCTGTTTTGACTCTCGTTTTCATTCTCATTGACACTTTCTGTCGCATCTCTTGAAGACTTCGTCAACTGCGCCTCCAAAAGCTGAGTGGAATGCTCCAACATCTGACTCAAGTGTTCTCTGCCCTTGATTTTCTTTAACTCCTCTTCTCGCTCTAATTCTAAGTAGCGGTAGACCTTATGGGCCTGGCCCCATCTTTTTCTGACAGCTTGAATGGCCAATCTGCTGATCTTCTTTAGATTGAGCTCACGCTCACGCGCTAACCGGTCTCCTTCGCCCTTCTTCTTTCTGAAGTGCTGCTCGATCATTTGAGCCACCCGGCGGGCCTTCAACTGCCGTTGCTTCCGCATATGCTGGTGAATTCGCGAGAAGGCCATGCCCTGGGAAAGAAGGTGGTCCCAGTATGTCTGGTTATTGACTGCACCCTGGATCTTAGGATAGACGGTGCCACTAGCCCTGAAAGGGTCCATCGCAGTCTTCGTGTTGGCTATGTTGGGAAGCACTATCTTACGTCTTTCGATCTTGTCACCATGCAATTCGAGACTCTGCTCAACAGAAACTTTCTCGCGGAGTTTTTTGAGCATCTCCTGCTGCAGGGAGAGAATCGTGGCATACTCCTCAGGAGTGCTGTTATAGTCGGGGTTGTTGGACTCGTCCACAATGGCGGACTGGTACTTGTTTTTCAAAAAATTTTTGATACTCTGCTCCACATATGGAACGTCCATCTCACCACCCAGACGAGAAACCACTTCTATGGGCTGGGGGTGAAAATCTATGATGTTATGCTCGGACGCATCGATTTTCTCGTTTTGGCCCACATCGGGCCTCCACGCTGGGATGTGTGACGGATGAGTTATAAGAAGAGGTGGAATAGAGAGCTTGACCCCCTTAAGCTTATAAGCAGTCCCCACATCCTCGCCGCCGTCTTCCTCTTCCTCCTCTAATTCCTCCTCCTCCTCTTCTTCAACATTCTCTTCTTCTTTGACAGGAGCCTTGTGTTTTACCGCTTTTGGTGCTGGCTTGGTATGTTTTTGCTTGGGCTTAATATCTGTATGACCCTTTCCGTTTGCAGCACTCTGGAGTGCCATTATGCCCTGAATGAGTTCTCTTTCAGCAGAATTGCTTCTTTCCATCACACGATTCTTGAATGGGTACTTTTCGAGAAGCTTCTCCTCCCTTTCAGCCAAGATCTTCTTTTGAAGCCGCAACGGCACGCTATCTAGGCCCTTATCGCCCTCGATGCCCCAGGAAAGCCTGTAGTTGTTCTCCAGAACAAAGTATTGAAATATCTCCGGCACCTGCGTTTCAGTGGTGGTAGAGGAAAAGTCGCTGGGGTTCCAGGACGCGATAGAACCGTACTCTTTTAGCTGGAAGAGCTCATTTACAGCCATATTGAAGTCTGTCATGATATCTGCGAGCTCCTTTTCGTGCGGAGAGATGCCATGGGCCACCTTTTCGAGTTTTATTCTTTTATTCAGGCCATTTTGGGAATTTTTGGCGTTTTTTGGCCCGGAATCGTCCGCGTTGGTGGCGGTTTCCAGATTTCGAGCGCTTCTTTTGAGAGATACTGGCCTAACAGGCTCCTTTTTCACCAGTCTGGCGCTACTAGCGCGTGAGCCACTTCTGGCCATCTTGAACAGCTAGCTTTGGAGACAGAAAAAGGGTGCTTGGGGGAAAAAGGCCACCACAAAGTTGGATGGGTGTTGTTTCAGTGAGTTAATGATAAATTTGTGTTTACGGCGCGAGGGTATTATATACAGGAACAAGGTAAGACAGCGAGAAGAGGAGAAGAGAGCAGGAAGGATGGGAGTAGAAGGGAAGAAGGGAAGAAGGGAAGAAGGGAAGAAGGGCATTCAGAGGAAAGAGGAAAAGGCGGGGGAGGTATTGGCGTGCTTTTTGGCACGGGTCGAAAAGCATATTTCAATTGGGTTTAATGGCAGGTGTGGGTCACTTTTTCACCCGATCTACACCTACATCGGACGTCTCTCGTTCGTACACTTCCCTTTCAGACGTAATGTATAATTCACAGCACTGCACGTAGCAACGACTGAATAAATAATGCGTAGAAACCACCCACCTATGATACAATGGCCTCCATGAGAGAACAGGTCCTTAGGCCCTGAGGAAGTCGGCGTTGGCCTCGATGTAGGCCTTCTGGTTGGCGGCGACAGAGTTGTCCGACGCCAAAAAGCCGAGCTCGGTCTCGGCAGACGTGTCGGGCTTGACGCGGTAGAACTCGTCGTCCTCCTCGCTTCCGGAGCCCAACTCCTTGGCCAAACCGCCGAACGGGAACGATCTGGGCATGGCCGGCTTCTCGGGGTTCAACTCAAAGTACCATATGGCAGCACCAAAGCCGAAAACAAGCGAAAAGAAGATGCCGTTGTGCTTCAACGCAGTGCGGTCCGACACAAACTGGAAGTAGTCGGGGGACCAGATGTCGTACAAGTCCTCGTCCGAGTGCAACGGGTCGTTGAAGTTTCTTCTGTTCTGGGGGTCGTCCCACTTGGCGTAGGGGTCCTTGTCCTGGGCCAAAACGGGCGTGGGCTGCTGGTAGTCGGCGATTTCGGGATGCTTGGGGTCCGTCAACGTGATGACCCTGCCAGTGGCGTGGTCAGTTATGGTGTTGTGGGTGGTCAAGAATCTGGCAGCAGCGATTCTGGGAGCGGAAACGGCACGCGGGCAGCACCTGGCAACAGCGCCGAATCTGGAAAGCATGGCTGGGGTGCTGGTGTGGTGGTGGTCGCTAGACATAGTTTTTCGTCGCCAGCCAATGACAGTAGCGCGAAAAAACCGCTTATGTAAGCACAGCGTGGGCCCGGACCTGGCTAAACGGGCCCTTGGAGAGGAGAGGAGGGGCGAGGAGCGTGAGGGCGCGTGTACGGGCGGCGCGCTGGCTTTACTGCCCTCTTGTCCCATTTGCGGTGATTCTCGTGCGCCCGTTTACTCCCACTGTGAGCGCACATAAATCTCCACCACGAAGCCTTCGCTCACCACACCCTCTAATTTCATCCCGTTGTCCTTCTCCACGTCATCCTACGTCGCTCATGTACATTGTGCATTCACAATAAATATGTCGGGCCAGGCCCATGCTTAGTTCTTTCTCTGCTGGGGCTCGGAAAAAGCCAACTCCTTCAACGGCGACTTCTCGCCCTCCGCAAAGCCCACCAACGTCTGGAGACTGCTCAAGTTACCCGAGCTCTGTGCTAAGTAGCCAGCAGCCACGAAAACGGGCACGAAAACAACCAAAATGCTGAAGTTTCTCTGGTCCCAATAGTGGTGCACCTGCGGAGGGTCTATGTTGAAGTTGTACTTGTTGTTGAACGGCTTCGCCACGGGCGCTTCCGCGGCAGCAACCTGTGACTGGAACCTTCTGGAACCCGCAGCGCCGTACCTTCTGAGCGTTCTGGAAATCATGCTGTGTGGATGTGCAGTGCTGGTGTAGGTAAACTGTTAGCGTTTCCATTTTTCATGGGCCTGCGAAAAGTCGTGCCCTGACCGTGGCTGCTAAAAGCTCTGTTTACCACGACTACTCCTCTAGCATCACACCAAAAGGCAGCAGAGGAAACATGGCGGTCCAGGAAGTGGCAGTTGCCTTGAAATTTCTCTCTTCGCTGTGTCTGGACAGCAATGCTTTTGTGGAAAACAACAAAAACGCGCTCGTTAGCGTGGAAACTGATCCCGTACAAACTCCACCCACTTCTGGCACCACAGAGGCGATATCGATTCAAAATGCTTCTAAGAGGTACTTTTTCCCGTTGATTTTGGGTAGAACATACACGGTGGGAAGAAAGGGCTGCGATTTGACTCTTGTACACCCCTCTACCTCCCAGGTGCATTTTCGCATATGGTATACATCTTTCAATGCCGACTGTGCACCGCTAGCATACATTCAGGACGCTTCAAAGAACGGTGTTCTCGTCAACGACAAGCTCGTGGGATGCAAAAATACCATTTTGCTCGAAAATGACGACATTATAGTGGTCAAATATGGCCTCGTTTGCTCGGTGAGAATCTACCACAGCACCCCGCAAGAAATGCCCTTCACCGTGCCCAAAATGGTGTTCCACGGTTGGAATATTTCAGATAAAGTGATCGGATACGGCTCCTTCGGCGTAGTCCTTACTGCCAGGAAGCTGTTCCAGAAACAACCCTTTGCAGTCAAGGTGATTAAAAGGAAGGAGTTGCCCTACGGCGACCAAAGCATTGAAGCAACCATCCTCAGGAAGGCTGAACACGTAAGTGATACTATCTCTTTGCAAAGAGGCCTTTCTAATGCTGTAGCCAAACATCATACGGATGTACGAGTCGCACTATGTGGCTGGCCACTTGTACATTTTCGAGGAACAAGCCTGTGGAGGTGACCTCTTCTCGTACTTGACCAGAGGACCGTATCTATACTCTATTCCTGAAGACGAAGCCCTATTGATCATATATCAGCTTCTCTCTGCTTTGCTGTACTTGCATAACGATTTGCAAATCATGCACCGGGACCTCAAACTCGATAACGTGCTAATGAGTGCCCCCATGCCAGCGTGCAAAATCCTCCTTTGTGATTTTGGGGCCGCCAAGTGCTTGAATTCCGACTCTCAGACCGCCCGATCTGTGGTCGGAACGGTGGAGTACGGGGCCCCCGAAATCTACGAGAACTTCCCCGAGGAGGATATTGCGGGCTACACGAATAAGTGTGACAGCTGGTCTGTTGGTGTCATTAGTCATATCGTGCTTTCGGGCATTTCCCCCTTTATAGCAGAGGCCAACGCGGACATAATTGCAGCTGCGAAAAAGGGAATTCTTGACTTCAGTGTCGGTCAATGGAAAGCCATTTCTGCAGACGCGCAAGATTTCGTTGCAAAATTGCTCCTGGTGGATGCAGAAAAGAGGCTCGATACCAAGCAGGCCTTCTGCCACCCCTGGATTGCAAAAAAGAGAGGCCCTTTGGAGAGCATATACGCCAAAATTACCCAGGAATTCTGAAAGTCTACGCAAAACGACGCTTGAAAAAAGCGTGCATATAATCTCATCTAACAAAACTTAGCAGCAAAACCCCAAAGCCCCCCAAATGTCCTACAACAACGCCATGCGGGGCGAATATGGCGGGGGAAATGGTGGGCGCTCGTCATACCAACCACGTGAGAATCGACAAAATGCCTCACTGGCCCTGGGAAGGTATTCTGGGAACTCGTCCAATTACGGAAGAGGCCCGCAGGGCCCCCAGCACAGGAGACCCTTCAACAAGGATAGGGCCCCCCAGCAGAGCAGAAACTTCCTGAACGTGTACAACCAGGGCAATGCATACTCTCAGCAAAACGGAGACACCAACCAGCTCTGGATGGGTGATTTGGATCCTTCATGGGACGAGTCCTCTATCAGGCAAATATGGGCCACTTTTGGCGACACACCTGTTTCTGTCAAGCTCATCAAGGACAGGAACAGTGACCCTTCTAGAGGAGTAAAGCCGTCCTTCTGTTTTGTAACTTTTGCCAACGAAAGAGCCGCGTCTGCTGCGGTGGCTAAAAACGGCTTACAAGTGCCTGGGTTTTCTAGGACCTTCAAGTTGAACTGGGCCTCTGGCGGTAATTCCAGAGAAGACGGGCAATTTGGTGGAAGAAACCAGGGACGTCAACAGAGTGATCCGTCGGTTTTTGTCGGTGACTTGGGTGCCGAGGTGACGGAGGCCATGCTCTACGCCAAGTTCAACGAGAGGTACCCCAACCAGATAAAGCAGGTCAAGGTCATGACGGATGCCGTGAAAAAGGTCTCCAAGGGCTTTGGGTTCGTTCGTTTCTACACTGCCTCTGTTCAGCAAGCTGCCATAGATGAGATGTCCGGCACCATCGTGGGCAGCAGACCCATCAGAGTGGGCCATGCTGGAGGTTCAAACACGCAGTCCACCCACGCAGTTTCTCATGCGGACGCTAAATCCGAGTCTCCTGCGTTTACCAAAATTCCCATTGCACAGCACCAACCGCCTCTTAGCGAACACACCGATCCCCACAACACCACAGTGCTAGTGAAGGGCCTTTCTGCGAAGTTTAGTGAGTCCCAGCTTGCCAACTACTTCATCAGTTTTGGTGACATTGTGTCCTGCAAGATTACGTCCAATCTGAACGAGGGTTATGTCAAATTCTACACCAGGGAGGCTGCCGAGAAGGCCATTTTGCTAATGTATGGGTTCTCAGCGCACGGTTGCCGGTTGGCCATCGGCTGGGGAAACCCCAAAAAGGAGACAGATGCCACTGCAAAGTACACCAAGCAGCCCGTGCCACCAGCAAGCTACGGAAAGTTCGCTATCAACCACATTCGCCTCGATAAATTGTCCAATGAGCAGGTAGACCGGCTCCTGGAGGACCTTTTTGAAGAAAGTGAGCCCTCGGGTGTCGACAGTATCAACTTTCGCTTTCTTGCCGCAAAGAAAAGTCGCGACGAGTTGCTTAGAAATAGCTTTTGAGAACCAAGCTCTTATAGAAAACCGCGGGAGCACAGTTCTCATGGAAACGAATCTAACGAAAACCAAAATTCCACTAAACTAAACGTGGTCCTCCTCCAGCGGTCCAGGACAATGCAGATGTAGGTCATTAACATCCGAGTAGGCACATGCACAGAAAATGCAGTAGAAGTAACTCTCCCGAGCAAAAGCGACGAGAGTGTCCAATCTCTCAGAAACAGGAGTAGATTCGTGGTCCTGCAATTCACGATCAGCTTCTATTTTTACGGGCTCTTTCTCAGATTCTGTGTCTTCAAAAAGGCGAACTCGTTTTTTTTCCTTCACGGTTTCGAGAAGCTCTTTCACGTAGGCCTTCCAGAGCACGTTTATATGTTCGGCAGATAAGGAGCCGTCTAGCAACTTGTCCTCATCGCCACTGAGACGAAAACAGACCTTTTGCAACTTTTTCACAATTTTTGCGGAGTCCATTTGTCTGTTTTCCTTGGCCATTCTTTCCCTAAAGTCGAAATTGCCGTTGGGGGCTCTTTGGAGGGCTGCAGAGGTCGATTTTGCACCCAAGCCGGTCTTGTTGTTTTTCAACGAGATGCTTAATGGCTCAGTGGGAGCAACTGCTGGGTGTTTCCCTAGCGACTGACCCACCAGAAAGCCCATTTTTTGCATCATGGAAAGGCCTATGGAGGTCTTTTGCGACTCAAAAAGGGACGTTTCCAACGCCTCTTCGCGGGAGACAGTCTGGATTTCGGCGTATTTGAGCCCAGACGGGCGGGTTTCCGTTTCAGGCTCGGTGGCCACTGAAAATGTCATGTAATCGGGGATTTCTTCATTCTTGGAGGGCCTTGGGATAGCGAGTCTCCTGGGCCTTATTGTGGGGGTAGGCTCTTCGTCAGAATCGGAGGCGCAAAACGCATCTAAGGGCCGTTTGGGCATTCCATGGAAGGATGAGAAGGTGTATGGATAGTTAAAGAACGGTCTGCTGTTATGTGGCGTTCGGCATAGAGAGAAGACAGGTGAACACGCACTTTTGGCTTATTGACAGGCGTTTTCTGTTTTTCCACATATAATCGTCTTTTCGCACTCCAACCCCATACTTTTGCCCCAAGTGTACCACCCTCTCTTCCCAAATTCTCGTTCTCCTTCAGTCTTGTTGCTTTTAGTTCCAGCCCCATGCTACAACACAAGAAGAAAGACCAGTCGTTCATATCGGTGCCGGTGTCACGTGTGGGCTCCTCACTGAGGCTCAACCAGCTAGCTGCCCAGAACAACGCTGCCGCCTACAAGTCCATCCCGTCTACTCCCAGCGGATACGTGTCCTCTTCGTTGAGGCCCAAAACGCCCAATGAAGGCTCCAGAGGCGCGATCTCCTCTCAGGAGCAACTTGCGGCCTTCGAGAAGCTTCCAGTGGTTCAGCATGTGCGAGCCTTCGAGGGTGCTCTCACGGACCTCTCTAGCTCCATCTCCTCCTTTAAAGAGGACCAAATAACTGGCCCTGTGGAGGCGCTCATCGAGCACAGCGACCAGATCAGCGCGGAGTTGGCTTCTCTTCAGCGCCACCAGCAGTTGGGCCACACCATCGACTCGCTAGAGGTCGAAAACCGGGCCTTGGGCGACCGTTCCAAACACATTCTAAAGGAGTTGATTTCGCTCCGGGCCGAGTTGAAGCTGCTTCCCAGGTTGCCGTCGCGAAAGGACATTGCCAGCACCGCCAACGATGTCAATATCGAAGAGGCGCTCAAGTACGCGATGAAGCTCGCCAAGTTCACCAAGGCGCCCACTGCCGCCAACGCCCAGTTCCAGGTGCACCCCAATAACTACATCTGGCCCGCGGAGGACGCGTTGCGACGCGGCGTTTTGGCCTTGTGCTCGTTGAAGCCGGAGGAGATGCTTCGACAGGAGCTCGGTGACGTTCCTGTTGCCGTGGCTATGGAGGAGCCAGTGAAAGAAAAAGAGCCGGTGAGCCGCAGAGAGTCTGCTGGCGAAGCTTCCATCAAGAAAAAGAGACCTGTGGAAATCTCCCAGCCGCAGAACCCCGCGCCGGCCTTGGACTTGGACTTGTTCGACCCCGATGCGGACTCCGACTCGGACTAGTGTACTATAGTGTGATATACGGGTGCGAAGGTGGAAAATGACCATGTGTGCATTACCAGGGGAAACGACTTTTGCCTGAAAGGACACTGTAAGACGTATATAGCACCACGAGCATGCAGAGCTGCGTTTGTGGCGTCACAGAACTCTTGTCGGTCTTGTGGTGTCGCATTGTGAGGGTGCTTGAAAAAGATTTGCACCCACTGCAAAAGCTGCATGCCAATGTCTCGTCGGCAGCATACGTACCATTTAACAGTTTCGCCTCATGCACGTTTTCACGTAGTTCTAATCCTATTTACACGAAAGTCCCCCTTCTTGGAGTGGTCGCCAAACATTTCGCTGGGGTGCGAAAACGTGTCGGTCGCGTACTCCAGGCCCAACGAGGCGTCCAAAGGCAACTGTCTGGAGTACAACTGGCCCGACTCCAAGTGCTCGCGCACGATCTCGGCCAAGCCCTCGATGAACTGCTCGTTGCCGTTCATGGACTCCGCACGCTTGACCTTTTCGGGGTTGTCCAACTCCTCCAGAAGCTCGATGTCCAACTCGTGGAGCGTCTCGATGTGGTCCGAGGTGAAGGCCACAGGCACCAAAACGATGCCCTTGAAGTCGTCCTTCTTCTCCAACTTGCCCACGATCTTGGCCGTCTGCGCCCCGAGCCACGGCTTGGGGCCCACCTTGGATTGCCACACCAACCGGTACGGGTTGGAGAAGCCCAATTTCTCCATGATGGCGTAGGCGGTGGCCGCAACCTCGGCGGGGTACGCGTCACCGCGGTTGATGATCTCCATTGGCAACGAGTGCGCCGAGAAGAGCACCATCACGTGCTCTCTGTCCTCGGCAGGGAACTCGTCCAACTTGGCGTTGATGTGGTCGGCGAAGGCGCTGACGAAGCCCGGGTCCTTGGGCCAGCGGTCGATGCAGGACCAGCGGATGGTCCTTTCGGGGTCCAACTTCAACGTCTGGCGGTACAACTCGTTAATGGTGGAGCCGGTGGTGGAGTAGGAGAACTGCGGGTACTGCGAGAACGCCACTGCTCTCGTCACACCGTCAGCCAACATGCGGGGAATGGTCTCGTCCGTCAACGGGTCCGCGTACCGAAAGGCCACGTACGGCTTGTGGGGGGCGGTTGCGGGACTGGTCTTGTCCAAGATGCGACACACCCTCTCGCACTGGTACTCGGACCAGTAGCGGATGGGCGAGCCACCGCCAATCTCCTCGTAGTGCTCCTCGATCTGGGGCGTTCTTCTCCAGGCTATGAACTTGGCCAACGGCTTCTGGAACCACCCCAACGGGATGAGGTCCCTGTCGGAGAAAAGACGCAACAAGAAGTCGTACGTCTCCTTGACCTTGGAGGGCCCGCCCATGTTCATGAAAACCACGCCCGTGGGAGGGCGGGGAGCAGACGAGCTAAAACGAAGGAACTGCCGCGGGGCCAAGAGCTGCCGCAGACGAAGCATTGCACTATATATACACTGTGTGGAGAAGAGTGCGTTTGCAGGGTGCCCAGGGCTTATATATGGGGCTACGAGGTCACGTGCGCACCCGTTGGTTTTCAGTTGCTGGGGCCTGACGTAAATGGACACACGCAAATGCGCGTCTACTTAAATGTGGGGCTGCAATTGCCACCGTTACTAATCCAAGGGGCCAGAAGCCGCAAGTAGTTTCGCCGAAGGGTCTTTTTCTTACGCGAGTTCGAGAGACGAGGTTTTCAGCTGCTGTTCTTGGAATCGCATACGCATTGGCATATGCAATTCGCGTTCTTTGAAAAATGCGCCTAGAATAAACCGTTCATATACTGAAGACAATCTGAGACGAGCGTCCGAACTTCTTCGCCTGCTCCCTTCTCTCACTCACTCACTCACTCACTCACTCTCTCTCTCTACTGAGTCTCTCGCACTCTCACTCTCACACACACTCTCTCACTACTGAGTCTCTCTCACTCTCACTCTCACTCTCACTCTCTCACTCTCTCACTCTCTCACTCTCTCACTCTCCCACTCTCACTCTCTCACTCTCTCACTCTCTTTCACACACACACTCTCCCTCTCCCTCTCTCTACTCCTTCTTGTTCTTCTTCATTGCCTCCTCCTTTTTGGAGTTAAAGATCTCCGTGATCTCCGCCGTGAAGTTATTGTAGGCGTCCCTGAGGCCCTCAAAGTCGTCGTCCTTGATGGAACCGCGTCTGGCGCGGAACGACGTCCACGCGTCCTTGATCTCCATCACGTTCTCGTCGATCTCCTCCTTGGTGGTGGCCTCAAGAACGTCTATGGGTGGAACACCAAGCGTGGGGACGTCGTACTCTTTCTCGAGGATGCTGGACACGGCGTTCTCCACATGCACAGCCTCGGAGCTCGTGAGCTTGCTGGAGGGCTTCTCAGGAGTGTAGGACGCGTGGTACCGGCGCAAAAATGCCACCACCGGCTTGCTCACAGGGCCCTTGAAGATGAAAAGCGTCACGAAAATGACAATGGGCAAATAGTAGTACACGGTGGCCCAGCACCGGAGTGACGCGGTCAAGTCGAGGATTACAAACGGCTGCACAATGAAGCCGAATGCCAACTGGGTGGCGAAGTACGACACAACGTCGTAGACCCACTTGTGCGGGGTGGGCGTTTTCCCGTCCTTCTCGAGGAAGATAGGGCGGAAGTTGCGGCGGTAGATCTTTCCCACTGTCTGGAGGAAGGCGCCCAACACGAAGGTCAAGTAGTACCCGGGCTTGGTGCCGTGCCAGAAGGCGGATGTTGCAAAGGTGAAAAGGGTACTCTTGAAGCCCGGTTTCTTGTTCTTGCGCGCGATACGGAGGTAGACGTAGTTCTTCAACCACTTGTTGGTGTTCTGGTTCCACGCCTCCAAGCACTCGTGGACGTTCTGGCCCGTTTCGAATGCGTAGGTGTCGATGTTCTGGACGCGGTTCCAGCGGAAAGCGTCCTTCTCAGCGTCGTAGCCGTTGTAGCCAATTCCGCACAAGATGCACGCGCCCTCGGCAATGAGCCACACGCAGTAGTACTTCAAGCGGTGGAAGAGCCCCAACGCCCACAAGTAAAAAATGCGGTAGACAAAACCGTGGTCCTGCGTAATGGCCCCGCTGGTGACGTACTCGAGAGAGATCAACTTCGAAGCCTGCAAGAAGAGAACGAGCCAGAAGAAGCCCTGGGCGGTCTTCAGCAACGCCGGCCAATGGGACCGCGGAATGCGTCTTTTCCGCTTTCCGGGTCTTTTGTCGTCGGGAACGTCGTCGAATAGCGTCAGATGGATGAACTTGTCGTAGTCAACGTAGTCAAAGGCTGGCCCTGTCAAGAGAGACGCGTAGAAGAACACGTACCCGATATAGGGGAGGAGATTGGGGTGTTTCTTGATGACCCTCAGTCTGGAGTACTCCGTCAAGTTTGCTGTGGGCTGCTTGGCATCGTGCACGTTCCAGCCGAAGGCCGTCAACTTCATCACGAGCACCATCTGGGCGCCCAGGATGTCGATTTTCAGCGGGTCGTACTCTGTAAAAAACTGGGTGTGGAGGTGGGTGTAGCCCAAGTGGGCCATCAAGAACACGAAGTTGACCCACGGCATCAGGCTGGTGCGGAGATAGCGCGTGATGAAGTAGCAGCCTATGGACAGCACCAAGAGGGTTGCTAGCCCCAGGTAGAGCTCGAAAACACCAAAAACGTAGAAGGCAGAAACCGCTATCACGTAAACATTCTTGAGCGTGTACTGGTTGTCTGGGAGCCGTTTAAAGATCACCGAAAAGGGGAACAGGAGCAAGGTGCAGAAGAAGATCTTGAAGTTGGCCTCGCCCTGGCCGAGCGCGTTGGCCATGTAGGCGCACGCCTCCTGTAGCCCGGGAATCATGGTGGTGGTTAGGGACGAAAAGTGCACCGAAAAAGGTGAGAAGGGTGGTATCTGCAAGTTTGCTGGCACCTGTGGAAAAGGCCCAGTTTGGCGTCTTTTGTCACGAAAAAGCAGGGACGTGTTTGTGGGAGTGCCACGGGTTGCTTTTGACACTCCGGGGGAGAGAGGGTCCTTTTCGGGGGGTTTTGGCGCCGTTTGTGTGGAGTTGCGGTGGCCTTTAACTATGGGAAAAGGAGGCAGAGGATAGCCGTGCAATAGGGCGCAATGGGGCAGTTTGGTGGCAACAAGTGGCCTCTAGGGATCTAAATAGGCGGTATACGTGTTTTTAGGGGTCTATTACGTGTGCATTGGGCTTTTAACAGACGGTGGTCTACTGATAAAGCGCGGTAGGGCATTTAAGCAGGGAGGCTAACTTTTGGGGATTTCGCAGAAAATGCTGCGAATTCTATAATTGGGGCAAAGTTAGACGAAAACTGGCAAAAGCACCCCAGAGCCTCTACAACTACAAGTTCGAGGAATACACAACGCACAGAACAGTACTGGGTGCTAACACGCGTTATTACACCTAAATCAAGTAATACATTGCCCTAGTATTCCATATCCCACAGCTCCCCTAAAACTTCACCAACGGCTATTCCGTATCGTTCGTCTCCCGAAACAGGCCCACTCCACAGATAAGCAGCTTCTTTTTCTCACTGACGCGCCAGTACCGTCTTATAGCCTTCCTCCAACGCCTGGCTGATATTCTCGTTCTTGTAAGGAATGGCCCCAAGCACAAACGCAACGTCGTTCCATTGGGTCTCTGTCTGCGTTTTTGAGAGTCTCACAAGCAACTTCTCTGCCAACTGCTTCTGGTGCTTCTCCTTGTCTATGAAGCCCACCAAGAACTTAACAATGCGCTTCATGGACTCCTTGGAAAGCAGCTCGTCGTTGGACAAACCGCTGAATATATCAATGAAGCCGTTGTAGATGGCGTTGTCCTTGGTTGCAAGCTCTGTGAAGAAAAGCCTGCACATGTCGCTGATGCCCTGGTCGGGGTTCTCCAAACACTTCGCCATCAGCGAGAGCTGGCCCTTGACCTTCACCTGGCCAGCAAGAATCAAGAAAGTAACTGTCATTAAACACGTCCTCTGCACCATGATGTTGTCGTCAGTGAGACGGCGGTACAAGAAGTCAGTGTTTTCGTCCACGAGGTTGTTGAAACACACAGCCATGTCTCCAAGCCCAAGAACACAGTTACTGCGAATAATAGGGTCTGGGGACTTCTCCATGATGGTGATCAACAACGGCAAGTTGTCCTCGCAGTATTTGGATGAAACACACATGAGCTTCCCCATGCAAAGCACTGCAGACCGCTGGAGGGTCTCGTGGTCGTAGCTCCTGTTGTTGGAACAGATCTCGCGGACCATGGGCCCAAATTTGGCCAAAAGTGCATCGTCCGCATAAAGAATTTCCCGCTCCTTGATGTAGATGACAGCATCGGTGAAGTCGTCCTCTGTAGTTCCTCCGATCATCTCAAGCTCGCTCTCAGCATTCTCTTGGTCTTCGGCATTGTCTGCGCTTTTCTTTGCACTCTCTGCCTCATGTTTCTTCTTCTTGAACTGTGCTTCCAACTTCTCCAAATGAACAATAGTCTTGATGGCAACATGCCCAACGATAAAGAGCAATTGTGACAAGGAGAGAACCTGCGACTCGCCTTCCTTTGCAGACAAAAACACTAACTTGGTCTTCTCCTTGATGAGTTCCGAACACACAATTTCCGGCTCCCTGGTAGCTTGGTAAATGGCCTTGATCGCCTGGTCAGCCACACTGTACCATTCCGGCTCTTCGTTGTATTCCAAAAGGACAGTTCTGAGACCACCGATAAGCTCCTCCTCTCTCTCCACGATGAACGCAGTGTCATTGCTCTTTGCACTGGGAACTATCCTTTGGACGGCAATGCACGAGTATTTACAAAGAACGTAGTCTTTTCTGCCAATCTCGCCCAAACCCACTCTCAAAAGGGAGTCGAAGCCCTTTAAGATGATGTTGTGGTCGACCTGTGCAAGCATTCCCAAGATAATTATGGCGCCATGTGCCTGTTTACTTGTGAAAACCAGTTCATCTGGCAGCTCCACAGAGCTGTAAATTTTCCAAAGTACCTTGATGACATCGGGAAATATCATGTTGGCCTCGTACATGAGCCCGAGCAATTTTTCCAAAGATGCCAAATCTGCAAGAGAGGCCGCATACGTAAGCTCAATCAAGTTCTTCGCCACATGTGCAGATGCCTCCAAAGCGGTTGCATTTTGTGGCGCAGAAAGAAACAAGTCCTTGTAGGAGTCGATCAAGTGAGTGGCAATGGACTTGCCTTCATCAGAAGATCCTTTCATCCACACTAAATGGAGCATACGCCTGATGCCCTCGGCAGAGTTCTTCACATCATATGCATTCGCAAGCACTAAGAAGTCCATGGATTCCAAGACTTCGTTTCTGTTCTTGGAAAAGAGCAACTTCGACACGACATCAGTACCCTTCTGGGCAGCTTCCATGAAGAGCACTGCGTCCAGGAAGTACTTGACAGTAAGTTTGGCCTTCAAAAGCACCGTTCTATCAGGCAAGTGCAGTTCCTGCTCCATCATGGATTGATTCAATTCTTCGTGGTCGATTTCGTCTTCTTCTTCATCAGATTCATCGTCTTCTTTGTGATTGGGCTCATCATCTACTTCCATGGCGTCCTCGTCATCTTCGCCGTCTTTAGATGCCAGCTTCTTGGGAGGCGACTTAGGCAAGTACTGACTAAGCTCTGCCTCGGCCTCGTCCAATCTGGTCTTCCACAAGTCATAAGAGAGCTGGTCGCCGTTGGGCAACGTGAACGGATTGGTCAACAACAACTTGTACATTAGTTTGATGGCGTTTCTTCTCACCAAGGTGCTTTTGTCGTGAAGAGACCGCACTGCAAGGAGCATCACGTCGTTTCTTCTGTCTGAGAGCTTCACCTTCAAGCCAAACACCTTGTTAATGGCCTGGATAGCCTTGGTTCTCACGTAAGGGTTCTGATCCAAAAACCTCTCTTGCAAGAGATTGAGAAGACCCTCAATTTGCTGGGGCGTGTTGTTGTGCTGCTCGTCGGTGGACTCGGCCTCTTTCTGATCGTTTTTGATCATATCCACCACTATATTGCCACAAGATTCAACGACCGAGCACCGAAGCGTCTGGTTGCTGTTATCGAGAAGCTGTGCTGTGGACGCCAATTGCTTCAAAATGAGGCGTGGGCTCAACTCTGACAACTTGATCAAGAACTCTGAGATGGCCCTGGGGCCGTTGCTGTCGTTGGAGTTGAACTGGATTTGGGATATCTCGAGGAGCAACTCCTCGGTCAATGAGTTGTAGTCGTACTGGGCGTCCAAGATGTTTAAGAGCTCAGCCATATACGGCGGCAAGTGCACATAATAGGTGAGCGACTGCAAGATAGAGCTCTTGACCACAGAGCCATGGCCATGGAACTTGACTGCGAGCGCGATGTCCTTGAACATGAGCAACTTCACGTTGGTGATCTTCATGCGTTCCGGGCTCTCCATGAGGTGAAATACCGGTCTCATGAAGAGCTCCACGAAGGCGTTTTTCTCGGGGGTAGTTGTGAAGATCTTGGACAAGTCCACCCTAAGAGCGGCGGCCACTGCGTCCAAGGCCTCCTCGATCTGGAGGCAATTGGCCTTCCATTTGGCGGAGTTTTGCGGCTGTCTGCCCTTTCCAGAGGACCCGTAGTCCTCCTTTCCCAAGAAGGTGAGCAATACAAACATCAAGTAGCCGTAGCGCTCCAAAGAGGCCCGAAACTGGTCCACGGAGTCCACGAAGTCGCCACTGGAAATGGCCGCATTGCACTGGTGGCTGACAGCACCAAAAGAGGACGTCACCAAGTATGCTAGCTGCTTCTGGTGGCGCTGCTCGAGCGTTTTGTAGCCATGCGAGAGGTCTATTAGGTCCTCCAATAGGTCCCCATTGGAGCACACAGAATCAGGGTTGTTGGCAAGCTGGTTGGTCACGGAGTCGAGCTTGGAATCTAGGTCGCTGATGCCGACTGTGTACTCCTTTTCGGCGTCAAACGCGTTGAAATAGGACAGGAGCGTGAAGTCCATGGTGGTGTTGTTTACCCTAGAAGAAGCGTAAACAGACGCGTGAACACGTGTTTTGACACGCAGAGGCGACCTGGGGCGTTTGTGCGTACAGTTTCTGGTCTGCTGGCGTCCTTTTCCGCAGGAATGGAGTAAAAGAGGCGCCTTTGGGGTGTATATTTAGGTGTTGTTTAGTAGGTGTTTTGAAGGCGCGATCAGAGTTTCCGTTTTGGGCAAACCCGATGGCGCGTGGGGGTGCGAGGAGGATGGAAATACGAGTGCAAAAGAGAGGTTTTCAGTTCTTTTGAGGACTGCTTTGGGACTCAGAAGGGCCTTTGGATGTTTCTGCATGTTTCTGCTGCGTTTCAGGCAATTTAGGGTGTTTTTAATGGCCTCTTTTTTGCTATATAAAGTAGCGTTTGCACCCAATGTGGGTGCGAGGAGTGGAACGAGAAGGGGAAGAGAGAGACATCTGCCGATGCAAAGAGATAAGCCAATTTGTGCTAATGCTGCGAAGAACGCGTTTTACAGTGCTGTGCTATGTAATTTCTGTGTTCCAGCCTACTATGGTGCGAATGAAGTTCATATACAGAAAACAGACAATTGCTTACTTTCGCCTTTTTACACCTCAAGTGGCATGCTACGATTGGACTCAAAATAAAGGTACCTAAAGGCCACTTCTGCCGTAAACAGACTGCTTTCACGGAAATGCTGTAGTAATTCGCTGTGTCCTCAGACTATTTTTTCCTAGACCCTTGTTCGCTGGCCATCTCATTCCCTATACGATGTCCCTGTTCATTTCATCTCTTCATTTTTACATTCTTAATACACGCATCTCCCTCTTTCTCTATAGTACACTAATCCTTGAGCTTGGCATAGCCCTTGAGCACCGCCTTCTGCGTTCCCACACGCTCATCCTCAATCACCCCTAGCAAGTCCTTCATGGTGACCAGGTTGCCCAGTCTGATTTCGCGGAAGCGCAAGCCGTTATCGCCCCTCACAGATATGAGCGAGCTCTGCTTCTTCTCCTTGTCCTCAACCGCACCGCTTTCCCCTCCAGCACCTCCGCCGGCGTCCGCAGTCATCCACAGGTACTTCTTGCGGCCCGGGTTCAGGGTCATCATGGCCGCTGTGGCGTTGGCGGCTCTGTGGAGGGTCTCTTCTGCGCCGGCCTTTCCGTTGGCGGCGTCGGCGTCGGCGTTTTTCTCGAGCCCAAGCGCTATACGTTTGCTCACACGGCGCTCCTCTAGCTCCTTCTGGCGCACCGCCATGTTGCGGAGCTCCTTCGAGAGCTCGGACCGCGGCGCAGCAGATACACTGGCCTTCTTCCCCTTCTGGATTAGCGCCGGCACCCCGCGCCTTCTGTGGCGCGCCAAAGCTATGGTCTTCTCCACAAGCCCCGAGAGCCACTCGTGGCACAGAACCGACATCAACTCGAGCAACTCCGGGTCGTGCGCAAAGTTCTGAAGAATGCCGTTTTCGCGCGCCACCTTGTGCATGAACGCCGCCACGTGGTACGGGCTCAAGAAGGCCCCTAGCTGCGTGGGCCGCTGTCTGTAGGTCTGCAAATAAGAGTAGCTGGCGGCCCTGTTCGCGTGCTGCTGCGCTAGCAACTCCTCCTCGCGCTGGATATCCACGCCCGCCGCGGCCAATGCGTCGTTGATTTTCGATGGGTCTTCCGCTGGCGCAGGCTTGGCCCTGGAGGGCGCTGTTCCCGCCATTTGAGGGAGTGTCTCGTACCGGGGAAGCCCCATCAGTGTGTGCACCCGGGACTGCTCGGGACTTGAACTCCGGCCGTCGCTGTGGTCGTAGGCCGTCGGCAACTGGAGTCCCGCCCCGCCGAGGGCCGACGTGCCGCTGTAAACAGAGGACCCGCCACCGCCTTCTATCAGGTCCACGACGCCGGCGAAGTCCGAGGGCTCGGTTTTGATGCGCTTGAACGTCTGGTCGTCAGCCTCTGAGCCGAGACTGCGTTTTTCGGCCATTTTCTCAAGGACTGGCGCCAGATTGACGAGGGTTCTTCTAAAAGGTGGAGTTGGAACATTTGTGGCACTTTTTTGGTTGTCGCGGGTTTGCGTGCGCGCACCAACTATCCATCAGAGTCGCAGCTCATCTCGAATTTGCACCTTTTCAGGAGGCCCATCGCCATGTCCAGCTCCACCATGACGTCGTTTGAGGGCCACCGGAACCTCCGTTTCCGGTTGGTGCTCGCCACGCTTGCGGGAACACCCGTTCGAATCACCAAAATCCGCTCAGGGGACATGAATCCCGGCCTCAAAGACCACGAGGTGTCGTTTTTGCGTTTGCTCGAGTCCGTCACCAATGGCTCGCATATCGAGATCTCGTATACCGGTACGACGGTCATCTACCGTCCAGGAATCATCATAGGTGGCCAGATCACGCACACCTGCCCCGCGTCGAAGCCGGTGGGCTACTTCATCGAGCCCATGTTGTACCTCGCACCCTTCTCCAAGAACAAGTTCTCCATCGTTTTCAAGGGCTTGACGGCGTCCGAGAAGTCGCGTGACGCGGGCGTGGAGGCCATAAAATGGGGCTTGCTACCCATCATGGAGAAGTTCGGCGTGCGAGAGGTCTCTTTGCATGTTCTCAGGAGAGGCTCTCCGCCCTTGGGAGGAGGAGAGGTTCATTTGGTGTGCAACTCGTTGATACCGCAGCCGCTCACGCTACACATTGTCGACACGCCTAAGTTCTCCGCTATAAGGGGAGTGGCCTACTGTACGCGTGTGTCGCCGTCGGTGGTCAACAGAATAATAGACTCTGCCAGGCTGGTGTTGCGGCCCACTGGCGTGGAAGTCAACATCACGGCAGACGTGTGGAGGGGCGAGAACTCGGGAAAATCGCCAGGCTTCGGCGTCACCCTCGTGGCCGAGCTGAAAAGAGGCTGGAGGGTGTTGGCGGAGGGCGTGGGCGCACCAGGCTCCTTGCCGGAGGACTTAGGCGAGAGGGTGGCCTACCAGTTGTTGGAGGAGCTCTCGCAGAGCTCTGCGCTCGGCAGAAACCAGATCGCCTTGGCCTTGGCCTTCATGACCATCGGAAAGGAGGATGTGGGCAGACTCAAGTTGCAGAAGGAGCAGATTGACGAGAACGTGGTGTGGTGCTTGAGAGACATCAAAGCGGTGTTCGGAACCGAGGCTTTTTTGAAGGACGGTGCCTCGGAGCCGGTTCCAGGTGAAGAAAACTACATGACCGTGTCGATCAAGGGCGTGGGCTTCACCAACGCATCCAAGAAGATTGCATAGAGGGTGCAAAAAACGATCAAAAGACGAAAATCATAGACTTTACACTGTAGTGTTCTTGAGATGACTCCATAAGGACTATAATGCAGTACCAAGGGTCCGAGCTCTCAAGAAGCTGAAGAAGTATCTAGCTCCTGAAGATGATCGATCGATGACTGCAACAAATCTTCTGCAAATCCATTGGTTCGATAACCTAGTAATCCTCAGCTCTCACTAAATATCCAATAATTCCCATCAAGTAGTCAGACTGCTCCGTTGTGAAGTTCACTCAGCCTCTGGTCTATCCTACAATAGTCGTAAATGCCCCGTCTTCTTTTATTTATGGACTTTGCCGTATTTTGCATGATACAAGTATGTGTGGCCCTCATAACACGATTACCACCAAAGTTATCCCACTCACATCCCATACGCCTCCCGCACACTTATTACACTTTTTGACTCTTAGCATATCTTTGTTCTCCACAGCGCATACCCTGATCTCTGAAGGGTCCCTCACCAGAACGAACACCAACCAATATAATGCTGGCAGAGGTTCTCCACACTGGTGGCCTGCTGTATCAACTTGTCAACCTGAGTGGGGATATCCAAGCCCCGCTCCCTCTTGATATCGTTACCGGTCAACTTGTCTGCGATCCTCTTCAAAACCATCGCAGCACGGGCATTTCTGAGCTCAAAGTCGTTCTGCTTCGTCAACCGAATCGCCTCCTGCTCGTCAATCTGCTGTCTCTGCAATAAGTCTGCCACATTCACCTGCGGAACCTGTATTCCCGTGGCCTCCGCAACGGCCTTGGTGGGGAAATCAAAGCCCCAGTTGATCAAGGGATCGTACGCAAACGCCTCCAAAATGGCCATCAACGACTCCTTGTTATCGCGGAGAACCCGCATCACATGCTCACATGTTATTCTGAATGAACCCTCGATGCCACTAACCTCCATAGCGAAACTGAGCATTCTCGTCAACCGGAAGGGCACCTTTTCAGGGTACTTTTCCCTGATGATGGCGGCCTCAAAGCAGTCGCCAAAGTCGATATGGATCACTTTTCCAGTGTACCGGTCCAACATCAAGTTGGAGGGGTGGCGGTCGCCCAACCCCAAAATGTACCCAACCATCGACATCACGGCTAACGAGCGCGTGTAGGTCGTTCTTCTGTCCAACCACGCCTCGGAAGATTTGGACTTGAGCCACAAAACCTTGTAGAGGTCCTGACCCCTCGTATTGTCGAGAGCCCCTGTGAAAACCTCCACCTTTTGCAACAACGTCAAGCTGTCGTAGTCGGGGGCCATCTGCAACATGATGCGGTGCTCAATGTTCAACAAAATCTTGCGAGATTCCCGGTATTCTCGGATCAACACATGAAACGTGTCACTGTTGGGCACCCAGCTCAAGAGCCCCACTCTGGGTGAAAGCGGAATGGCCAGGTACTGCTGGATATCCAAATGCCTCTTGAAACACTCGGGGTCATTCACCAAGAGCGTGTTGACCAACCCAAACAACTGCATTACCAAGTTGTCCTGTCTGATATCCTCGTGACCCTTAAGCAAGAATTGGTAGTCTTTTCCGTCGCTGCCCCGCGAGATCACCTTACGCGGCCGCTGTTTCGAGGAAATGACCGAGAAAGTCGACTCGAACCGCTCAATGCGTATAATGGGCTTTCCGGCCTGGTAAGTGCCAGGAACAGCCAACTCCAAATCCCGGGCCTCCTCCAACTTGGGCGAAACGTACTGCAATTCCAAGCTCTGCAACTGCGGGAGCTGGCGACTGATTCTCCGGAAAACGTTATAGTAAATGTCCCACGCCTGGTTCAAGTTGGTCACATCCTTGGTGCGTCTAAAGTTCAAGACCCACTCATAGGCATCTGCCAATTCCCTGCCAAATGTGTTACTGAAGGAAGCCTCCCTCATTGTTTCCGGACCCTTTTGCAACATCTGGTGCAATGGCTCCAACACCTCAAACATCTTGTCGGTGTTGTGGTCGCCGAAGAAGAGTCTGGAGGCGTCCTCAAGCGCCTCGTACCACTGCTCGTGCCACAACACGGCCACACGGATCAATTCGTGGCTCACTAATTCCGACTGCTCCACCAACTGCGCGGAATGGAGCCGCATCTTGTCCATAATAGAAAGAGCAGCCTTTTTGCGGTTGATCGACTCAGAGGTAACAGCAACAGCTAGAGGATAAACCAACGCCTGGGGATGCGCCTTGCCCAAGTCGGCTAAAAGCCCAAAGAGCGACTTGCTCACGATGGGGTTGGGCTGGTGGATGCGCGAAATCAACTGTGGAATCACCTCCAACCAGTTGTCGATTTTCACCATGTTGAAGCCCTCCGTCATGGCTTGGGCCGCCTCTGGGATAAACCCAAATTTGAACCACAACGTAAGCAACCTCAACGTGTCCTGCAAGAAATTGGAGCTCGAGAGCGAAATGGAATGGAAGAAGCCCTTGATTGAAGGCACAACATGGCGCTGAACAGCTTCCATGGGAATGAAATTGTTGTTCTGCTGCTGCTGTTGCTGTTGCAGCTGCTGCTCGTTGGAGTCAGCAACACCATCATTTGAGCGGTTTTCAGCCTGGTTGTTTGCCCTGTTGCCCTCCGTGTACATTGAAACAACTTCGAAGTTGGCAAGCGCCCAGTTGTGCCACGCCTTGTACCACTTGTCGTCGAAATGAGTGGCCAAAAGATAGGCGCCCAAGATGATCTCCGACGTCTCTGTTCTCCACTTGCTGTTGAGGGAGATCTGCCACTCACCCTGCTTCAAGAAACAGCGCGCCAAAAGCCTCGTGTACTCTTCAACGTGCTTGGGAATTCCTGGCCCTTCAGAGGGCAACGGCTGGGTAATCAAGTCATTGGGGTTTAAGCCCAAGTCTTGAGACATTCTCGTAGTGAAGTCTACCAAGTGCCTCAACGCTTCCTTCTGCTGGCCCTTAGCCCACATATACTTGAGCTGCGCGTATACCACCTGTGGAGGCGCCCTCGAAGGGTTTTCAGGGGAGCCTTCCTCCAACAAAAAGTTCAAGGACTTCTCAGCCAAGTTTAAACGTCCGGATTTGCGACACAAGTTGGCAAACTTGATCCACATGTCCATGTCCTGCTTGGGCTTTATGACAAGGGCACGCACCTTCAACATTCTCTGCCAAATGTCCACGTTCCGTTGGCATCCAAGCAATCTGGTGTTCCATGTCTTTCTCATCACAGCTCTCTTTTCCGAGCCTTGCGGTAAGCACTTGTATTTGATGATCTCCTCGAGTTCTGCCAACATCTGCACTCTGACGACGACGCCATAGGCTCTGTTATAACTCTCACTGACCAAAGCGGTGATTTCCGTCACTAGCAAATCCCTGGCACGAAGAATGTGATTAGAGGCATCCTCAAAGTTGTTCCTGTGCAAGCTCAAAATGGCGTTGAAAAAAGCTTTGTCTGGCGACTCGGGCTTCATCACCTTGATGCAAACGTCCATTCTGTCCCATTGGCCCAAGCCCCACGCGGCTGCAGCTGCTAAAGGGGCCACGCTTCTCTTGGTGTCACTGGACGAGTTGTTCCACTTGCTCTGAGCTAATTCAGAAAGCTGCTCCCACTCTCCGAGAGCGTGCAAACAACGCATCTTGCCCATGGTAATCTCCATGTTATCGGGCTCAAGCTTCTCCCTTTCGTTGTATGCGCTTAAGGCGTCGTCCCATCTCTGCAACTTCTCATGCCAAGTTTCTCTCAATTGAAGGTCATGGTGCAACTGGGCATGCTTCAAAATGCCCACAGCGGCATCTGACTGCTGGAGCTGGTTGTTGATGCTAATAAGCGACTCAATGGTGGCCGTGGCAGGCTCCTCGTAGAACTCCAACTCCTTATAATGCAATGCCTTGGCATAGGCGTGACACCGCTGTGCATACTGGCCCAATGTGGTGATGGCAATGGGCAAGGACTTATCGTCGTGCTCCATGAACTCGGCCAAATTCAACAAAATCTGGTGGATTTCTGGAGGGTTGTTCGGCGACGACAACGCTATGCAGAACGACTCGACAAGCTCATTCTGGTTGGCGGAGTACAACTCGCTCCAGCAACTCGCGAAACTAGCATTGAATAAGTCCTTGGCCAAAGGATAGTACTCAGACGCCAACCCAGCACAAGCACGAATGGCATGGGAGGGACTCTGCTTCAACAACTCCTTACTTAATCTGCCAATCCACTCCTGCCAGTCCTCTTTAGTGCGCCGTTGGCTGGAATCCCAGGCTGCCTTCAAGGCATTCTGGTTGACTGGTAGCTTTCTGGAAGGCGTGTCGACCTCGGGAGTGTCAAAATGGAGGTGGGTGTCGTAATCCTTATAGATGCTCAAATGGGAAGGCAAGGGGTCTCCGCTCAAAAGCTTATTGACCAACTGCTCAAAGGTTGGGGAATGGATCTTCAGCTGGAGAAGAACCTTCTTGATCACCGGAATAAAAACACTAAATTCCGTACCGAGCTGCAAAACCAAGTAGCACAACGTGTTGACTGCAGCCTGCTTGAGTTCTTCGTTTCCCAGGCGCAAGACACGCAAAATGGGGTGGATGACCCTGGACGCCATGTCGCTCAAAGGAACATTCTTGGATAATCTGCCAATGGTCTCGATTGCAGCCCTTCTCAAGACTAAGGGCCCGTTTTCAAACATTTTTACAATGTTGGGAACGACAATGTGCACGTATTCCTCAATGTTGCTTCCGAAAACAACAAAACTCTTTAAAACGTGCAATGAAGATTCTCTTTTGGGTGACTTGTCGTCTTCAAAAACGGTCAACATCAATGTCAACACGTCTGGCAAGTACATCTTGAACTCGCCCTCCAATGCCCTGGAGATCGACTCGATCAAGGAGATAATGATAACCTGAATGTTCAACTGGCTATTGATGTTGAAAAAGACGCGAATAACTTCGAAAATCTCGTTCAAAAATGGCCGGATGTGCTGCTTCACAATCAATATTAACGTCCCCAACAGCTGGAAGTAGAACTTCAACATAGACGCCTGGCACGTCTGCATCACGTTGATGATACCAGGAATGATTTTGGGCAAGAACGAGACGCATCTCAAGCCCAACGTCTGGAAATTGTACATGATGGCCTGGATGACCTTGTTGTGATGCATGCTCAAGGACGGGTCCTTCAAGATCTTCAACAAGTTGTTGATGGCCACTGTGGGATAGTACTCTTCATTAGAAGGAGACATGC
This sequence comes from Wilhelminamyces tanticharoeniae, assembly GCA_030558325.1. Taxonomy (NCBI): domain Eukaryota; kingdom Fungi; phylum Ascomycota; class Pichiomycetes; order Serinales; family Metschnikowiaceae; genus Wilhelminamyces; species Wilhelminamyces tanticharoeniae. The sequence goes on along the minus strand of JAJMSI010000029.1, from coordinate 24,640 downwards.
CTTGCATCAATAATGCCACGTCAATAGGCGGGGCATTTTGTTCTGCTGGAATGCTCTTAGACGTGTTCTCGACTTCACGATGTTTATAAGGGTCTAAGGCGCCTAAGATGCCCAATAATCTGACGGTCTCGCGCCGAATGTGGGGAGAAGATTCCAGCTTCAAGATACCCACGAGCATTCCTAGCAACTGCGGATAGTCCAATAACGGTTGGATGACATAGCCAGACGAGCTTGCAAGCTGACCCAATGTCTTCAATGCGGCGTCTCTTTTGAGGGAAGAACTTTGATCTTGAAAAGTGTCCAAAATGAGAGGCATGAGATCAGAAATAAAGGGCAGCATGTCCTCGCCGGATACCACGGCCAACTCGCCGAGACAAGTGATAGCACTGGATCCCACTGAAGAGCTGACGTCCTTCACCTTAGGTAACAAAACCTCTACTATAGGCTTAACATAGGGCCGTGTGAGCTCTTTGGAGTTGGCGATCAACAAGGAAAGTAAATTGGCGCTCTCCTCTTTTTTGCGGCTGGTATTGGAGTACTCTAACCTCGATAAGAGCTGTATAAGCGTTTTTCTCAACGACGGCACGATGTAGGCCGGGTTGATGGAAGAAAGGCGGCCCAATATCTTGATGGCAACTTTTCGGATGGCGAACAACTCGTCGTTCAATGCTATGAAGAGAAGCTTAACGTTATCAGCCTGCAGCAACTGGGGATCGAAGTTTCCTGCGTTGGCGAGGCAATTCAAGCCCTCTAGACGGATTTCGGGGATGGGGTCCGTGATGGAGATGGAGAGGAGTTTGTCCAAAACGTCATTGACAGCATTCAAGGCGTTCACACTGGTCTGGTGGCAGATGGGGTCCTTGATAAAGATCTCGCACGAGGTTATGGTCGCGGTTTGGCGCACTTTGGGCACGTTATGCTCGAGATAGGTGATGGTGCAGTAGCGCACGAACTCGTTGAGCTGATAGTTTTCGAACTTGAAGAACGAGAGCATCTCGAGTGCCTGAACAAGGATGGCACTGTCGTAGGCCTCGTAGGCGTCGGTGTTGTTAAGAATGCTGCCTATGCTTAAGCCGGTGTCGCGCGAAATCATGATGAGTCTGTAGTCCTTCGCAAGTGCGTCGTTGATCTTGATGGTGCCGTAGGGCGAGCCAGGTGGTTGGAACGTCTTCCCCGATAAAACCAAGCTCAAAAGGTTGAGCAATTTCAGGTTCACGGTGTTGGTCAAGGTCGGGATGTTGGCAATGAGGATCTGCAAAACGTCCCTCATGTAGGGCGAAAGCGAGCAGTTGGTGAACATCATGTCCAAAATGTCCCTCTGCAAGTGCTTGGTCAAAGCAGGCCCCACGGCAATGGAGAGCTTGCCGATGCAGTCGAAAATGGCCGGTTCCGTGTCCTTCCTGCTGGCTCTGTACTTAGCGGAGCCCGCAGTAGTGGAGATGGCATTGAGGCCGTTGGTGGGCGTAGAATTGTCGACTCCATTGGAGACAGCGTTCACAAGAATCAGCTGCACACTGGAATTGCCAGGAAAAGACAAGCACTCGCGGATGTTGTCCAAGATGGCGTCCAAGTAGGTGGCCATCTGGTTTCCGACCTCTAGGGAAATCAAGCCGATGCTGCGGAAAATGACGCTCTTATCTAGGTTTGCTGCCTCGTTGTGCAGGTTCTTGAACTTCTTCAACTGCGACAAGTAGTAGTATAAGGTGCGGTGCAAGTACTTCTCCACGAAGAGGTCGGGGTTGACCTTGCAGAGGAGCGGAAAGATGTTGGTGAGCTCCTGTCTGACAATGGCCAACTTCTGGTTCTTGTACAAAATGGTGTTTTCGTAGATCAACTCTAGCCTGGACGCCACGTACGCATCGTCGTGATAGCGCAAGAGCTCTCTGTACACGAGAAGGGCGCCGTGCACGGATTCGCTGGACGGTGCCGACGCGGTCATGAGGTTGGCGTACACCGCGGAGCCGTTGGGGTCGTTTTCGGATGCTCCCGAGTCGTTGAGCGTGCGGGAGGCGTTGTCGATCAAGGTCTTGAGCCAGTAGGAGGCGGCGCTGGCGTCGCGCGAGTAGAGGATGGCCATGCACTTCTGGAGCGCCACGGCTGCGTCCGTGCGGATGACCAACTTGTGGTCGCGCAAGGGGATCCAGAGATGGTCCAAGATCTGGTTCGTGAAAGTGTACACCAAGGCGGGCGCATTGTCAGCCAACGCCAGGATGATCAAAATGGCAGCGTGGCGGCGGTTTTCGTGCTGCTTGATGTCGCTCTGGAGCCACTCGATGGCCCGCTTGGCTTCCGAGTCCACGAACTCGCTGGTCAACGTGCCGCCAGGGGTTGCCAAGCGGCCCAACGTCTGGGTGGCCTGTTTCATGATCTTCAAGTCGTTCGAGGGGATGTGCAAGCTCAAGTATGTCGAGAAACGGGCGGTCTTGGTGGCGCTCTCCTCGCCCACGCCCAGGTCGAAGTCGATGAGCGAGTTGAGGGCGGCGATTCCGCCCAAGATCTCCGCGGTTTCCTTGCTGTGGAGCAAGTCGAAGATGGACTTGTTGATTTCGTTGTTGTAGCGGTTGAACTGCTCGGACGAGAGGTCGCGGGCCAACGAGGCGAGGTAGCCACGTAGCTCCACAGCGTAGCGGTTGCGCTCGTCTTCCTTGGGCGATTTGAGCCCGCTGAGGATCTGCGTGAGCGCCATGCCTTCCACCATCTGGACGGGCGCGGACATTGCGGTGTTTTGGGGGGGCGGTGGGGAAAGATGCGCCTTTTTTGCGTTGTTTTGGTGGGCCTGGTGGAGACTGTAGGGTGTTTTATTGGTGCTTATCGGAGAAATTTGTCGCACTTAAGAAAAGGAGGAAGGGCAGGAATAAGAAGTTGGGAAGAAAAGACAAGGGGAGGCGAGGAACGCGAAGCCAGTGTGTCAGGGAAGCAATTGAACGAGAACGCGGGGCCGGTGGCGGTGGCAGTGGGGCCACTGAGGCGTTTTTTGAAGCAGAGGATATGGAATATGTGAGGGAGTGCTAGATACCAGAAGATGGAACATGTGAGGGAGTGCTGTCTACAGCATGATACCAGAAAATGGAATATGTGAGGGAGTGCTAGATACCAGAAGAGGGAACATGTGAGGGAGTGCTGTCTACAACATGACACAAGAAGATGTCACTCCGCCAACGTCAAGGCTACGCCTACTGCTATTGCCTTCCTAGACGTCTCGTGGACCCAACTCTGCCTCCATAACTGTTATACTGGCCGTGCAAATGAGGATGGCCTCTCAAATACAGAAAAGGCCACTTAGAAGCGCGGCCCAGGCGTACTGACCCCTTTCCCCCTACAACTACTAAAACACCTCTCGGAGCCATCTTTTGGCGCAGGTGGGGCGGCCAATCAGGACCCTGGCACTTCTCTAGATGTCAACTGCGCCACCATGAAGTGCACGGCTCAGGTGATAGTCGCCACAGAGCAAGAAAACAACTCCAGAGCATTCATTGATGCTGCACGCCTAAGGAGTGTTGTGCTGTAGCTCGCACCCCCTACTTCTCTCATCCCTTCGTTTCACTAACATTCGCAGATGCGCTCCCTTTATCCGTCCTACACCAGTCGCTGAACCTTGTGCTCACTAAAAATCATAACTCTAACAGTAGACATGTACTTTTGCTCCGTCGCGTTTTCTAGTCATTCCTCATGGCACCAGGAACAACGAGAAGTTGCGCACGATGCTGGGCCCGTACTCGTCGTAGTCCTGCTTGGTGTAGCAGTAGCTCTTGAACTCGGAGGTCTGCGCCAACAACGAGCCACCGAACCACACGGCGTTACGCTGGCGCTTGTGCGATATCACCTGTACATCCACACCGGTGCTCTTGACGCCGCTCAACCGCTCGCTCAACTCAATGCGCTCGTTGACCAAGCCCTTCAAGTCGCGCTGGAGCCTTCTGCCAAAGTCCTTGAACATGGTGCTTCCGCCCGATAACACGATGTTCTTGTACAACTTCTTGCGCACGTCGATGGGCAGCAGCTGGATCACCTGGTCCACCACCGTGGGCAACGGCGTCAAGTAGTCCGACAGACAAACCTCGGGGTTGAAGAAGATCTCGGGCGCCAAGAAGCGCTCGTATCCCACGTCCACCACGCTCAGCCTGTTGCGGTCCGCGTATTCCACGATGTACTGCGCGAACTTCTCCTGCGGGTACTGGTCAAACTTGGCGAATTCCTTGACGATGTCCGGGCACACGTAGCAGAACTGCTGCTTGATCTTCTCGGCCGTCTGCAACGAGGTGTCGGCCTCGCCACGGTCACGCAACAACGACTGGATGAACAACGTGATGTCTCTGCCTGCCAACGGGATGTTTTTTATGGCGGCACCGATGACGTAGCCCTCCGCTACGGGGATCACGTGCGTCACTCCGTCTCCAGAATCGATCACAGTTCCTGTCAACGAGCGGTCCTGGACCTTGGACGATGTCCACGAAGCCGCGAGCGCCAAAACAGCCTGTACCGCGATGTAGAGGCCTGCGCAGTTGAAGGACTCGAAAAGAATCTCCGCCGTGCTCTCTCTGTTCTCGGGCGGGTTCAAAGGCGGCTCGGTCAACAAGAAGTAGTGGTCTTCGGGCTCGCACCGCAAGTACTTGAAAATGGACTTCTCCCAGAACCGCTCCATGTGGTCCCAGTTCTCGATCTGGCCGTGTCTGATGGGGTACAGGAGGTTGTAGTTGGAGCCATTGGCAGCGGATAACGCCTCGTCGCCAATGAAAAAGTCAAGGTCTTCCAAGCCCCTTTTTCCTGACACCAAATTGGCCCGGGACGACGACCCCTTGGCGGTTTTCGCAGACGCTGAGGAGGTGGCAATAGCAGTGGGAAAAACGAACGAGGGCAGGTCGTTTCCGGCAAATCCCAACTTGGTCAACCCCGTTCCGTTGTCCATGACAACCGCGGGTGTTCCGACAGACATGGCTGGGGGGTTTTCTGGGGGTTTTGGGGGGTCTTGGTGGTGGTTTAAGGGTGGTGTGTGGTACACTGAGAACTGGAGGTGAAAAGGAGGGCTGTGCGGGACACGACCACAAGATAACGGAGGGGAGGGGCGTGGGGAAAGGCAAAAAAGAAGAGATGTGGAGTGGTTTGGCGAGGGTTCTGCTGTGATACGATTGTTTTGGTGCTGCTGGCTCTTTTTGGAGGGTTTTAACGTGGTTTTGGGGACTTGTGGTGGCTGTGCCAGGTTCGCGTGAATCTGAGAGGGTGGGGCACCAAAGTGCGCCTGGAAACGTGATTGGGTGCTGTAAGAGCTCGAGGTGTTTGCTACGTGCCAATTGGGTCTGATAGCAGAGTTTCAGCTGGATCTACGAATTTTTGGTGGATTTTGATGAGCCAGTGAGTGGCCTTGTGTGAAGTGAAAAGGACAGAAATGTGCAGAACATTGCCAAAAAAGGCGACACGTGCTGGATGAGTGGGGGAGGGGGGATAATTGGGACGTACGATCGGAGGAGAATTCCACGTGTTTGTGAGGGTGTTTCGGTGTGGGAAATTTGCAGTGGGGAACTGGGTTTTGTATGAGATTGTATGGAACATTTGTGTGGGAACATTTTGTATGGAACTCTAGTGTGAGGATTAGAATCCGCTGAGGACCGTAACGTGAAAGAGTCTCGTGGAGACGCCATTATCATTCTCATAGGCTAAGTGTTGTATTCAAACACCCAGCGATGTGGCCCCACACAAAGTTATTCAGAAAGTAGACGTCTTTGGGTGCCTTATAATTGTGGTCTTCAGGGTGGGCCACACTGACCTACTTGCAGCCTCCATCACAAACCTCTTCTCTCGTCTACCCCTTCCTCTCTTTCTAGTTGCCATTCTCTTGCCTTTTCTCCTAAACTCTTCTGTTCTCCTATACTTCCGTAATTCACACTCTTCCGTTTATTCCTCCCTCTATTTAGTACTCGTCCTTGCCACTGATGATCACATCGTTTATCTTCAAGATCATGCGCGTGAGCTGCGTGGCCAACAACAACTGCTGCTTCTTGCCAATCAACGGGTCGATCACGAACAAGTCCTTCATGTTGTTGGTGCCGCTGCCCAACGCGTCCACGCCCAAATGCGACGACTTCTCGTTCACCTGCGACGCCTTCAAGCTGGAGAGCGTCTCGATGGGGTCCAAGCCCGAGTTCTCGGCCAACGTCATGGGAATGGCGTCCAAGGCCTTCGCGAACGCGCGGAACGCGTACTGGTCAATGCCCTTCTGTCTGTCCGCAGCATCGGAGATGGCCAAGGAGCACGTCAACTCGGCAGCTCCGCCTCCGTACACCACTCTGTTGTCCCTGATCAAGTTTCTGACCACGCAGATGGAGTCGTGCAACGCTCTGACGCCCTCGGCCACGATCATCTCGTTGGAGCCGCGGATGAAGCACGTCACCGCCTTGGTGTTGGAGCACTCCTCCACCACCAACATGCGGTCGCGGGTGGTGCCGAACTCCAACTCGCGAATCACGCCAGCGGAGCCTAACTTGGCGGCCGTCAAGTCCTCGAAACGGGGCACAATGCGGCCGTTGGTGGCAATGGCCAAAAGCTCCAACTCCGAGCCGCCGATCCACCGGATGGCGTTCAAGCCGTTGGAAAGCAACATGTGGTTGGCCTCGTCGTCAAAACCCCACTGGCACGCCACCACGTTGGCGCCCGCGGCCTTCACGTGGTCGATCATCTCCTGGAACTTCTTCTGCTCGTACTCCTGCAACACCTTGAACTCGTCCACGGACGAGATGTCCAACTTGTGCTTGGTCTTGGGCTTGGGCGGCTCGAACGGACACGTCAAGATGGCCACCTTGCAGTCGGTGGCCTGCTTGGGCATCTGCGGGTGCGAGAAGTCCTTGTCGAGCAAAACGCCGCGGATCAAGCGCGAGTCCTCGATGGACCCGCCCACCTTGCTCTCCATCTTGATCAACTCGAAGTCCACGTCCTTTCTGTCGAAGTCCGCCACCGCGAGAACGGCGTCCACGGCCATCTGCGCGAAGTGCGCGTGCGACTTGGACACGATCTTGGACCCCAACGACGTCTTGGCTGCCTTCAAGAGATTGGCGTCGTGCAGCTCCTGCTGGATGTCGATGGTGTCGGCCACCGCGTCCAACTGGGCTGTCGCGATCTTGCACGCCTCGTCGAAGCCGTTGGCGATTTTGATGGGGTGGATGCCCTTTTCGATCAACTCGAGCGCCTGGTCGAGCAACGCGCCCGCCAATACAACCACGCCCGTGGTACCGTCGCCCACCTCGTCGTCCTGCGAACGCAGCAACTCCACCAACAACTTGGCGATCTCGTTGTCCACGTCCATCTGCAGGAGAATGGTGGCGCCGTCGTTGGTGATGGTGATGTCGCCGTCCTGCAGAATGAGGATCTTGTCCATTCCTCGGGGGCCCAAGGAAGACTTCACGATGGACGCCACCAGCCTGGCAGCGAGAATGTGCGACTTGGTGGCCTCGAGCCCGTGCTTTCTCTGCTTCTTGCCCTGGTCTCTGACGATGATGAACGGCCGGCCCATCTCGTCCTGCGCCACAATGGCGTTGGACATGTCGGGAAGCGCCTGTGCCATTTTGAGTGAGTGGAGGAAGAAGTGAAAAGATCGCGAAAAATGGTGGATCAAAAACTGGGTGTGCGAGAGGAAGGCCGGGGGCGAGGGCGGGCCTGCGGTCCGTTTCTGGCCCTGAAAAGGACGCGTTTCCCTCCTTTTCGGGCCAGGGGCCCGCTGGCGTCTTTTCAGCGGGTTTGAGGCACCTTTGGGGGAGAAGCGGCCGTTTAAGGGCACGTTTCTCGCCCCAAAACACCCCACACTGCCCTAGAACACCACAATTCTTCTCCTACACGCCGCAGGCACATCCCTGGTCCCCCCAAGACCGATTTGCGGCCCTTTTGTGCACTTTGTCGCCCCTTTCCTCTTCTCACGCCTACACTTCTGCCCACGAAGGGCCGCACCCACCGGCCAAAAGGGACCCTTTCCAAATCCCCCAAAACTGCCGTAGAGCCCCACTAAGGCACTGGAAACGCTACAAGCCGCTGTAAAACACCCCTTTTGAACCCGACATCGGCCCCATTGCGCCCCCTTTTTCGCCCTGGTATTGCGCCCTCTTCTCGAGCTCATCGTGAAAAACACAAATTTTCTCTCACCACCACCATGTCTGAAATAAACGTCGACACCGCCAGCTTGGAGCAGTTGAGGGACGTTCTCGTCAACAAGGCCGGCGACGTCAAGCTCGCCAACCGCTTCCGGGCGCTTTTCAATCTCAAAAATGTGGGCGCTGACTCCACAGACCCGGCGGAGGCCAGAAAGGCCATCGACTACATCGCCGAGTCGTTCGCAGACAAGTCCGAGTTGTTGAAACACGAGGTGGCGTACGTGCTCGGCCAGATCAACAACCTCTACGCCTCCAAGCACTTGCGCGCCGTGTTGCAGGCCAAGGACCAGCAGATTATGGTCAGACACGAGGCCGCCGAGGCTATAGGCGCCTTGGGAGACAAGGACCTGTTGCCGTTGTTGCAGGAGTACTTCGCCAACGACCCGTCCATCGAGATCAGACAGACGTGCGAGTTGGCCATCGAGCGCATCAACTGGACGCTCTCCGAGCAGGCCAAGACCGAGAACTTGGAGACCTCGCTCTACACGTCCATCGACCCTGCTCCCCCCATGCCCACGGACCAGGAGTCCAAGGTGCCCAAGTTGAAGGCCATCTTGGTGGACCAGGAGAAGCCGCTTTTCGAGCGCTACCGTGCCATGTTCCGCTTGCGCGACTTGGGCTCGGACGAGGCGTGTCTCGCATTGGCTGACGGCTTGCTCGACGACCCGCTGGCGTTGTTCAAGCACGAGATCGCCTACGTTTTCGGCCAGTTGTGCAACCCGGTGACGGTGCCGGCGTTGATCCAGGTGTTGAAGGACGAGAGGGAGGCTGGTATGGTCAGACACGAGGCTGCGGAGGCGTTGGGCTCCATCGCTACCGACGAGTGCTTGCCGGTGTTGCAGTCGTTCTTGGAGTGCAAGGAGGAGGTTGTTCGCGACAGCGCCATCGTGGCCTTGGACATGTACGAGTACGAGAACTCCAACGAGATGGAGTACGCCACCATCAAGTCCAGCTAGGGTGTGTAACATAAAAGGGGCTACTATTGTGTAACGTGTATGCTCTATAATACAAGAATAGGGAAGGAAGACAAGGTAGGCGAAAGGGGATGTAGAGGCATTGTGAAGGCGTCGGAACCAAAAAAAATAGACAGGTGGTGAAGTTCTGGTGGTGGGCGGAATGCCAATCCGCAAATTCAACATATTCAAACGTTCCAAAAATACAGAAATGCCGCAGAGGTCTAGGAACGCCCCTGGAACCGTCCCTGGAACCGTCCCTGGAACCGCCCCTACCACCTCTGAGCTCTCCTAGGACGTTTCGCGCATTCCCAGAAGACCTTCCAAGCACCCAAGTTGTCTTCATGTGTCCTCCAACTGCATTCCTCTCTCCTCGCTCTCTTCTGGACATTCTTTTCATTCTTTTGCCCCTGCCCCGTGTTCTGTCCCCCTAGTTGTTCGTCCGGAAACGGTAGCCGCAGTTCGTGCACGTGTAAAACACCGTGGCTCCCTCGTCCGCAGAACGCAACTGCAACGTGTGGTACTGCATCTCCTCGTTGTTGCACTTGGGGCACTTCTCCTTGATGGTAGCGCCGTCATCCACCTCTTCCAGCTTCAAGGACGTCTTGACGGCGGACCGCTTCATTTTCAACGCCGACGGAAAGGCATCGTCGGCACTGGTGGTCAACACCTTGAGGTTGGCGTATTCGGAGCTGGGGTACGATTTCAAGCAGAGCTTGCAGTCCAACGTGGGCTTCTCACTCACGGTGTCTAGCAAGTTACCGCACTGTGTGCAGAAAATGAGCGACCCAACAGCAGACATAGTGGGGGTCTTTTTGAGATGGGCTGAGATGAGCTGTGAGATGACCCCGTTTTGGGTGTGTGCAGACAGGCACGTTTATCTGGGGTGGTAATCTGGCAGGCTACAAGGAGTAGTGCCGTTTTGGAGGTTTCCGGGGGTTACAACACTCTCCAGTATTCCTTGGAGGGCCTGTGTGAGGAAATGGGTGGTGGAATAGATGCGAAAAAAGAGTTGAAAATGAGAAAAGACTGAGCTCCATTAAGGGTGACAAATCGCAAAATGCGAACTATTAAAAGGACTATTTATCTGAATGCGAAAGCAGCATACCTCCATAAACACCACTATTACTTCACCTGCACAGGTTGCGAGCCGCACATAGCCAAACAACACCAAGCTGCTCATAGGCCAATTTCCGCTGCTCAATCCTCCTTACTCGCACGTTTAATAGCTGCTCGCCCATTTGCCTCCCAAATTGGGCCCCCCACCCCCACACCTCACACATTTGCACAAACCCTTTCTTCGATGCTGAGTTTCTCGGAAACGTGGATGGGCCGGCTACTAGGGATGTCTCCGGCGTACCATGCTGCCAACATGCCCGGATCCTTTCCCGAAGAGGACGTGAACCCGGCCCCCCGAAACGCCTTCAATTCTGCCTCTATCAACGCCACCGCGGTCTCCGCCAGCGCGTGGCTCAGCTTCTTGGTGGTCAAGCCCGTGGTTATGGTGCTTCTAGTGCTTCTACGTGTACTCGCCAAACTCATAAATGTGCTCTATTTCAAGGACCACTACGTTGCTCCAGGCCACTCCAACACCCTCAGTGACCCCATAGATAAGGTCAGCCGGTTCGTGCGCGACCTCGAGGATAGCTTGAGCCCGTCGCAGCAGCAGCAGCGGCTCCAGAACGAAAACGCCGTCTTGCCCCCCTTCTTCCAGGGCAGCTACACGCAGGCGTTGTACATGGCGCACCAGCGCGCCAAGTTCCTCTTCGTGTACTTGACGCATCCGCAGAACGAGAACTCGCAGAACATCTTCCACCAGGTGGTGACTAATCCTGACTTTTTGGCGCTTTTCGAGAACGAAAACGTGCTCATCTGGGGCGGTGACTTGACCAACCCCGAGGCGTACCAGTTGGCCAACAGCTTAAACGTGACGCGGTTCCCTTTTGTGGGCCTCCTTTGTCTCGCACGCTCCACCACCATGTCGCCACAGGGCCCCGTGAAGACAAGCCCCAAGATCTCCCTAGTGCTGAAGATCCAGGGAACCGCTGGCACCACCCAGCTGGATGCACGGACCCTCATCACCAAGAAGTTCGTTCAAAAGATGGCCAAATTCGAGCCGGACTTGCTGGTGATCAGAGAGGAGCTCAGAGAGAAGTTTGCCAGCCAGGCGCTTCTTCGCCAACAGGACCTTAACTACCAGAACTCGCTCGCTCGGGACCGCAAAAAGAAAGAGGAGGCCGCCAATAAGCTCCAATACAAGCAATATTTGGCGTGGAAGGCCGCTTATTTCGACAAATTGCTGGAGGATGAATCAGGTGACCGTGCGCGTGTTGCAATAAAGCTCAAGAATGGTACCCGAAGCGTCTTTTTGTTTCCTGCTGATGCGCCTGTTCGCGATTTGTTCACTTACGTTGAGCTTGTGAACAGAGACTGTCTTAATGGTAAGCTCTCCTGCGATGTGGGAGATGCCGAGGCCGAACAGAAGTTTGCAGGTGTGAGGTTCAAGTACGACTTCAAGCTCCTGTCGCCAGTGCCACCAAGAACTGTTTTGAACGATCTTGTGGATACTGGTACAAAAATAAGAGACGTCGAATGCATTTATCCCAACGGCATGCTTATGGTGGAAGATCTTTAGAGAAACAAAATGTCGGTTGTGACATGGGAGCTGTGATGATGATGTAAAGGACGGGTGTACGAGGATTGAAAGGTGTTATCATTAGGGGGCGAATGTGTGCGAGAAGAGTATTGATGATGCTCTTTCCTACGCAAAACGACATGGTACTCCCAGTATAGCACATAGAAGGCCTGAGGTAACGTAGAAGGTGCGAAAACGAGAGTAGCGTCTTTGGGTAGACCCTGAAAACGCCGTTATACTGAAATTCTCGCATTCGATTTCCCGACGAGCTACTCCCCTGTGCCCAGATTTTGCTACGTTCTCTCATCTCTTGTCATCAGATATGCATTAACACCCTATATACGCTACTTGGCCACCTTGGCCTTCTTGGCCTTCTTCTTGTCCTTGCGCTTCAAGCCCACGAACCCGTTCTTGAGCACCTGGGTGTAGTCCAGCCAGAACTGGTCCAAATGCGCCACCTCCACCACCGTGGAAATCTTGGTCTTGTTTCTGGCCGTTTTCTTGTTGTCGTTCATGGACAAGCGGATCAAAACGGGGTAGGTTTCGGCGTTTTCCGGGAAGCCGGCGCCGTATTCGGCCACGTTGGAGGCCAAGTCTGCCATCGGCTCTTTCGGTGCGAGTTCCGACGCTAGCGACAAGCGCTTTTGTGTGAGATACACCAGCGACTTGCCGGAGTTGTCGGCTAATAGGCCGTTGGCCTGTTTGAGGAACTCGGCGTTGTTCAACCGGCCCATTTTGGTGTCTTTTGGAGGTGTTGGAAGTAGTTTTTTTCACACGGTTTTGTGCGTGTGTGGAAAACCCAATCCTTATCTCTCAATAGACAGTGTTGCTAAGAGCCTCTTTTTACAATAGAAATATAAAGGCAGAAGAAAGGCAATCCAGGTGCTGATAGGACTTTTGAGCGCTCTTCTGTGCGCTTCTTCCACAAAGCCAATCACTCACTTACTCGCTTGTCATTTACTCACTTACTCACTTATTGAATCGCTCACCTACACAATCACTCACTTCCTCGCATACTCGCTACCACACTGTTTATACCGTTGTCTACTATGAGCGTCCAGGCCCCCACTACCCTGCCACATTTGTACGCGCGCGTGACCTCGCTTGTGGCGCTGGTTTTCGTGGCGTTAGCGTCCGGAACGCCCTATTTATATGCGGTCTACGCCCCCCAGTTGGTGCTGAGAATCGGCCTCACCGCCTCCGACTCCGCCACTATAGCACTTGCGGAGAACTTGGGCTCGGGCTTTGGTGGCCTACCAGCGGGCCTTTTCATTGATGCGTTTGGGCCCCTGATGTCCATTCTCCTCGGCTCGTTCGCCATTTTCTCCGGCTATCTAGGCGTCCACGAGGTGTACCAGCACCAATACAGCAGTCTTGTGCTCACGTCGGCATTCATGATCTTGCTTGGGTTTGGCTCGATCATCTCGTTTTTCGCCACGTTGAAGGCGGCCCAGGCCAACTTCCCCAAAAACAGGGGCCTGGCAGGGGCCTTCCCCGTCAGCACCTTTGGCCTTCTGGCTACCCTCTTTTCGGTGATAGCGGCCACCTTCTACGGGGATAATACAGGAGGTCTTCTTCTCTTTCTCGCCATTTTCTGCGGCTCCGTGAACTTCATAGCATGCTGGTTCATACACGTTTACTTGGAGCATGAGGACGAGACTGAACTAGCCTATTCGCGCGTGGAACAGGCTCCCAGCGACGAGGAGGCGGCTGTTTCTGACTCCGCAAAGGTCCTCTCGCCAACCCCGTTGAAAAAACAGCCTTCTTTAGCGGGATCCCTCTCGTTCTGGGGCATCGGAGACCGTTCCCGCAGAAACTCAGAGGCTAGCTCCATCACAGAGACCCCCAACGCACTCCGTCCACTCAGGGAACAGGATAAGTTGCACCACTCGGCCTCTGTACTGGATATCCGGAATGAGATGTTTGGGGCACGCGAAAATGGCTCCTTTTCGAACCGCACTCCAACCCTGTCGGGCCAGGCTACTCCTTTATTAAGGACTCAATCGGCCTCTTCTGTGGTTGCGAGTGCTCCTCCTATCCCCAAGACGGTCGCTGCGAAGACCCCTTTCGCGGTAGTGCTAGACTTATTAAAGAACAAGATCTTCTTGATCCATTTCACCGTGGTCTCGTTGACCAGCGGAATGTGCCAGATGTACATCTTTTCCGTGGGCTTCGTGGTGACTGCCCAATTCAACTACAACAGGGACCTGTCCCATTTCTTGATGGCGGCCGTCAGGACGGTCACCAGCAACGAAATGGTCATCAGTAAGGCGGGCACCGCTGCTGCTTTACAGGCCCTTCAGGTATCCATTATCTCCATTGCCTCCTTTTCGGGCCGTTTCCTGTCCGGTTTCATTTCCGACTTCATCTATAAGAGGTTGCAAATCCAGCGCTTGTGGATTGTGGCCGTCACCACTATGGTTTTGGCGTGCGGAGAGCTCCTCTTGATAAAGAACAAGAGCAATATCCACCTCATCCTGATCTCTTCTGCCATTATTGGTTCCTGTTACGGTTTGGCCTTTGGTACGTACCCTGCCATTATTGCTGACATTTTTGGCACGAAGACCTTTTCGACAACGTGGGGCCTTATATGTACGGGCCCCTTGATAACATTATTCGTTTTGAACAAGTACTTCGGGGCTATTTACGACTACAACACGGATGAGGAAACAGGGATTTGCTTCAAGGCCAACGACTGCTACAAGGGTGCGTTCGAGTTGAGTTTGGGCCTCTGTTTCGTGGCACTTTTCGTGGCACTTTCGCTCATCTATATACAGCGCAAGAAAAGATGAAAGTCATGGTATATACACTCAGGCACACTAAACGAACTATATACAATAAAGAAGGGTATTAGGTGAGATTTGTAAGTTTCCTGGTTACTCCACGGAGTTCATCCGCTCCAAGTCGATCTCGGAGATGAGCTCCTTCTGCTGACTGATCTTGTCCAACAAGCTGCGGAAGTAGCCGCTGCTCAATTCAGCGTCCTTGATTGACTTCTCGATTTCCTCCTTTTCCAACGATCTCTTGTCGATGCTGGTCTGGAAGCTGTTCATCACCTGTCTCGAAGGATAGTTCAACACCAGTCTGCACTCCTTTGCAACTCTATCGGCGTTGACGTGAGCATAGTCCATTTCCAAGATCTGTTTCTTGATCTTGCGGGCTTGTTTTCTGGGGAAAGCGTTCGGGATGTCGTTGATCAAATAAAAGATAGTGAAACCGGAGATTCCCAATATGGCAGGCCCAACGAAACGCTTCAAAACTGTGGGGTTCAACAAGTATGTGAGCGAGTATGCCTTGCGAATGATCGCTCCTGTCGTCAAGATCTTGGTGGACGTGTACAACGTACGCAATGTGATCTGGGTGGGGATCTGGCTCTTCAAAGAGGTTGCAGAGACAGCCACTTTAGAAAACATCGTCACCGGATTGTAGTCTTGAATCTGCTCTGTGGTGGTACTCACAAACTCCCTAGGAACGCCGAGCCACATCAAGATGGACTCGAGCGATGGGTCAATGAAGTCACTGACTTCTATGCGGTCATTCAACGTCTTCTTGATGGTGTCGCGTCTTCTGGTGAACATCAAGTCCGGCTTGAACACCTTGTCATGCAAGAATTCGTCTCCCAACGTGGACTGGCCGTATTTGATGATCTTTTCCACGCTCTCAGAAGTCTGGATTTTTGCCTTCTCTTCGCTCTGTTGCACTGACGACAAGATGGTGTCGATCATCCCCTTCTGAGTTTGTTTCGCGTACTCAAACACAAACTGCAAGCCTCTGTAGGCAACTACCTGGTCGTCGCCAAAGTGGTTGACGGTATTCAAGATGTCAGACTTTGTGGAGTTGTAGACATCGTTGCACAATGACTCCACCGTCTTGTTGATGGAGTCGTTGATGGCCACGCTCTTGTACATAATCTCATCATACTTAGGCGCAATTCTGTGCGTGAGCTCCTCCAACTTGCTCTCCTTCTCCAGTAAGTAGACTTTTTCATTTAGCGTGGACAACGTCTCCAAATCGTTGAGGAGGTTCACCAAGTAGCTCTTAGCCGGAAGCAACTTGGAGATGGACCTCTTCTCCAAAATAAACTTCCGTAAAGAAGCCTCCAAATCGTCGAAATCAGGGTTGCCTCTGCGGTCTTCGGGGTCGTCGTCACCACCGTCATCACCGTCAGGAAGACCATCGACAGCTTCGGAAGAGCTCACGAAATGAACGAAGTCTTTGGCATTTTTGTGGGAGTCAGGAGACAAACCCTTAACCTGGTCCAAAATCTTCGCGATGCACTTGTTCTTGTCCTTTATGTTGTCGAACTTGTTGACGACAATGAATACATATCTCTTCTCTGCGGCAGCCGCAGCAATAAACTCTTTTGCAGATAGTGTGAAGTGGTTTTCGGCATTCACCACGAATACTACCAAGTCGATTTCCTCCTGTCTGGAGAACACCTGGGTGGTCTGGTACAGGTCCATGTTCAACCCTGGGGCATCTATAAGCTTGATATCGATGACACCGTTTCTTAACAAGCTCTCCTCGAAGGCGCGGCGGTCCAAAACGTACACTTTCAACAAGCCATACTTGTCGCACTCGTAGACCAAGTCGTCCAAGTCCTTAAGTTCAAAGGTCTCGTAGGTGGAGGTGTCCTTAATGTTGTACTCAGTGCCAATGAGTACCGCGTGGACGGCCTCTATGGCCCTGTTTTCCTTGGCGGCATCGATCACCTCGCAGAAAACAGAGGTGCACGGCTGCTGGTCCTCCGGGAGCACCTTGCGTCTCAAAAGCGCGTTGCAGAAGGTGGACTTTCCGGCGTTCAAGTCGCCGGTCACGAAGACTTTTGAGGAGGTGTCGTCGATGCGGTCCTTCAAGTTGAGCAAGTACTTGATCTGCTGGTGGAATTTCAGCTCCAAGAGCGTAGCAATGGACTGCTTGTCCAAGGAGGAGACCAAGTCCGCGGAGTTCTGCTGGCCGTGGCCATGGCCCATTTTGAGGTTGAGTTTGAGCACCCTGAATTCGGGCATGTCGTCTTTGTTGGCGTCCTCGTGGGCGATTTTGGTCTTCCCGAGCGTCCTTGCGGTGGCGGACAGCTTGTTCCTCACCAAGGCCAAATGGGCGCGTGGCGAGTTGAGCAAAAGACTGCTGCTGTCGTCGGCACCAGCGGGGTAGAAGACGGGCCGGGCCTGGTTCTCTGTGGAGAGCTCGTAGAGAAGCTCTACGACGTCGTTTATGGAGCGGTCCAAAGCCGTCTTATTCTCGTTATAGTGGAGTTGCTGCACGGAAACGTCGAGCGCGCGCATTCTGGGCGTGGCCCTGGCCTGGGAGGAGCCCTCCTGGCCGTCAAAAAGAGTGGTCAGATCACTCCCAAATTTGCCCTCTTCTGGGATGTACATAACAGAGGCTGGCAAGGCAGGAACGTGGTCGAGCTCCTTGTCGGGCTGGCCGTCGTCCAATAGCGTTGCTGCGTCGTCGTCCGGCACGCTGGGCGCGTGGAACGGTTTCTGGCTCATTTTGGTGTTGCGGTGGGTGGCAACTGTTTGTGGTGATTTGCCCATCGTGTAGGAAACCCGTGCACCGGAATGTGGAAAGAGACCCGTGCACCGGGATCTGGGGCATGACAGAAGGAAGGGGAGGGTTTGGATGGCGAGGATGGCGGTTTAGGCATGTTTGCGACGTTTTTGCTTTCGTGGGGTCGATGGGTGGGGTGCCATTTTTATGGCGGTTTGGTGTGCAAACTGAGGAGGACTGGTTTGCTTGAGAACGCTACTTATGCGACAGCTCGCATTACGAGGAATGCAGATCTGGTGCGCTCAGAGGCTGAAGTTGAGGCGATGGTCGCTACTTTACAGTCTTTCGGGAGTCTTTTGGGCTGTGTTTCTGGTATGTAGGCTGCAACACCCTCAACTGAACTATAGTGTTGAGGGTGTTGCAGCCACTCCACGGGAGCTCACCGACTGGAAAAAGAGCCCGAGAAAACACCTGTTCTCACATAATGTGAACGGCACTTCAACAGGGCCGCTGGCGTGTTTCCGGTCTTTTCTCCTATCACTTCCGTTTACGTCTCTAGTGCCCAAATCCTACGACCCGCCCTTCTTAAAATCAAAGCTGCTTCGCTGCAGAAAAGACACCAAGATAAAACCCAGCGGCACAGAAACCATCTAGCCCCTCACATCACTCCAAACCTCATTTCTGGCCCCTTTTGTTCCCTCTGAAAGACACGTTCCATCCTCTTCAAAATCGTACTCTTATCTAATCTCGGTCAAATGCGAATCTGCGAAAATCCCTACTTTTCGTTTCTCTGGCGAGCCCACGCCACACAAATCCTCAGGAATGGCCTTGAAAACATTCAAGGTGGCGTCCATACCCACCATAGAGTCAGAACCACTTACCCCAGAAGCCTTTGCCCCTTTTGGCGACGTTTTCAGCGCTGACCACCAGATCAAAAACGCCCCCTCCTCGGCTGCCAACTACGGAACGGCTACCAAAATCCACAAGGTGGCTGCGGTGGTCAATAACTTCGCCAGAAGCCCCAGCGGGGTGCCGCCCACTGCCAACTGGAACATTTTCCGCTGTTCAGCTCCAAAGCACTTGATCAGAGCCTCCTCTCTTTCCACCAGTACATATACTGCAAAGGTGCTCGAAAGACACCCTTTTTCCACACAAACGTTCATTCCCATGGGCCAGGATAGGGAAAAACAGTCGTATGTGGTAATAGTGGCCCAAACAGACGAGAAAACCGCTCAGAAGCTTCCGGATCCTTCCACCGTTCGCGCCTTTGTTTGTAAGGGAAACCAGTCCATCACCTACGGGGCCGGCATATGGCACGCTCCCATGGTGGTCATAGACGAGAACGTGCCTTACATTGACTTCGCAGTTTTCATACACGAAAATGGGGTTGCTGACGAGGACTGCCAGGAATGCTATTTTGAGCCGGGGTATACTGTGGGGTATAAGGTGGAGACGACAGCCAAGCTCTAGAAAGTCGAAATGGACTGCCCAATGCAGAAAAAAGTCGCTACTGAAGGTTTATGGAAGAACTCACTCTTTCGCTCACACAGACCCCCATCCTATATATAGTTAATGACATCGTCTATGACGGAGTTCACATACGCCTCCTTCTGGCTCTGCTCCATGTCCTTGACGCTCTCCTTAGCAATGTGTAGTTTCAGCAAAAGCGTGTCGAAATCTGCCAACAGACTGTTGCTGCCCTTTTCCGCACTTTCTTCGTCGTCTAGAAGGCCCCTTGTCATTTCCTTCATTTTATCTGTTTTATTTGCCTCGTACTGAGAGGGTCCCTTGAGGTCCATATTGGACCATTCGTGGGTGTCGAAAATTTCCTTTAGACGGTCCTTTCCGATGGCCTCCCTGTACTCGTTGGTGCCACTTCTGTCAAAATGAACGAATTCTAGGCCTGCAGAAATGACAGCGTCCTCCACGGTTTCAATTGGGCCCTCGTTGATGCCCACTATAGCAATAAACCCGTGCCAAAGACCTTGTTCTTCGTCTAGTTTTGCCCTCATGGTAGATACAGCCTCTAAGGTCTTTTCAGCCTGCGAAAGGGGCCCGTTTACATCGAGAGTTAAAACGAGCCCATCCAAAGCATCCCTGAGCTCGCGAAAGTCCTCCAGAAGAAAGTCACCTAGCCAAATGTCGAGGTGTTCTAGAATATCGTCATCTTTTTTGATGAGAGACCGCTTTTCAGGGTACTCGTCCACCAAGAGATTGAGCTTCAAGCTGTAGTATTTGGTCTCTAGAGTGGTGTTGTAGATGATACCACTGTGTGAGGCATCCGAGATTTCATCTGTGTTGAAGTCCTGGGAAATATGCTGGGCCACCCTTATTTTGCCTGTTCCAGGCGCCCCTAGTATAAGCACGTTATTTGGGATCATGCTGGAAGTAGCTTTGTATGGCTAGGATTGAGATATGTAAAGTAGCTAGTTTCGCATTTTGAAATCAGAGGACTTTTCAATAAAGTCACAATTTCGTGCGCCTTTTTCAGAAATCTGGGGAAAACCACATACCTTCTCCGTTTAAGCTGCAAAAAAATTAAATCAATGAAAAAAAGCGAAGCCCTTGTTTCTAAAAACTCGCCTTAGCCTTTTAACACGATTAACTCACCCAAACTGCCTTCATTAGACCCTTCTGTGTAAAAATGAAGCCCGTCAGAATAGTTATTAGAATATGGCTTTTTAGAGCAAAATTTACGCTAAGGGCCCTCTTAAATGTAAAAAGTGAGCAAATCAGCAAAGGTTTGGTTTCAAAATTACGACAAATAAAGGTTTTGCGAGAGCCTTCATTCAGAGAACTTTGTTTTTTCAACCTAAGTGGCAATTTGGGCGCCATTAGAGTGGACCCTCGAAAAAGGAGGTTTTATTTCGCAGCGGCGTAGGACGGGTCTCAGGGACGCCATAAATAATCTGGAAACTTCAAAATTTTACAGAAGCTAGCATTACCATTTATGCAGCTTCTTGTGAAGAGAAAACGTTTAAAAGTTGTAAATTGCGTTGTCCAGAGGCGTTTTGCCAAAACGGAAAAACGGCATTTTTCGGCCTTATTTTGCCTAAAAGTACACCTTCCCAAAGCCCGGAGGAGCTGAAAATCGCTGCATGAGCACTCGTCAATCTGAAGTTTACAACAGACGTACTAGACTTGACAGAACTGCCCATTTAGAGGTAGTTGGGTTTTGCTACTTTGAACTTTTTGATATACAGGACGCTCCCAATTACCTGCACATGGGTCCCCCATAGTTAACGGCTCAAGTTCTTGGTCCATGAACATTCCAAAAACTTTTTGGAACTCGAAAATTTTGATTTAGCTCAAAATTGGCAAGGGTGTAGAGCGAGGCCAGGTTAGCTGAAATCCAGGTTTTGAAAGTGCTGACGTCCAAATTGCGGACGCTGCTGCCACACGTATGAGCACTGGAGGCCTGAAAAGGAGAAAATCGTTTTCTCCAAAAAGGCACTATTGGATCTCAAAATGAGCTATTTGGAATCTGCGTGTCGTGTTTGTCCCGCGAATCATGAAAACAGCCTTCTTTTGCAAAGATGGTGGCTGCAAATGGCAGCAAACATTCTTGGTCACGTGACAAGTACCTATTCTTCCCCACATAGTCGACCTTTGCGGGCTTCTGGTAATATAATCTGGGCATCGATCATTGGTTGTCGGTCTTACATAGAACCTCTTGCATGTTAAGTCATTTTTCATTGAGCCATTGGTACAGTGTTTTCAAATCGCTATTGCAGGAAATTACGTCTATTGCCGGTTTTTGCATTCGGCGGACCGGTTTCCGTCATCAGTAAGCCGGTTGACTACTCGGAAAGCCGGTTGACTACTCGGAAAGCCGGTTTCCGTACTCGGCAAGCCGGTTTTGCAATCGGTGTGCCGGGAATGCTAGAATTATTATGTCTGATTCTAGTTCGGCCAATATTTTTGTCCGGCTAGTAACCGAGTATTTTTTGTCATGTTGCGAAACCCTAAGTTAATTTTGAGGCCCGACTTCCGACCGTCGTATCTGTAATGTATGATTCTGCCCCGCTGTTCTAGAACTTAGTGGGGTCAAAGTCAGCGATGGTTCTTCATCTCATTCGGGGGTTTGTGGCCAATGACATCGGTTCACCGGATCCGCTGTTCCGGATGCTGACTGGGGTCGAAGTCTATAGTTGTGTCGCAAGCGCCCCTACTTTGTCGTTAAATGTCGTTTGTGGATCGACTCGAGGTTGTGTCGCAAATCGCCCCCACTTGTCATTAAATGTCGTTTGTGGAGGTTGTGTCGCAAATCGCCCCCACTTGTCATTAAATGTCGTTTTTGGGGGAACATGCAGTTGTGTCGCAAGACCATTGACTTGTCGTTAAATGTCGTTTGTGGATCGACTCGAGGTTGTGTCGCAAATCGCCCCTAGTTTGTCATTAAATGTCGTTTTTGGGGGAACATGGAGTTGTGTCGCAAGGCCATTTACTTGTCGTTAAATGTCGTTTTTGAGTTGTGTCGCAAGGCCATTTACTTGTCGTTAAATGTCGTTTTTGAGTTGTGTCGCAAAGGTCACCCACTTGTCATTAAATGTCGTTTGTGGATCGACTCGAGCTTGTGTCACAAATAGCCCCTACTTTGTCGTTAAATGTCGTTTTTGGGGGCGCATGCAGCTGTGTCGCAATTCCCCCACTTGTCGTTAAATGTCGTTTGTGGATGAACTCCAGCTTGTGTCGCAAATCGCCCCTACTTTGTCATTAAATGTCGTTTTTGGGGGAGCATGCAGCTGTGTCGCAAGACCATTGACTTGTCGTTAAATGTCGTTTGTGGATCGACTCGAGCTTGTGTCGCAAATAGCCCCTACTTTGTCATTAAATGTCGTTTGTGGAGGTTGTGTCGCAAATCGCCCCCACTTGTCATTAAATGTCGTTTTTGGGGGAACATGCAGCTGTGTCGCAAGACCATTCACTTGTCGTTAAATGTCGTTTTTGAGTTGTGTCACAAATCGCCCCCACTTGTCATTAAATGTCGTTTTTGGGGGAACATGCAGTTGTGTCGCAAGACCATTGACTTGTCGTTAAATGTCGTTTGTGGATCGACTCGAGCTTGTGTCGCAAATAGCCCCTACTTTGTCATCAAATGTCGTTTGTGGAGGTTGTGTCGCAAAGCACCCAACTTGACGTTAAATGTCGTTTGTGGAATGACTCGAGGTTGTGTCGCAAGACCACCCACTTGACGTTAAATGTCGTTTTTTGGGGAACATGCAGTTGTGTCGCAAGACCGCCCACTTGACCTTAAATGTCGTTCGTGGATCGACTCGAGGTTGTGTCGCAAATCGCCCCTAGTTTGTCATTAAATGTCGTTTTTGGGGGAACATGGAGTTGTGTCGCGAAGTGCCCCCACATTGTTTGTCATAAAATGTCGTTTGTGGAGTCAATATATGTTTTCAAAGGTGGCCGATTACAAGTCGTATTGAAGGTCACCACTATTGAAACAAGCAAAGATCTCCCTCCCTTCTACAAACAGGTGGAAAAGCGCCTTGGTCGTTGGAAGTTTCTGTATGGAATTCTTCTCTTTATGCACTTTGGTAAGGTTCTAGAACTACTGGCAGATAGAGATCCTAGGACCTGAAAACGAGAAACTCACTTATAGTGAAGTGCCAAATTTGAGTCTTTAAGTAGCTTCGTTGGAGTAACTTTTCGTTGGCAATCATGATAGCATCTTTCTTTTGGATAATCGGTGGCTGCAAAAGTTGTACTCTTGGTCACGTGACCAACAGCCCTCCATGTAGTCAACTATTTACCCCTTGAGTTAATAGCAAGTTGGTCGTTCGCTGGTGCAATCACTGAGGACGTGTTGGAAACCTTTCAAGGGTAACGAAAATGGTATCGGGGCTGTTCCTGATCTTGTCGGCAGGTTTTGGTATATAGTTATTTCGTGAGATTGGGCAAAATCAAAAAAAGATCATAGTCAAGTGGATGTTAGTTCCTAAGTTAATAAAGAGAAACCGGATTTCGACAGGCTCCATTCCAAAGACTTTACTTGCTTTAGTTATACCACCAATCTACATATATTTGTCACTATATATGTCAATTGGCCAAATATGAGCCAGTTTCTTGGATGCTGATGGCCTTTTTCGAACCCCTGTCCTAATCAGTAACAGTCTCGAAAGCGGACTTTGGTAAGGTAAAAAACTCTCTTGGGGGAAGCTGAGAAGTCATTAGATACTACCACACAGTGCGGAGAGCTGGTTTTAATTTGAGCAATTCGAGGTGTCGATTTAGGCCTTGAGATAGTTAGGGAACGCAAGAAAGAGGACGCTCTTGTATTGGGTACAAGTCTGGTCAATGTTCTGGTTTGGGCCTGCAATTGATGGTGCTGGAAATGGCTATTCCAAAGTGTCCGGTAAAGACTTCTTTAGGACACTCGCACGTCGGTTGCGATGGCCGTGTTGAAAAGGGTATTTTCTATGGTGTCGTCTTTGACGCTGAATCCAAACCTGGAACGCCAATACCGCACAAGCCAGAAGAACGTGTAACATGCGCAGGGAAAAAGCCGGGAAGTTCATTAAGCGTGATATCTACACGAAATCCAGGCCCTTTAGCTCCTTGGAACAGAAATGTCGTTTGGGTGGATAGCTGCTGCAGCCACCTTTAATAATTTCAGCTCATATAGAGCGGGTCTTCTCGTTCCAGAGTGTCTGCAATGCGGAGAACTGGATTCTGTCGTAGCGGGAACTGGGTTTCCAGCCTGTCCCTTGATCTCTCTCTTGGCTTATACGCAAGCACAATCAAACTAGCGTAGCTAGAAAACCACATAACAGTGCCATAAAAGAAGCGACAGTGCAGATACTTCTTAAGACTTACTTCAGCACCAAGAGGCGAAAATTGGCGGTTTGAGCGCCCTCACTGAAGTCATCAAAACGCATATTGCAGCTCAAATTTGGAACTCGACATGCTGGGCTATGAACCCGCCCGAGCGCCTGTCTGGCTATGCAAATGAGAGGCGGAAATTCGACATGACAGAAGTTTCTGTTATTGGGAGGTCTTCAGCGAAGGCAGACTGTGAGAATACCGATATTGAAATGTTTTCCGAGCACCTTAATGCCTGACATGCACACACGCTTCTATGGGAGGTCCGTTTTTGCAGGGAACTCGGTCTGTCGAAGATTTCATGACTCATGGTATTCCATGGGGCAGTTTTGGGCCTGAAGTGGGCCATCAACTGCAACTACCCCAATTTGAAAGTGAGAAGGAGGGCCATATTGGAGAGCCCTTACATAGCATTTTCGCCCCAGATCATATACACACACTGTTTTCGCACTCAATTCAAACCATCTATACTGTTTTCCCACTCAAATCAAACACAAGTTGCACAATTATGTTGTTATCCTTAACTATATATTTTTTCTATTTGCTTTATAGATTTATTGTACATTTTTTATTTATTATTTTAATAATTAAATTTT
>JAJMSI010000028.1:0-131652 GCA_030558325.1 Wilhelminamyces tanticharoeniae | reverse complement strand
GGGGGGGGGGGGGGGGGGGGGGCGGAGCCGAGGCCACGTCGTCAACCCACTGTGTGTGATATTGTGTGTACCTCAGCTGGGGAATGCCGTGTGTGATGTATGTGTACCTCACGTGGAGTGTAGTTGACAATAAGCGGACCTCGGAAAGGAGGTGTTGATTGCTGCAAAATACGAAGAGGTCCCAAAAAAGCACTTCTTAGTACCGTCTGGCAGGCCGACGACTGCAAAAACGGTGCCATAGCACGCTGCCCGCCAGTGTGTTCGTCCAGATGCCCCTACACGTTTTCTATCGTAACTTTATTATGCAACAAGGGCTAACTATACTACAGCTGTGCTCAGCACGAGTGCTCGATGGCACGCGGCTTGACAAGCGGCAACTTGGGCAGCTCGTCATCCAGGAGCGGCGTGCTTATGCCGTAGCGTCGCGGGTCGTACTCAAAAATCAGGTTCATGTCGTGGTCCTTCAGCAGCAGCACCAGCAGGTTGAGACTCGTCTGCAGCGCGCTGTGGTTGTGCTGCTGCTGCTGCTGGCGGTACGCGTACGGGTGCGGGTGGCTGGTGACGATGTGCGGCAAGTCGGCCTTTTGTGTGGGGAGGGCTACCGGGCGGTAGATATGCTGGTTTTTGGTGGGCGTGGCCGCCGGCGACTGGAACGTGTACAGCAGCAGCATCTGGTGTGGGGCCGGGATGGCGGGGGCCGTCGCGTCGCCGTACTTGGTGTGGATGGCGTGCACGAGCTGCTGGGGGCCCTTGGACGCAAAGAGCTTGAGCGCAAACTCGGACGCGTTGAGCACCGCCTTCACGAGGTGCTTTTTGATGTGTCTGTAGCGCGCGGCGTCCATGACCACGTCCTCGGAGTAGTTGAGGCGCTGGTAGAAGTAGTTGTTCTCGTCCATGTCGAGCGCCTCGTTGACCACGTCGAGGAGCACCTTGCCGGTCTCGATGACGCTCACGTCGATAAGCTCCGGCTGGTAGAGCAGCACGTACGCGAGGAACTCCTTGATCTTGAAGAACTCGTTCTCCTTCAACACGCTGAACTCGTGCAGGTACACCACGAACTCCTCCACCAGCGGGTCGTTGAAGCTCCAGTCGAGCGTGGCGAGCACGTGCAACTCCATCTGCTTGAACATGCCCTGGTCGTACTTGCACTTGGCGCCGCACAACTTGACCAACTCGTGGAGCTTGGGGAGCCGGAACCGCTCGGTGGGGCCCTTGTACTTGCCGCCGCTGCCGTAGCCGAGGTCCAGGATGGTCTTGACCTGCAGCATCTTGTCCAAGTTGCCGAGGTTGATGAAGTGGTTGTTGCCGCCCTGCAACTTGGCGGCGATCCAGAGGCAGGTGGTGATGATGAGCTGCGACTGGTCAAGGAGCACGATGCGCTTCAGGCAGTAGCGGTCGAAGATGCGCACCGCGCGGTAGAACACGAACGGGAGGATCTTCAACCGTATGGACATCTTGAGGAGGAAATCTATCAACTTGCCGCGGATGGCGAACGTGAGGTACGGCTGCTGCTTGTACAAGTCGATGTTGGGCCGGGCCGCGTCCACTGCTGCTGTGAACGAGTCGCATATCTCGAGGTCGTACTCGTCGAGCGCGCGGTTGTGGTGGAGCAACTCGTGCTTGTAGAGGGTGGCCAGGTAGTCGAACTGGTGGATCTGGGGGGGCAGGAACATATTAACAAGAGGGGTGAAGAAATAAAGATAATGCAGACGGAATGGGGGGTGGGGGAACTGAAGACAAGGAGGAGGGCACCAGAACTGAAGACCCGCTCGCTCGGTGGTGTAGGTGCAGAAATGGAAGGCCGATGCTAAGTGCGTTGTATGCGTGTGCCAGCAACAGCGGCCAAATGCGAGGGATTGGGGCACTATATATCCCGGGAAACGGACGGCCTATTTTTACCCTTTGTGGGCCGCCTTTCGCACTACGTCTTCCAATTGTCCAGCACTGCTCGTCTAAATCTTTATTTTGGCTGCCGCCGAACAATACTGACTGACCTAAAAGTAAGGGCCGTGTCTCTACCACCACGCACTTGTTTGGAATGTGCGCCGCAGCGCGCGCTTACATTGGATGCATTGTCGGTTGCATTGGGGCGTGCGTAGAGCTGCATGACGCGCGTCTGTGCACCGCGCGTCGTCAATTTGTCAATGCACCGGTATTTTTTCGTGCCTGCAGTCCCTCTGTGGCGCCCACAATGCACACCTCCTCCTCCTCCCACACAAGGGCCCGCCCTGCACCAACCCCAGCACGCCTCGTGCGGCCCTCCCGTGGATCGGTTGCTGCAGCCTACAACTCACTAAACCGATGATCGCGTCCGCAACCACAGGTGCCCACACCACCAGCGCTGTCCGCAGACCTGTGCAGCCCCCTCTTCGTATTCCTGCAGGCCCGCAATGCACCGCCGATCCCCTCCTGCCAGTGGCTCTGGGCTGTTGGCTGAAACTGGGTTCCTGGCTACCCTGTTGTCTGCAGCAGGCCATCATTAGTCCCCGTAGGGCCAGTGGGTCGTTTCCCACCGAGTTCCTTTGCCATACCTTTCTGGAGACCGGCCTCGCGCCTGTCCCTCTGGGGCTTTGTTCGACTGGACCTTCCACCTGCGGGCCCTATTACGGCTCGTACGGGACGTGCGTGCCGCAGAATGACGGTGCTGTCTCGCTTATCTACCCGCTAAACACAGCCTAACGTGTCCCAGAAGGGTATGTTCGCTGGCGACGCTCCTCTAGCGGATGAGGTTTATTTTGAAAGTGCCCACTCGGCCCCAGACGACCGGCCAACGCGCGCTGGAGGCCAGCTGTTGCAACAATGCGGACGCTTTCCAATGGTAACACCGAACAATTGCCCAAACCGGATCAAATCCGTGGGTGCCGGCTTGTTACAAAACGCTGCAAGCATGGGCTATTAGGGGCATTGGCTGCATGGCGCGGATATACCCGTGCAGCGTGCATACGCATGCGTGAAGTAGGGGCGTGCGCTCGCAACCGAGTACCTGGTCCCCCCAGTGTGGCCGAAACAGGAAACAAGCCTGCTTTTCTCAGCGACCAAAACACCGCGTGCGTCGCAAAATACGCCAGAGCCGTTGCACTAGCTTAAACTGTGCAGCCTTTCAGGCACGAATATGCCGCCATGTTCTACAATAGCCTTTCTGCACTCATGGCTTAATCCATGCGCACCTCGTATGTGCCAACACCTACTCACACCGTATTGGTCGTATTCTGCGCCTCGCCACCACGCCACCTCTGGCCAATCAGAGGTGGCGTCAGGGGCTGCGCCAGGCACCAGGCAACCGATATCGGTAGCTGGGCGGGGCTCAGTAACCGGAAAAAAAAACTTGCGACATGTCTCCGGTGGTTGCGACAATAATAAAACGCCTCACCAAAATGCAACGGCCGGCCTCGGCTAATTTGAGGATCCGCTCGGCAATTTACAGCTGGGCCCAGTGCCGTGGCGTGTGACGTCTGCCTATCGTCCCGATCCGGCAAGGTATGCACGCTTTGGGAACGGGCCCGCATCTGGTGATGTGCATCTTGTTGCAGACGGCAATGTGCCCACCATTAAAGTATTCTGGTTCTTGCAGCGCAGATCGACCACAACATCATGTACGCTGCACAGATTGTTTCCCGGCGCAGCGCATACTAGTGGCGTCAGCGTCATGGTCCCCGCAAAAGGGCCCCGTTATGTCCCCGTCCATGTACGAACACTGGCAAAATTTTGTTGCCTGCACACAGCCCCAGCCGCATTTTTGGTGCCCTGTCGCGTCAAGGAAATGCAAAATGCGACACGCCGCTCGTTTCTTACGTAACCGTGTTTATTCTTCTGTGCACTGTTTACCACCCATGCCTACACAGGGCCTCTTCCAGAGGGCATTTCCGTCCGTATTCGGCGATGCAGACCTCACCAACGAGCCCACTGTGGACTACAACAACACGGTGTTTTCCGTGGACAAGAGCACGACTTTCGGTGGTCCACAAACACCCCTACCCTCGGAGACTGTTAAAAACACCCTGCTGTTGAGGGACATCTTCACCGAAACGCTTCCAAACCGCGTTTTCGCCGATAATACTTCGGCCTCGTTGCCTACCAACTACCCCGGCAAATTCAAGGCCTCATCCGAGGTGCATAACGCCAACCAGCGCTATATTGACCGCGAAATCAACACTCTCGAGAACCAAATCGCTCGGGAAGACACCATACGAGGCCGTAGACCACACCAGAGCCTTCACAAATATGCCCCCATTGAGCGCACATCCTCTGACCCGCATTTGGACTCCTTGTTGGCGAAGGTGAACGAGAACAACGCCTTCTTGTCGCATCTAGAGGACCTAGCGGAGATCAGTGAGGGCATCAATAGCGAAACGGGGCCCAAAACGACACCAGCCGCCTCTGATTTTGAGCGCCAGTACAACGCGCTTCGCAAGGACTATCTCGAGGAGCTCTCCAGTCACCAGGTCTTCTACAGATCGTACCAGCGGCTCCTCTTGAAGTACAACGCCCTTAAAGACAAACTCGGGCCCTCTGTGTCAGACGCGGGCGTCGACAGAGACACCACTGCCAAATTGCGAAGCAAGGTCAAGCTCATACGATCACGCACTAGCGAGAATGCCATCAAGACCCTTTGTGACAATCTCCTAATCGACTTGAACACTCAGGATACGCTCATCAACTCGTATCGGGTGGAATTGGACAGGGCCAATTTGCGCATCAGCGAGTTGGAGAGGAAGGTCCAGGAGGCCAGCAAGGTGTGAGTGCAAAAAACGATGCTTGGAGGGTGGGCATTTCTGCCGATGCTCGAACGGCTACTTTTAGACATGACTTGTATACTAATACTTAATTGGGCAGTACGAAGAGTTGCAGAGCAATGTTGCTGCGTTCCATTGCCGTAGAGACCAGTAATAGCAGAATGGAATGTGCGATCAGGTGCGGCAGGGCATGCCGAGCAAAGGGGATCTGAGCCTCTCTGTGTGATTTTTCAGCCATTTTTAACCATCTTTTGACGAGACATTTGCCTTTGCAGTGAGGTCAGCCACCTTTCAGCCGCATCTCACACAATGTGTGCACTGCTCATGCTTGGCACCAAGGAATGGGCATCAATATTGAGATGGCCGTCCTCCAAAATGCTCTCGTTGATGCACTCATTGATGATATGATCCCAGTCACTGGTAAGGACGTAATATGTCTGGGAAGTGGATGAAAACACCAATGCTATGATCATACCGAACCACAAGCCAATGAGCTCCAACTCAAAATAGAATGCAAAGAGAAACGCCATCGGAAGCGCAATGAAGTAGTAGCTGACCAAGTTGATGATGCCACCTATTTTCTGCCTTCCCTGGCCACGCAAGACCCCTGAAGCTGCACAGGACAAAAAGTCGTTGAGTTGGTAGACAGCACTGACGATCAACACCTTGGAAGCCACTTTCAAAACATCAGCATCTTTGGAAAACAAGGATGCGCAGAAGTCTCTGAACGCAAACAACACGAAACCACAAATGAAGCCAAAAACCAGCGACACCAAGAGACACGCATTGGACGCCACAGTGGCTGCCTTCTTGGAAGCTGCGCCGATGTACCAGGCCACCCTGGTCGAGCCCGCGATGGACAAGGCAAAGGGTATCTGGTAGAAAATGACGCCTGTGGTGGCCACTACGGACTGGGCTGCCAACACCTCGGTTCCAAAGGAGGCGGCAGTGAAGGTGATGATTTCGAAAGCGAGCCACTCCGCCTCGACCATTAGGACCCCGGGGATGGACAAGTTAACCATTTTCGACCAGTTCTGGAAGAACACCCGATGCAAAAGGTGCTCCTTGGGCCAGCACTCATGGCCGCGAACAAACGCAATGTAGGCAAGGAGAAGAATGCACATGAGCCAGTTGGTGATGACCACCGACAAGGGCGCGCCGAGGAAGCCCATTCCGAAGCGCGGGTGCCACACCAAAAGGTAGTTGAGAAAGGCGTTCAACGGCGCACACACCAACAACACGTAAGTGGAAGCATGGAAGACGCCCTGTGACTGCAAAAAGTGCTTGCAGGTCTCGAAAACGATGTAGCCGGGAATTCCGAAGCTGAGCACCCGCAAGTAGTCCACCGCGAGCCCCACCACGCCCTCGTTGCCGTGGCCAGGGAGGAACGAGAGAATGGGCGACGCCAAGAACACCCAGACCACGAACATGGGGACGTACAAGAGGAAAAGCAAGTAGGTGCACCTCACAAAGTGCAACCCCACGGCGTTGTAATCCTTTCTGCCGAAGGCCTGGGCGCAGAGCGTGTCCAAGCAGGTGGCCACACCCTGCACAATGGCGTAGCCGGTGATGTTGGAGGTCATGGAGCAGAGCGAGATGGCGGCCAACTCCATGGACCCCAAACGGCCCACCGAGAAGACCGAGGCCACGGTGAGCGAGTACTGGAGCAAGAAGGTGACGATCATGGGCGACGAGTACTTCAACAAAACGAGCGTCTCGGTCTTCAAGTTGGTCTCCGGTTCGGGGGGGACAGCATGCGAGTGGATGGAGAGAAGGTCCCCGATGTCGGAGTGGAGGCCCAGGGTGTTAGATTTGGTGGGGTGGATACCGTGTGGGCTGGAGGTGTCGAGGAAGCTGCGGGAGAGCTTGCGGTTGAGGACGAAGGCCTGCGGGATGTGGGCAGTTCCCGCTGAGGCAATGGACTCGCGTCGCTGCTGGACGTAGGAGAGGACCTCGGTGTCATCAATTTCGTCCAGAAGAAGGTGGGACGTTTCGTCCGCATGGAAGCGGTCGCCGGCCACGCTCATTGAGAAAGGGGAGGTTTTGTGGCGAGAACGGGTCTGGAGATGTGGGGTCTGGATTTGACTAAGGTGTATTGGTAGAGGTCAATGTGGGGTCTGGATTTGAACTCGGGTGTGTTGGTTAGGGGTCTCTTTGGAAAGAAGAGCGGTCGTTGGATGCTGGTTTCGTTCTTTTCGGCAGCAATTGCACACGTTTCGATGCGTCTTTCTCCGTTTTATGATGCAATTTGTGGTATTCCGCCACCACGTTCCTCTTTTTGGCAGCAATAATACGCGGAACTCGTCTAGCAGGAGAAGCCCTTGGTGGTAGACACTAGCGGCAGCAGTAGTTGGCAGAAGTAGCGGGTGGCAGTCCTAGATGAGGAGCTTCCCAGAAATAGCCTTCAGTGTAGTAGTCTGGTGATGGCGCTTGTTGGCAGGCAGCGTTTTTGCTGTTTGTCGTGGTTGGCCCCAGATCAGAACCTTAGCAGTCGCGTCGTATAAGCAATTTCCCTTCAGAACAACAAAGCGACGGGTCTCTCTCAGCAGGGTATATGAGCCCAGCAGCGGCTTTCAAAACGGGTTCACAGAAAACCTGATTCTGGGGATATGGGGCCCTTTTATAGCGCGATTGCTGCTTATCCCCCCTCCCCCCAGAAACGTCATCTCAGCTGCCCTTGTGCTGGCGAAGCGCCCTCTACTGATAACCAGACTTCGGCCCGATCCTGCGATAAGCTACCATATAGCGGTGCGGGATTTATTGTGATGTGTTTACGTCAGATCCGGGCCAGAAATAACTCATTTTGAAGGGGTGTTTGGCACTTGCCACATCGGGATGGTCCTCTACAGGGCAACACCAATGCGGCGGGTGCAAAAGAGCGTGAAACAGGGGAGACGGAGCACTCACTTTACAGTTCCGTGTGGAGCTGGGAAGCGGGGGTGGGGTGCCCTTTGAGGTTGCTTGTGGGCCTCTGAAAAAGCCCTGTATTTCGCGTTTCCAAAGAAGACTTCCCAAATTTACGTGGGGCGAAGAGTGCGTGTAGAGCAGGTCTTCTGGCGCTACAGTTTCGGGAGCTTCCGAGCGTTTGGTCCTCTTTTTGGTTTCATGAGGTTCTCCATGTGTCACAGGGACTCGCGTTTTGCCAGCTGCAAAAGGTTCTGCATGTTCAATGGAAGCAGATATTTGGTGTTGCAGAACCCTTTCGCTGCAGTCGGTGGTGACTTTCATAGACAGGCTATGCGTTTCTCTGTGTTAGCAGGCCTATAAGTCTCTGATCACAGAGGCATATACTTATCTGTTCATAGAGGCCCATACACAGGCCTACTTTTCTGCAGAAGGTCCATACCCCTCTTTTTCAAACGACGCATTTGTCTCTATTCACACAGAACTCTATACATCAGCACTCCACAGCTTCAGGTCGTTTCCTCTCTAAAACTTGCCCCGGGCCAAGTGCCCCACCATGTCCCTCGCCGTGTACCACGCCGTGAGGTAGAACGAGTAGTAGTCAAGAGTCGACGACAACACCAGCACGAGCCCAAACGGCAACATGGCCGGAATCCAGCCCTGCGCAAGCTCCAACGCAAACGCCCCGCTGGGCATCAGGTACTGCTTCACGTGGCCCTTGCGCAAGTGGTGCATGTCGCCAGGAAGATAGATTTCCGGCAAGTGCGCGTGCGGCACGGCTGCCACCTGCTGGCCCGCCAAAATGGTGAAGTAGTCGTCCGCGTAGTGGAGTCCCGTGTGGCCCTCGGTGCCCACAGCGGTGCCGAAGAAGATCAAGTACTCGGAGATGGACGCGTGCAAAATGAACATGGTGCCCATGGCGCCGCCCGCGTTGTTGTACACCCACTCGTCGTAGTTCAAGTCGTTGACCATGCCCGGGTACTCGGCCTGGAGAAGCGGCACGAGGTCCTCCATGATGGCGGTGGCGTTTCCGTCGGGGTGTTTGGCGATGGCCTGGTTGGCGAGGGCCGTCACCTTGACATTGTCAAAACGAAAGTGTCCTGGGAGCCACGTGCGGAACAGGAGCTCGAGCGCACCGTAGACCGCCGCGGCGATAATGGCAAAACGGAGAAAGCACTTCATGGCGAACGAGGAGCGGACACAGGCCTCTTTATATGTTTATATGCCCGGTACGAGCGCTATACGAGGGCTGTGTGCAGGACGGTTTCCAGGCTGTGTGCAGTGCCATTGATCGGCTGTGTGCAGGATGGTCTCCTGCAGGACCCTCCAGCAAAATGCCGGCGGCCAGATAGGCCCCCAGCTACACCACTATATAAGGAGCAGTATCCCCCATGCCGCTCACGTCCACGCTCAGCGTGCTCGAGAAGCTCTTGAGCAATGACTCCATTCCGAACATCGACAAGCTCATCGAGCTCCAGCACCTCGTGGGGGTGCTCCCCTACTACGTGGAGCCTGAGAAGCTCGTGGACCGGTTGCCCTTCGAGAAGTACAAGGACGACAAGGAGATCTCGTCCATGCTCAGGCTAGCGCAGATTCAGCTCCACTTGTGCTTCCGCGAGAAGGAGTTCCATCACGCCCGCATCGAGGAGGCGTTCAAGTGCGTGCACCTCGACAAGCGGCCGCAGGCAGGCAACTCGGACCTCTACTTGCGCATCAAGTACACGGACTTGCGCACGGACTACCAGTTCCTTTTTGCGCCCACGGTGACTGACGTGCACTTCGTGGAGTTGATCAACAAGAAGTTGCTTTTGGTCAACAGCGTGCCGGAGACCTACGCCAAGTCGTCGTTGCGGTGGCTCACGCGCGAGGTGGAGTTCAAGGTGTTGTTCTTCGTGCTTCTCAACGGCAGCGACTTCCGCAAGAAGAGCATCCTTCTCTACTTGATGGAGTCCAATCTCTTCGCCGCAAGCGAGGCGGCGGGGCCCGACATCGAGCTCATCTACAAGAAGTTCCACGACCACGGGTCCATTCTCAAGGAGTACTTCGACTTGACGGTGGCAGGCAAGTTCATCGCCTACGACAAGTTTGAGGAGTTGCTCACGTTCTTCAGCGAGTTGCCGTTGTTGCACCAGCTCATCACACTCAAGAAGGACATGTTGGTGGAAAACTACTTGGAGAACAACATCGCGCTCTTGCCGCGGTTCTACGAGTCCCTCTACATCGACAAGATCCGTACGCGTTTCGTTGATATTGGAAGAGACCGCACCGAGGACTTGCTCCACCGCATGATTGTGAGCGAGAAGTTGCCCCCGGGCACGGCCATTGACCAGCTCGAGGGCCTCGTTACGTTCGGAACCGAGGCGGACGATGCTGGATATGATAAGTTCAACGACCACATCAAGGACGTTTCTGAGCTAGTGTCCAAGATCGAGACGGTGGTGGAGGGCCCCAAATAGCGGGCACGGTGTTATTCAGCTTAGAAGCCAGAGTACTGGAGTCTAGATTGAGTGAGTTCTTGTTGGTACCAGAGCCAATGTCATGTAATAGGGAAGGAATTGTGAAGACCGGTCTTCATCAGGGGCAGGGTAATGAGCCTGGGCTGATCAATTTCGAATTGAAGCTGCCATCCTCACAATTGAAACCGGGACATTCAGCAGAACTCCCGAAGAACCTGTCTGGTTTTTGGATTAGCAGCTTGCAGGATAGAGCGGGTTACGTCACCGCGCACTTGGCGAATTCTCGTACTTTTGCGTTTTGCCTTTCCTTTCCTGATCTGTCCACACGTCTTCGGAAGGTGTATGGGGCGGACTGAGCAGGACCAATTAGGCCAGATCTCGGTCCAATTTGGCCAGACACCGTTGGGAAGCACCAAATTGGTCCTTTTTGAACCGCTCGTTTAGACCTCAAGGCGGCCCCACGCATATGAATCGTGTCGCGGTCTCACACCACCAAACCCTATTTGAGCAGGTATTGGGCACTGCAGCACCCGCGGGCCAAATAATGCAGCCAATGGCGTGACACCCGGGCTGTCTCTGCGCAATGCAAAATAACGGCGCGGGCGCGTCTCCAGTGCTGTTGTGCGGGCAACAAGGATTGGCGTCTTTCCCGGGGAGCAGCAGAAGCGTGGGTGCAAACGAGCTATCTGCAGGAAGATCAGGCGCCCCGGAACGCGGTCGTAAACCTGCAGGTGCCAAACTTTAAAACGACAATGCAGGCGCGTTGTTTACAGGCTGGCCAAACTGTGCATGGCGCATGAAAATATTCGCAACTTAAAGTGCAGCGCGCGCCAGGGCTGCGTTTTAGTCATGAGATGTATTAGAAGTGCATGAGCCGCCAGAGCAGCAGTAGTGTTACAGGTCTATAGTACAGGACGGCTAGTAGTAGCCCAGGCCCAACTGCAACAACAGCTTGGCCACGCTGAAGCTGTTGGGGGTGCCGAACAGCCCGTCCTTGATGGGCAGCGAGCTGAGCAAGATGTCCTTGCGGCGCACCTTCAACTCCAACAGCGTGTCGTCCTGCAGCTCGTCGATGGTCTCGTCGTTGGCGGCGGTCTTGGCGTTGTAGGCGTGGACCAACGCGCGCGTGGACGACGCGGTTTTGATGGGTGTTTTCAAGATCCTGTTGATGGGCGGGAGCAGCCTCTGGGAGGCGCCGGCATGCGGGCGTGGGAGCCGCACCTCGGGCTGCGACAACGGCGGCCGCGGCGCGTGGCCGTAGAACGACAGGCCCTTTTTGATGTGGAAGAGCCGGAGCTGCGTGGTGCTCTTATTGGCCACCGCCGAGAGCGACGGTCTGTTCAGGCGCCGGGCCACGCCCTTCAGCAAGTTGATGTTGGCCAGCAGCTTGTAGTCCGCGCACGAGCCGGCCGAGGTGTTGGCGGTGGAGACGGACGCGTGCGAGGCGCTCGACACGTCCAGGTCGGTGTCCGGATCCGGCAGGCCCTTGCGGCGCAGCTGGAGCTTGTAGAACGCGAGCTGGAGCTTGAGCTTGAGCTTGGTGGCTGCCAAGTCGGCCGCCGCCAGCTTGTTGTTCAGAATGCGGTAGTCGCTGAAGCTGGACGGTCTCAACGGCAGCGCCTTGGACCGCGGCGTGAGCGGAAGAAGCCGTCTGGGCAGCCCCAGCGACTGCAGCCGCTTGGCCAAAAGCGGCAGGTTTATGTTGACCAGGAGCGGGGCGAGCGGAAGCCGTTTGGAGGGGGTGGATGCGGTGATGGACATGAGAACGGCTTCCGGTGCAGAAGAGAGCAGCTGGCGGCGAATGGCTTCTTATGAACAGACGCTTGTTGTGGTGACGCTGCCTATTCGGGCGCGTTGCGTAAACACAGGCGATGCAGGACGCGCAGGCCTGGCCTGGTGGAGGAGGAAATGCGTAATGCGTGTCGGGAGGTTGCCGCATTGGGCGCGTTGTTTGTTGATGATGGCGCGTGCAGGACCGCGACGAGAATAAGCATAGGGCCGGGCGAATTTATCGTGCAGTGTGCAGGCGGCGAGGGGGGCGCAGAAGAAAGGGTGTTTTAGGGTAGGAATGGCGCTGTTGGCGGGGGAGCGGGCGCTGGGGGGTGTTTAGGTGCGGATTGCCGTTTGGGGTTGGGTGTCTGGGTGTTTGGGCGGCGTTTGGGCATTTGGGCATTTGGGCATTTGGGCATTTGGGCATTTGGGCATTTGGGCATTTGGGCGTTTGGGCATTTGGGCATTTGGGCATTTGGGCATTTGGGCATTTGGATGTTTGGGCATTTGGGCGTTTGTGTGCGAGGTGGTGGTAAGCCCTGAATGAGACAGATGTTCGCTGCATAGGCCTCTGGCCCCGCTGTTCCTCCTTTGTGCACCCCTTCTCTTTCCTCTTCTCCCACCCCAGCGGGGGCACCGCCGGTAATGTGCGCGGAATGCCGCTGCCGGACCACGCATGTGGCCCTGTCCCGCGGCAGTCTCGGCTGCGCCCAACAATAGGCTCTTATTCGGATCGCAGCCAAACAAACAAAAAAAAAAGAATTATGAAGGAAACGAGGTTCGAACTCGCGCATCTTACGATAACAGAACTTGAGTCTGCCGCCTTAGACCACTCGGCCATTCCTCCACTTTCTGACAGGTTTCCTTGCCGCTTTGTGTGGCGTGCCCGCACCCTCCGCCTTTGGCTATCTCAGGTTTTTTGCTCTTATCTCCCGCCCACCACTACCCCATGCTTCGCTCCAAATTTGCCTCCCTCAGGGAGTACCTCACGCCCGTCAACCACGAGTCCAACTTCGCGTCGACGGGCCAGATCTCGCCCGAAGAGTTCGTCCTAGCTGGCGATTACCTCACCTACAAGTTTCCCACCTGGCAGTGGGCACCCGCCCCCGAAAACCTCAGAAAGCTGTTTTTGCCCTCCGACAACCAGTTTCTCGTGACCCGCCACGTGCCCTCGTACCAGAGGGTTGCCGCTTACTTGGGCACGGATGTGCAGGAAGACGAGGACGACGTGGACGGCTGGGTCAAATCCCGCTCGGTAAACGCCCCCCACACGCCCCAAAATGACCCCCACGACATCGACGACATGATCGACGACACTGCCGAGGACCCCCTGGATGAGGAGGACGGCTTTCAGCAGATCGAGTCCGCTGCTAATAACCACTTGCGCAGGTACGACTTGTACATCACCTACTCCACCTCCTATAGGGTGCCCAAGCTCTATTTGGTGGGTTTTGACGCGAACGGCATCCCTCTATTGCCCAACCAAATGTTTGAGGACATCTCCAACGACTACAAGGACAAGACCGCCACCATCGAGCAGCTTCCCGTCACCTACAACACCACGTCGGTGTCCATCCACCCGTGCCGCCACTCGCTGGTGATGAAGGTGTTGATGAAACACGCGGTGAGGAGCCGCGACGGTGAGGAAAAGGAGGGCGTTCGTGTGGACCAGTACTTGGTCATTTTCTTGAAGTTCATTGCCAGCGTCACTCCAGGAATAGAGTACGACTACACCATGGATGCTTTGTGAGCGCCATTTGCTCGGGGGGTTGCAGTGCGGCCTCTATTCACAATCACAATGCTGATGTACGTCTGGCATCTCTGGAAGAGCTGGCGGTTATTTATACACGAATCGAAGGGAATGTACGAGAAGAGGCTCCTCTGTGAAACTGGCTTGTTTTGGGAATGCGTTTTCTGGGAATGAAGAAGACTGTCTTGGGACTCTGTTGTGAATGCTTTAGTGAAGCACTAAATTGCCAGAACCCACAGTATCGCAGCGACACTGCCGATGCCGGTTCATGCTCTCTCGCCCAAGTTGTACATCTCCCCGCGAGAGTCTCATTCATGCTAGAATCTACAATAGTGCCATTGCTGGCATGGTTCAGGTGATTGCATTATCTCATCCATTCCCTGAAACCTCACGAACAGCTCGTATGAATACCATTCTTTGGGAAACACGCCCCCGCCCCCGGTATCCTAATAAACACCTTGGACCCTCTCCATAAGACCTGTTTGTAGCCTTCCCGCTCCCGTTGGACCCTCAAGCATGACAAGACTTCCCGTTTCCACTTTATTCCCTGCACAGCAACTTTTTATAGGATCCATCTTTTCTAACTTCCCAGTGCTACTTTTCGCAATCCTCGTAAATTATCTGCAAAATGCCAACTTCTGCAAAGAGATAGAGTGTGCTCCCAAAATTCGAAAAAGGCCCCAAATGCTACGAAAACCACCCACTGCCTTCCAAATCACTGCAAGATAACACCCATCACTTTCTCCCGGTTTTTCTCCTCTTTCGGTAGTCCCCCACTGGTGGACCCTTTCACATGAGTCCTGCACACACCACATGGCCCATTTGCTTTGGTGGCTCATTTAAGCACTCTTCTCTCTAGCAATTGCAGCATACGATGGCTAAGCAGGTCAAAAAGAGCGGTGGAAAGGCTGCGGCTACCGCCAGTGGCTCTGAAAACGGCGACTCCCGAGAAAACGGCTCCAAAACAGTGGAAATAGACGGAGATGAGGTCAATAGGGAGCACCACTCCCACCACTCGCGTCACAAACAGGCCCAGGAGAAGAAAGTCATCCAGAGAAAGCTTTACCAGTCGAGAAGAGTGGTCTTTGTGCTCGGTGCGCTCTTGGGGCTCTTGATGACGGTGTTCTTCTCCACCTACAATAACGAGCAAATCAAAATCGAGGTCGACAAGTTAATCAAGTTCGACTCCATCAACGAGTACTTCGAGGACTGGAAGGACATTTTGCCCAGCAGCATCCAGGGCATTTTGCTGGACTTTGAGGGCGAAAAGGACCCTCTCCACGGGTCCGCGGAGTCGTTCTCCGTGGGAAAGAGAATGGTCTCCATGTACAATCTCACGGACGAGTACAACGTGGTGATGGTTCCCGGGGTCATTTCCACAGGTATCGAGTCTTGGGGGCTTCAGTCCTCGGGAGACTGCCCCTCTCTCCCGCACTTCCGCAAGCGTCTCTGGGGCTCCTTTTACATGCTCAGAACCATGGTTTTGGACAAAACGTGCTGGCTCAAACACATCATGTTGGACCCCAAAACGGGTCTTGACCCGCCTGGGATCAAGCTCCGCGCTGCCCAGGGCTTTGAGGCGGCAGACTTCTTCATGGCAGGCTACTGGATCTGGAACAAGATCCTCCAGAACTTGGCAGTCATTGGCTATGGGCCGAACAACATGATCAGCGCAAGCTACGACTGGCGCTTGGCGTACCTTGACTTGGAGGTGCGCGACAGCTACTTCTCGAAGTTGAAGGCCCACATTGAGTTGACAAAGAAGCTCACGGGCCAGAAGTCCATGTTGGTGGGCCACTCCATGGGGTCGCAGATAATCTTCTACTTCATGAAGTGGGCCGAGGCCAAGGGCGAGCTTTACGGAAACGGCGGCCCAAATTGGTGCAATGAGCACATTGCGGCCTTTATCAACATCAGCGGCACTATGCTCGGTACGCCAAAGAGCATTCCCGCTGTCATTTCAGGCGAAATGAAGGACACCGTTCAGTTGAACCAGTTGGCGGTCTACGGCTTGGAGAAGTTTTTCAGCAGAAAGGAGCGAGTGGACATGCTTCAGTCCTTTGGCGGAATCCCCAGCATGTTGCCTAAAGGTGGGTCCGTGATCTGGGGTGACTTGGATTCGGCCCCAGACGATCCTCCCAGCGAGCGTGGCTCTGGAGAGCTCGAGGTAGAGGAAAAGGAGGTGAGCTTGGGCAACTTCATTCGCTACAAAGGCAACAAATGGGGTGCTAAGAACTTCTCCATCACCGACAGCATCGACTTCTTGATGGAGCACTCCCCAGGGTGGTTTTCTGAACGAATCCGCAAACAGTACTCGTTTGGAATCGCCAAAACGGCTGCGGAATTGGCTGCAAACAACAACGACCATCTGAAGTGGTCGAACCCATTGGAGGTGGCGCTTCCCAATGCGCCAGACATGAAGATCTACAACTTCTACGGCGTGGGAATCCTCACCGAGAGAGCGTACACCTATACCGATCCGGAGAAGGGCGTGGATTTGCTCATGACCATTGACACCGAGAGCGAGCACCCAGTCTACTTCGGCGAAGGCGACGGCACAATTTCCCTTCTCACCAACAGCATCTGTCACGAGTGGCAGAAAGAGGGCTCGCGCTACAACCCTGGCAATATCGAGGTGAAGGTGGTGGAAATCAAGCATGAGCCAGACAGATTCGATATCAGGGGAGGCGCGAAAACAGCCGACCACGTGGACATCTTGGGGTCCGCGGAGCTCAACGAGCTTATTTTGAAGGTGGCAGCCGGAATGGGAGGGACCATTGAGAATCGGTATGTGAGTTTCTTGCGTGATTACGTGCAGAAAATGGAGTTATAGTGGTATGATTTTTCTAGATAAATTAAGAGTGATAAAGGGCGAAAAGAGGGCAAGGATTTTAGGTAGAGATGGGACAAGGAATACTGTGGAGCTACCGACGTTGTATCTAGGTCAGGGTTGTGGAATTTGGGAACGCTACGCAAATGTAAAATGCTGTGATTTTTAATCTCACTTTTGGCCCATACTTCCGCATTGAGAACACTTTTTGCAATAACCCTTTCAGAAGACACTACTTAGACCATGAAACGTACGTTTCAAGAAGAGAGCAGTAACACTGCAAGTGCTTCTACGGGGAGAGACGTAGCCAACAAAGACGCGGCTGCAAAAGACCACAATTCCACGAGAAGTGAATCTGAGAAGGAGCTGGTTAGAACGCCTTTCAAAAAACAGTGTCCTTTCTGCGGTAAGCAATTTGCGTATCTGGGGACTTACGGGCGACATTTAGACTCGCGGAAGGGCGACGAGCTCCATCCCACTGAAAAAGTGGCTGAAATTCGTCTGAATGTGGTTAGAAGAGGGGGCGAGAATACCGAGGGGGATGTGCCTGTTACGCTAGAAAGCGTAGAGGCAATGGTGGAGAAGGCTTTGAAATACAAGGAGAAACGAAAAGTATCCTCGAAAGCGTACAACGAGAAGGCTCCCGTTCGGGAAAGAAACAAGCTTAGACGAAAGCAGCGAGACGAGCACATTAAGGCCAAGATGGAGACGCTCGATTGGGTGCTAGGGCACTTTTCTGCAGTCACAACGCCCCAAACTTTTGCTGGGATGGTCTGTCTTCTTCTTCCGCCAGCAAAGTGGCCATTGGGGACCCCTGATGAGGAGACTTTTGACCTCCTCCTCGATACGCTATCGAACAACCCCGATAACGAGACGTTGGGAAGACTCCACTCCACATTTAACGTGTGGGAGAGGCAGTCTGCGGCAGAACAGCGGCAGGCCTGGGGCCACGAGCTTAGAAAGTGTCTAGGGGAAATCATCGGAAATAGGACGCTCTACGAAATACTGTGCATCCCGATGACAGCAGAGGTGATGGTGAGAAGACCGGAGAATGACGAAAAGGGAGTACCAGAAATCGGTGAAAAGGGAAGCGCCGAAAGAGCAGAAAAAGGGGTCTAGGAAGGGAACGAACTGCCATGATAGGGAGAAGTGCAAAGACATACCGGGGTTTCCAGAGCCGGTTTCTCCGTAGAAGTACATAACAGAGGAAGGCCTTCCAGGCATGGTCCATTCTAGCCTTTGAACCAGTAAACTCCATATGTATCTGCTCGCGGCAGCAAGTGGTTCTCACTCTTCAACTTGATCATCTGCTCATTTTCCTCTCAGCCCCATTTGTGGGGCCCATAAACCCAGCGATTACCGCGTTTTGAAATTCGACAATCGCCCCCACCACACCACGAATTAACTATGAGGTATGTAAGCCTGGAGGGGCCCATGACGGCTTCTAGGGACGCTATTGAGTGTACATAGCGAAAAACGGGATGCTGGACGTGAATTGTGCTATTCTGTGCCTTTTGACAGGCCCTCTGCTGTGCTCCTCGATAAGTGGCCCGCAACCAATATAACGGTGAATGTGGTGAATGAAAATTCCACATATTGAGCGTGAATTGGGTATTGCAGATGAGACTTGCCTTGTGCTAGATTCCTGCTCTTTGGGACCCATCTAGGGACAGCATGTGCAACACCTACTGAGATGGTGATTGGCCCCTCTGATAAAGGGGCCGAAGAGCGATCCAGCGTAGTTTATGCCCAGAACTGGCCAAACCACGACATTTTCATGCCCATTTTATCCCCAAACATCCAGATTCACCCAGCCCTTCTCCCAGAAGCCCCCGCGTCAAAGCCTGTCACCCCATCTTCACACTAACAGCAAGCGGCAAATTCGTCAGAGCGTCCAAATATCGCCATGTTTTCGGCCAGGCGGCCAAGAAAGAACTCCAGTACGAGAATCTCAAGATCACCAAAAACGCCTGGGACTCCAACATCATCGCCAGCAACGGAAAGTACCTTTCCGTCAACTGGGACTCCTCTGGAGGCGGTGCTTTCGCGGTTATTCCCGTTTCCGAGGTGGGAAAGGCCCCCGACACCGTGCCCTTGTTTCGTGGCCACAAGGGCCCTGTTTTGGATACGGCATTCAACCCCTTCAACGAGCAGCAGGTTGTGTCGTGCTCGGACGACGGGAAAATCCTCCTTTGGGACATTCCCAAAGACTACTCCTTCCACAAGTATGTGGACGAGAATGACAACATCAAGGACATGACGGAGCCTACGCGCGTGCTCAGTGGCCACACCAAGAAGGTGGGCCATGTGGAGTTCCACCCCTGCGCTGAGAATGTGCTTGCGTCGTGCTCCATGGACTACACCGTCAAGATCTGGAACACTGAGACAGGCAAAGTGGAGCTCACCCTTCCGCACAGGGACTTGGTGACGTCATTCGCCTTTAACTACAACGGCAGCTTGCTTGTGACCACCTCCAGGGACAAGAAGTTGCGCATCTGGGACATCAGAAGCGGAAAGGTGATTTCCGAGGGCAACGGACACACTGGCGCCAAGCCCTCCAGGGTGGTGTGGTTGGGAAACACCGACCGCATCATCACCACGGGCTTCTCCAAGATGTCGGACCGTCAGGTGGGCGTCTGGGACGTCAATGACATTGGCAAGGGCCCAATAGGAGGCTTCTTGGTGATTGACTCGTCGTCGGGCGTGTTGATTCCAGTCTTCGATGAGTCCAACTCCATCTTGTACATCGCAGGCAAGGGCGATGGCAACATCCGGTACTACGAGTACGAGAACGACGTTTTGTATGAGTTGTCTCAGTACTCTTCCGTGGACCCGCAGAGGGGCTTCACTGTGGCGCCCAAGAGCACCGTCAACGTGAAGGAGAACGAGATTTTGAAGTCCTTTAAGACCGTCAACGACCTGTCGATTGAGCCGGTGTCGTTTATCGTGCCCAGGAGATCTGAGCTTTTCCA
The DNA here is from genome assembly GCA_030558325.1 of Wilhelminamyces tanticharoeniae. Taxonomy (NCBI): domain Eukaryota; kingdom Fungi; phylum Ascomycota; class Pichiomycetes; order Serinales; family Metschnikowiaceae; genus Wilhelminamyces; species Wilhelminamyces tanticharoeniae. Next base: position 112,237 of record JAJMSI010000028.1, on the reverse strand, counting down.
GGATGACATTTACCCCGATGCCCCGTCGTCCAAGGCGGCTATTTCCGCTGAGGACTGGTTTGCTGGCAAGGAGGTCAATGGTCCGTTGTTGTTGAGCATGGAGTCTGTTTTCAACGGCACCGAGTCGTCGCTCAAGGAGTCTTCTGCGGGTGTGAAGATCACCGAAAACAAGGCCAAGGAGGACGACTCTGCTGCCAAGGAGGTCGCCGAGAAGGAGAAGAAGAAGGACTTGGAGAGGGTCGCGGCCAAAGAGCGTGAAATCGCCGAAAAGAATGTGGCCGCCTCCAGCGGCAACGTGGACGACGTTTTGAAGTCCTCTGACAAGGTGAACACCTTGCTTTCGAAGGTGAACGACGCCTCGGATGATGAGGACACACACTTCTTGAGTGGTGGAAAGGAAGACGATTGGGAGGAGATCAAGAAGCCGTCTCCCGAGAAGGAGGAGAAGAAGAAAGAGGAGAAGAAGGTCGAACCCAAGGCTGAGAAGGTCGAGGCTAAGGCTGAGAAAGTCGCGACCAAGGCCGAGGCCAAGCTGGTTGAGAAAGAGGCCTCTCCAGCCGCAGGAAAGACGGGTGCACCTACTTTGAAGGCCACAGTGGAGAAGCTCGCTGGTTTGGTGGACCACTTGGAGGGCCAGGTTTCCAAGTTGACTGCGGCTAGCTTGGAGAAGGACGACAGATTGGCGGCTTTGGAGAAGAAGATCGACGAGTGGTTGAGAAGATAGCTGAAAAACTGTTCTACACTGTACCTATATGTCTATTACACGATACTTTGATGTCCTTGTATGAACTAAGATCTGAGCAGGAAAGCGTGTAATTGTGCCAGACACCAGCTACTATGGTAAGTTCAGGTTATAACGTGTTTCTGAGTGTGATTCTAGAGGAATACGCTATGGGTTAAAAGCCGGTATTTAGGTGCTCCTAGTAGGCCTTTCAATTGCATTCTGGGGCCCTTATATACAATGTGGAAACTCTCTTCGCCACAAATACCCAACTACAGGCTTTTTTGGACCTATCCTTTTATTCTTTGTCCCCATTCGATCTTTTGCTTTCGTAACCAAGTTTTTGCAACCAAAGTCTTCTCTATAGTATAGAAATAACTCCTTCCTCTAAGCAAGACCCACAGAATTAGAAAATGTTCTCAGAAGCCACTCACCAATAATTTCTTCAAGACACTACAGTTCGTTCTCCTACGAAATTACCTGTCCACCCTTTCATTCACTATATTACGAAAATCCTTAAAGTTCTCCCTTCTTCCCTATTCCTTCTTGAGATCATAAAACTTGCGGAAGATGAACGCAGCAAAGTTCTCGGTGTTGAAAACTACCATACCGTCAAAAACCTCAAGTGTATGCTTGTTCTCATACTGGAGATTGAGCAATTGGTCAAGCGTGATGGTGTGGGAGGCACCAGGGATGTTCACAATTCCACTGGCAGCCTCAACAACAAACTTTCCGGCCACATGGCACGAAAACATGAAGTCAAGCTTGGAAGAGGAAGAGTACTTCTGGTTCACAACTCCCGTCATGTCCAGCAACACATCCTGGTCCATGAGCTTCTTCGCTGTGTACTTGTACGAGCCAAAACGGGGCAAGCGATTGTGCTTTTTGAGCTGTCTTTGGTAGAAATACTGCTTGCTGAAGATGGGAATCACATTGAGGAACCGCCTGTCTTTGGGCTTCAGCTGCAAGTCGCCTAGAATCTTGTCAATGTGGCGGTTGTAGTCCCGCAACTGGTTGGTGAGAAAGTGCTCCTTCTCCTCAAGCTTGAGCGAGGTACGGGTGGCAATGTCCAACTGCGATCTTCTGCCGTTTCTCTGCGTGTCCTTGGTCTTTATGTCGACGGCTATGCGGTTGAGAAGCTCCTGGAAGCCGTTCTTGCGGGTTATCAGGCCCATGAACTCCAACTGGAGCAAGTTCTCGAGGGCCATTTTCTTCAACTCATGGTAGGTGGTTTCCGAGAGGTTTCCAAGAGAAGTCTTGTAGTAGGGCCGTTTCTTCTCGTTGGAGGAGGACTCCAACGCCTCCTGCTTCTCTGTGGAGACAATTTCCTTGAAAAGAGCTTCATGAGCGGGAGTAATAGCAGAAACAAGCAACTCCAAGAGATCCCTTCCGTCTTGGATACGAATAATGTACAAAACACACCGTTTTGCCTGTGTGAGGAGCTGCTGGGCCTTGGTATCCGCAATCAGGTCCTCTTTGGAGACTGGATTTAAGCTCAAATTGACCACTCCCACCTCAGTTAGGGCTACGAAGTCGTCCGCCGAATTGACCATTCCGCCTAGCTTGGTACAGAGCCCGTAAAGCTGGTCATCAGCACTGGGAGCCATGGCATCAAGGTGCTTTTGAACGACCTTCTCCACCAGAATCATGTCCGAGAGTTTCATGGCCAAATGGGGCCTTTCTCTGGTGACAATGTCATCGTAGTCGCTCAACCCGTACTCGGAGTCTATGTCGCCCACAGCCACGAGCTGTTGGATGATGCTCCTCGTTGTATCAGAGGAAGACAAAACGTAGTCGTTGAGGGGCCTGAGGAAGTTGTCGCTGAACGGCTTCATGGAAAACACCTGCAACATGACCCTGCTCAAATGGCGGAGGTTTTCAGCAGCCCTGGTATTGTGCAAAGCGGGGTTGAAGGGGTCCTTGACAAGAAAACCGTAGTTTTCGGGGTTCAGGAGAATGGCCAGAACGTAGTGCTTGACGAAGATAACGCCTGCAACCGCCAAGTGCTGGGAATCGGTCTTCTCGGGGAACTGGAGCAGCGAAAGCTTGTATCCCTGGCGACAGACGAGCTTGACGTGGAGAGGAACGTTGGGAAGCGCTTTCTGGATCACGTTGAGGACGTCCGAGGCGTATTCTCTCAAGCTCATCAAGTTCTCCACAAAAACGGCGGACACCTCGGGGTCTTTTATAGCAGCCTGTGCCAGAAGGCCCTTGGGACGCTCCATATGGCCGTGCACACGGTACTCCTTCTCCACCAAGTCGTCGTAGATCTGGGCGGGGTCGGACTCAAACAGGAGGTCTTCGTTCTCAATAACGTGCGACACAACCCGGCCTATGACCAGCTTGAGGTGCATTCTTTGGTAGGTGTGGTTGTTGAAGTACAAGAAGTACTCAATCCAGAAACACAGCTGGGCCTTGGTGAGGTCCGAGATGTTGCCGCACAGCGTTTTGATGTCATGAGCCATCAACTCACACACAAAACGCACGAAGAAGAACTCCGCTCGCAGATGCTGGCCCACGGAGAGACTTTTGATCGGGAATATCAGCAACACGAGCCTCTGTAGGTCGCGACAGAAGTCCAGCTCCTTCGCAGAAACATCTAAACACCCGTAGAGTCTCACCAAGTAAACGGGCTTGGTCTGCAAAAAGTAGAAGAGCGATTGGTACACCTCTATGCGGTCACGTGCCAGCCTGTTCAAGCGGTCCAACGCGCCAGACAGCGTGGGAACGGGGGCCTTGACCTTGTGTTTGCGGAACTCGTCAACGGAGATCTTGTTTCTCTCCAAAAGCCCGAGCTTGATGTCCAAGTTCTCGATTTGCAGCTCGAGCTCCTCGTTGGCACGTGACTTTTCAATGATGACGTCCTTGATCGCAGAAAGTTGCATTTCCTCCTGGTAGTCGCGGTCGTTGTCCGTCAACAAATGGGCGAAACGCTTGATTACGGCCAAGGGGGGGTTTTTGGTCTGGAGAAGCTGCTTGTAGGCGTACTGTGTGCAATGGCTGCGAATTAATGCCTGTGCGCGCACTATTTGCGCAGTTCTTGCGCAGTAATATTGGTGCATCTGGACCACCTTTCTGCGTGCAAGAGCGGCTCTGGAAACCGCCTGGAGTGCGATAACGGAGTCAACACTCCCGTAAACATCATCCAAGTTAGTCTCCCGCCCGAAACGGGCCAAAATGCCCCGAAAACGTGACTGAATGGGCACAATTCCTGTTTGTTCTACCGCCCGCAACACCTTTTTCTTGCTGGCGATGTCGGCACGCACGCTGTTGGCACGAGCCTTAGCGAGAAGACGGTTCATGGCGCCGTCCTCGTAGAGCAAGCTGACCAAGATGGTGTTGCAGAGCCTGGTACGAGCAATGCCGCCTCTGGCGATGCTCTGGAGCTCGCGCAAGGAGCGCGCAGAATTTGCAGCCGCGCGCAATTTGCGCACAGTTTGGTCGCGGATCCACTGCCCGCGCACCAATGCCTGCAACTGCACCACGCCGCCACTGCCAGCCATTTTGGCTACCACGCGGCTGTTGGCGCCCCGCGCCTGTAACACACGACGCGCCACCGCCTGGAATGCCACCACCAGCGGCTCAACGCGGTCTTTGTGTGGAAGAATAGCCGCTGTTTTGCGGTGCACCAACTTGCTGCGCGCGGTTGCCTGAAGAAGCTGCGTGCTGAATTGCGTGCGCACTAAGGCACGCTGGGTGCACGCTATTTGCGCGCGAACAGTGGCGGCGCGAACAGCAGCCTGGAATCGCACCATTGGGCTCTCGAGAGCAGAAAAGTCCACATGACGCCGGCGGCGCGTTAATTGCGCCCGTGCGGCGGCCTGGAGGCCCACAATCTCGCGCAGAAACCGCAACAATTCGTCCCTGTGACGGTGCACCGTCTTTCTGCGTGACAAATTGCCGCGAATAATCGACGCTAATTGTGTGAACTCGTCTCCATACAGGCGCACCAAAATGCGGTCCACAAACATGCGGTACCGGAAGACTGCCCCTGCAGCCAACGCCTGTACCTTGATGATTTGCTGAACAAACTCCTCCAACTCGGGCCGGTAGTAAGGGCTGTCGCGGTAGTGAGTGTCCAAAACGGGAACCGAAACGGCTTCCGTTTCGAGATACCGCGTGTAGCGGTTAGTGCCAGCCAAATGATCTCTTCTAGAAGGCGTCTCCGTGCTTCTAGAAGGCACTTCTCTGCTTCTATCAGGGGCTTCTGTATTTTCTGGGCCCACGGAGAAGTCTGCGAATCTCCGGGTGCTTGTGGAACGCTCGATACTGACCTTTCTGGGCAGCCCATGGACGTCTACTCTCTCTCGAAAGGGGTTCTCGGCGTCAGTTCCCCGAGAGACCAGAACCAGCTCTTTGCGGGGCGCCTCGCGTTCTCTTTCCCGGATGGGCGATCTGTCGATGGCCCTGTTCATGAAACGACTATTTCCGGTGTCGCCTGTGTCTGCGGAGGTGAAGTTGGGCAACCCACACCCCACAAGGGCCCTGTTAGCGGCCCTAATATCGTCCTCCAGGAAGTCCTCGGAGCCCACCAAGTTCTCCATCTCGCCGTAGTCCAGATTGACCTTCTGGAGCATGTAGCTCATGGCGTGCAAGCAGAACCACACTTTGGGCACGTTTTTGGCATCGTACAAGTCGGTGAGCTCGAAACGAAACAAATCAGGCACGTTCATGTAGTCAAGCAACTGGAAAAACCGGTTGATGTTCTCGGTGTGGCGAAACTGCAATCTCAGGTCATCGGTAAAGACGTTTTTCTGCACCGGAAGCACCACGTTAGCCAACTTGGCGAGGTGGATGCCGTTTCTCACGTAGGCAATGAGCTCGCCAGGAGTCTGGTAGATTTCCTCTCGGAGAACGCCTTCGAGCCAGTTTTTGATAGCAGAAATGCGGCACAAGTACTCGTAACCCGGCGAGTCTCTCAGGGTGCTGTTGCTGGGCAGCGAAAGGAAGGGCCTGGAGGGCCTGGAAGGCGTTTCAAGAGTCTGCTTGAGGGGCGAGAGCTTAGCGCCGTTTTTGGGCCCAGAAAGGCTGCTGTTGCCGGAAAAGACCCCCAGGGGGGTATTCTTAGCAGAGAGGTCCGTTTCCAGCCTCACCGGGCGCTTTGGAGAGCCCCCGCTGCCGCCATTGGACGAGCCTGGGCGACTGGGGGTCTTGAACAGGGAAACCGTAGCCGACGGAGACTCGAAGCGCGTTCTAAGAAGGGCAGTTTTCAGCGGGCTGCTGGCCTGCACATCGAGCTGTTTCGCAAGCTTGTCCAAGTCCTGGCCATCGTCGGAAAATGCCGGTTTGGGACGCGGACTGTGGTTGTGTTTAAGGGAGGGCTGAAGCGGAAGACGAGTCGGGGTATCATCAGAAATGGACTCAAGGTACCGCAGCGCTATGTTGCGCGTGGGAGAAGCCATTCTACTGTAAGCTTGAAGAAAACGTGAGATTGGAGATGCTGTTGGTTATATGGTCTCGAAACACCTACTTAGCCGCATCGGGCCGCAACGTAAACAGTAAACAGGGTTACATGCAGGACGATAACCGGAATGCTCCTGCAGATAGCACATCTATACGGAATGCCCCAAGAGGAGCGACACCGCAAATTCGCGAAGCTGGGGAGTGGGCGGAGCGTCGAATGTCGCATTAGTCGGGCTTAAAGGGGGCTTCAAAACGAAATGTTTCCCTTTTAGTGTTCGGGGACGCAGCAGCAGTCTGGAAGCCGCAGCCCAATCCTGTCGCAGAAAACGAGTTGGGAGCTCACACTGGCGAGGACCACCTCAAAGGACCGGTTTCTCTTCACCCTGGTAGAGCCACAAAGCGTCCCTCTTATCACTGTAATTCTCATTAAGAGCGCAATCAGCCAGTCTCTTTCTGCTGCTCGCGGTACCTCTGCTCCAAAAACCGCATAGTCTGCTCCAAGCTATTAATCTCCGCCAGTGTCGCAGGCAACTCCTCCTTCAACTTGCTCAAAAGCACCAAGCTCTCCTCGTAATCTGCCAAGATGGATGCTCTATTGGGCATCACGAGCTCGTCCTCCGCGATGTCCTCTTCCCCATCAAGCTCCGCTATTATGCGCGAAACCTCCATATCAGTGGCCCCCACGAGGTCCTTGTAGGCGTCGCGGGCCTGCATTGGCAAGAGCCGCCTCTGAGCCGCTAGTTCGGTGGTTTCTGCTTCCACCTGCCCTATGAGCTGCTTGAGAGTATCGTCTAGCTGGGTGTCAAAGGGCTCTGTTTGCTCGGTAGACCGCACTGAGAGCACATCAGCAAGAGGAACCGTCTCGTCGGCCATATGGTGGCCATCCACTATGAGCAGGTATTTCGCCATATCGAGGGCATCGGCTACGAAGTCGTCTAGTAGCGCTGCCACCTTTCGCTTGAGGGTGTCGTTTTCGGTTGTATCCGCTGGCAAATGGAGGTTGAGTTTGGACGTCATGTCATTATGGATTTGCTGTACAACGTACTGGAGCCCTTCTTTTGTGAGCGAAAGCTTGGTAGACTGAAGTGACATTTTGAGTAGTATTGAAGTGACTGTGGAACTGGGGCCTGTGAAATGATAAGTCGTTGTTTTGGTCAAGCTTTGAATATGGATGGCAGGAACTGCACGTGTAGAATAAACACCAGTCCGTGAAACCAGTAGCGCCGAATGAGGGGTCGCTCAGAAATGGGGCCTTGATACTCTTGTATAAAGGCTTTCTGCGCTTGACAGGGCCCTGTAATGCCTTCAATGAGTGAGAAACAGTGGTTGCAAGGAACACAACAGACAGCAAAAAGCAAAAAGCAAAAAGCACACTAACTTCACAATAGCTGCGGGCACACCTTAAGAAGCTCTCTGATAAGTAGTCTCCAGAAACAAGCTCCCACAAAGCGCTATTTCCGCCTATAGTCTTCCCTGGATCAACTGTTATGGTCAGGTGAACTCCACTCTTTTGGTTTTCCCACGCTTGCGCTCATATTTCGCATTCCCATTAAACTACCCGCCAGCTACTACTTCCAGCAAGATGCCCATTCTGGACGACATCTACGCCCCGGCCTTCGCGCCCTTCTTCGGGTTTGCCGGCTGTGCTGCCGCCATGATTTTCTCCTGTGCAGGTGCCGCCATCGGCACTGCCAAATCCGGTGTGGGCATTGCTGGTATTGGTACTTTCAAGCCCGACCTCATTATGAAATCGTTAATTCCCGTTGTGATGTCGGGTATTTTGTCTGTCTACGGCCTTGTGGTGGCGGTATTGATTGCAGGGGGCCTTGGTCCCACCGAGAACTACACGCTTTTCAACGGATTCATGCATTTGGCGTGCGGAGTGTCGGTGGGGTTGGCCTGTTTGGCGTCGGGCTACGCCATTGGCATTGTGGGCGACGAGGGTGTGAGACAGTACATGCACCAGCCGCGTCTTTTCGTGGGCATCGTCTTGATTTTGATTTTCGCTGAGGTCTTGGGCTTGTACGGGATGATCATCGCGTTGATTTTGAATACCAAGGGCAGCTCATAGGCGTGAAGGAAGTTGAAATTTTTGAACAAAAACAGTTCAGAGGGCTCAAGAAGTTGAGAGAGGAGTTTTTCGTGGGTTCTATGCCAAGAGGAGCCAGCCCCAGCTTGCTGTTGATTATCTCAAAACGGCCTGAAACGACCCCCAGGTCTCCGTATTTCTCTTTCGGGCTCCTTCAAACTTCAAATTCCTTACTCCTACCGGTTTCACCAAAATTTCAGACCACTGCGATCTCCCACTCTACTTCTTCGTTCCCTTTATAGCCGCATTTTAGTACATCACGAGGCACCCATTGTAGCAACCCACTCAAAACGTAAAGAATCGCCCCTAGAGGTGAATCTGGCCCGAAACGGCCATTTAAACCCCCGAATGGGTCGCCATTTTACAAAGCCTGATATGCCCAATTGGGCCAAATTGGGTTCCTGACATTAATGGGCACGTCCTCTTCCTCCTTCAATATTGGGTCGCGCACGTCTTCTGATGAAAAACAAGTTTACTGGCAGTCCTACAACTGCACCCATCGCCACACAATGGTATGTACACACTTCTGACCAGGCTCTAGAAGCCCACAGAAGGAGTCCAGGCTCTTTCAGGCCCACCACCGGTACTAACAGTAGACCACCATTTCCACCGCAGTGGAAAAAGATGCCTCCGGGCTCTCGCTTATTGCCGCCCACTCCCACATAACAGGCCTTGGATTGGACGACAATTTGAACCCCCAGGGTCTGTCCCAGGGCATGGTTGGCCAGCTCAAGGCCAGAAAGGCGGCTGGTGTGATTTTGAGGCTTGTCCAGGCTGGAAAAATCGCCGGAAGGGCCGTGCTTGTTGCGGGCCCTCCTTCCACAGGAAAAACCGCTATTGCCATGGGAATCTCGCAGAGTCTCGGGCCGGACGTTCCGTTCACGGCAATTGCCGGATCCGAAATCTTCTCCTTGGACTTGCTGAAGACCGAGCTGTTGACGCAGGCGTTCAGAAAGTCCATCGGCATCAAAATCAGAGAGGAGACGGAGATCATCGAGGGTGAGGTCGTGGAGATCCAGATCGACCGCTCTATCAGTGGTGGCCACAAGCAAGGCAAGCTCACTATTAAAACCACCGATATGGAGACCATTTACGAGTTGGGCAACAAAATGATCGAGGGCTTGACCAAGGAGAAGGTGCTTGCGGGAGACGTTGTCTCCATCGACAAGGCGTCAGGAAAAATCTCCAAGTTGGGCAAGCTGTTTGCGCGCGCCCGTGACTACGACGCCATGGGCCCCGAGACCAAGTTCGTGCAGTGTCCCGACGGCGAGTTACAGAAGAGAAAGGAGGTTGTGCACACGGTGTCGTTGCACGAGATCGACGTGATCAACCTGCGCCAGCAGGGCTTTTTGGCGTTGTTTTCCGGCGACACTGGCGAGATCCGTGCCGAAGTCCGCGACCAGATCAACACCAAGGTGGCTGAGTGGAAAGAGGAGGGCAAGGCCGAAATTGTACCCGGCGTGTTGTTCATCGATGAAGTGCACATGTTGGACATTGAGTGCTTTTCGTTCATCAACAGGGCGTTGGAGGACGATTTCGCACCCATCGTGATCATGGCGACCAACAGAGGCGTTTCACGCACCAGAGGCACCTCCTACAAGTCTCCCCACGGACTCCCGATGGACTTGTTGGACCGGTCCATCATCATCCACACCGCCAGCTACAACGCGGACGAGATCAGAACCATCTTGCTGATCCGTGCTACTGAGGAGGAGGTGGAGTTGGTGCCGGACGCGTTGGCGTTGTTGACCAAGATTGGCCAGGAGACGAGTTTGCGGTACGCGTCCAACTTGATCTCGGTGTCGCAGCAAATTGCGTTGAAGAGGCGCAGCAACACCGTGGACTTGCCGGACGTCAAGCGTGGCTACATGTTGTTCTTGGATGCGGACCGCTCGGTCCAGTTTGTGGAGGAGTTTTCCAGCCAGTTTATCGACGACAACGGCAACGTGACGTTTGGAATAGCAGAAAAGGGCGACAAGATGGAGACCGATTGAGAGGGGTAGACAAGGACACAACGAGGAATGTGACCAGGAGCCTGGAAAAGCGGGCCTGGACTATGGGGTAGACGCCAGTACTGGCATTTGTAAAACAGAATATACGAGTCGTGCTCGATGAGGTGAGGAACATACTGGTGGACTGGTGGGTTTTTCCAGGAGGCTGTGGGGGTATTACTGGGTTTGAACTATGCTACAAGGGCGAGGGCTGTAAGAATACTTCGCTGCAATGGTGGTGCAGCGTCGCATCTGTTGTGGTGTGGTAGATCGGTAAGAGGAATACTGTCTTTCGCTGAGGCAGAAACAGAGCCAGCCTTTTGGTGTTATGAAGAGCTATGGGAGGAGAGCCAATTTGGATGTTCTTACGTCTGTAGAGATCAACCAACAGTGAGATAGGGGGTACGGCATAGCACCAGAAATGGTCGAATAGGATATTTGGCTCCTGGGATTGCAGTATTGAGAGCGGCATCCCACGTCCGAATGTCTTTCGATTTAGCACCAATCCAGGAACTAAGGCAGAGGCCCCTAGACGTCAAGCTGGCACAGGAACACAGGATTTGCACTCTGGGCACCTACTGGTGGTCGCACACAGACCATCGTTCTCGCTACTCTGCCACCATACTACTTAAGTCCAATCCCTTGCTCTTCTACACGCCATTTCTCGTTATCTGTATTCTGCATCTACAATGCAGCAGCTCTGATCAAAGAGCCCTCCTCGTACATCGCCTCGATCTGCTCGCGGAAGAACTTGGACGCTATGGGGCGCTTGATCTTCACCGTGGGCGTGATGACGTTGCGCTCGATGGTCAAGGGTTCGTTCTCGATGTAAATATTGTGCACCTTCTCGAAGCCCTGCAACTTCGAGACGCCCTTGTTGAGCACCTGCAAAAGCTTCTTACGGTTCTCACGCTTGTTGGCGAACTTCAACACTGTCTCCACGCTGGAGGCGTCTGCCTTCGACAAGCCGCAGTTGGCCACAAGGAAGCCGCCGAGGGTCGCGTGGTCCATGCCCACAACAGCCACCAAGTGGTCCCTCAACGAGTCGCCGTGCACGAAGATCTGCAGAAGCATGGAGTTGGCGTTCAAGTACGTGGTTTCCACCTTCTCGGGTGTCACATACTCGCCCTGGGCCAACTTGAAGAAGTTTTTCACTCTGTCCACAATGTACAAGCGACCAGTGACGCTGTCGATGCGCGCAATGTCGCCCGTGTGGAACCAGCCTTCCTTGTCCAAGGCCTTCTCGGTCTCCTCCGGGTTCTTGAAGTAGGACACAAAGTTCTGGTAGCCGCGCACCAACAACTCGCCCCTGGGACCGCCCTCGTCAGAAGCCAGGTACCCCATTTCGGGAATCTCGCGAAGACACACCTCAGTAGTAACACAAGTGGGCCCACACGAACCCGGAACAGCCTCAAACTTGGGTCCCACGCAGAAACCCGCAAAAGTCTCCGTCAAGCCGTAGCCCTGCGTGAGACCAGCACCCAAAGAAGCCTTCAAAAAGCGGATAGTATCCGGGGAAATGGGCGCCGAGCCCGAAACCGTGTAGCGCATGCGGTCGTAGCCCAACACCTTGCGGACCTTGGCCAAAAACAACTTGTCGTAGATGAGATGGGCGCCGTCGGCACCATCGTGTTGGGCCTGGGCCTCCATCTTGGTGGCCACCACATGGCGGAAAATCTTAGACACAAGGGCGCTCTTGGAGTCCACGGTAGCCGCCTTGATGGCCTGCTCAAAACGAGAGAAAATTCGGGGCACCACTGACATGAAGTGCGGCTTGCAGATACGCAAGTCCTCCACCAAGGTCAAAGGCAGGCCGTTGTGCTGAGGGAAACTCACCACTCCGCCGTACGAGAGCATAAACGCCACGGTTTCCCGCTCATAGATGTGGGCCAACGGCAAGAACAGCAACCCGCGGGTGCCCTTAGTGTGCCCAAGCGCCGTGAAGCCGAAGAGAACGGACGCAGCCGTCGCCTCGTGCGTCAAAATAACACCCTTGGGGTGCGCGCCAGTGGTGCCCAGGGTGAAACTGATGGTGTAGAGGGTGTCGGGTTTGGGAGGAAGGTGGGCCAACGGGAACATGCGGCCCATGGCCTCCACCTGGGCGAAGTCAAAGAGGGCGACCTTGTGGGCGTGCGCGTAGTCGTGGAGCGGCGCGTTGATGTAGTGTTCCCTGCTACAGGGGTCCATGGAAATGATGGCAATGAGGGCGCCCAACTGCTCGGGAAAACGCGCCTTCAAGTCCACCAACGTCTTCACGTGCTTCTTGGCGCACACCACCACCGGCAGCTGTGTCAACTCGAGAATGTACACCAGCGTGTCGGCGCCCAAAGTGTCGTACAAGGCGGTGTTGGTGATGCTGTAGGCCAGACAGGCGAGGTCAGCAAGAACCCACTCCACGCGGTTTCCCAGGTAGAGCGTGACCACAAACGAAGGATCGTCCTTGTTGTAGTGGGCGTAGTTCTTGACGTGCTCGTCCACCTTCCTGTGGGACTCGAGCGCCGCGTTCTTGTAGGGATTGCACTGCATCACGTACAAGAGCCCGGCACCGAAGTCGGTTCTGCGGGCCGCCACATCGCTGTAGCTGATGTCGGTGAATTTGTCCTCGTTTTTGCCGGTCTCGTAGTCGTGCTTGCGGAAGGAGAGCGCCGGGTAGTTGGCGAAAGCGGCCGACAGCTGGCTGAAGAGCGCGTCGTACGTGCACAACGCAGGGCTGACGGCCTTTTTCAAGCCCTCGGGAAACGTGGCGTTGCGGTAGATGGCCAGTCTTCCGTCCACAGCACTTCCAGGAACAGCCACCGCCTTGTAGATGTCGGGGGTGGCTAGGGGAAGCTTCAGAATGGTCTCCTCGTAGGAGTAGCTGGGGTTTTCCACCACGTAGGGCGAATCGGGGGCCGCGAAGGCCAGGCCGTGTCTGGGGTGGGGCATTTTGTAAGAGCGAGGATAGGGCCGGGAGGAAGAAAAACTGCAAAAAAAAACAGGGCCGTTGGCAGCCTTCTTATAGATGTCGCAACTCCCACAGGCTGGGGGTGCCCCAGATTTTCGCACTGGCGGACTAGAATTTACGCCACTTTCGCGAGCCTGGCGATGTACCCCGCGTTTTTAGTAGTGCGGATTTCTTAGCCCTTGGGCCCCGCAGAACAGCCGATGGCCCGAGAGTGGTTTTCGATCGCCTTTTACAGGGTGTGTGCCTCTAGGGGCCCTGAAACCACAGCAAAACTGCCATTGCACACACCAGCGCAGGAACGCCGTCCTTCGCACTTCCCTTCACAGGACATTGTGTTGCCTAAGCCCCAGGACATCCTCGGTAGAACAGGGACTTTTAGCAAGCCTGTCTCGAGGCTCGCGCTGGCCTGGGGCTTACCGGCCGTGAATATGGTTCTGGGCGAGTTGGCCTCTGTTCTGCAGCCCATGGCGAGATACGAAATGGGTGCACTTTTCTGGATTTGCACCAACTCTGCTGTTTTCGCTTGGTCTGGGCACTCGTTTTCCCGAGAATGGAAGGGGCCGAACAGGCCCTAAGTGAAGATGAACGCGTACGACTTGCGGGGGATCCTTGGGGCCTATTATCGCGTATGACAATTTCCCCTGGACCGGACATTGCAAAGCGGCTCGACATTTGCAACCAGTCAGCGAGACGGCTGTTAACTTACATGATCCCTGTGTTCACGATGTGCGTAGCTCTCGCCTGGGTGGGCTCTGACGCCTGTTTTCCTGTGAACCAAGAAAGAGAACAGGACTACTGTTATCAGCTAGTAAGGAGGTTTTTGGCATAGCAGAAGACAACGATTCGCACCCATTTGCAGAAGATATGCCTCTTATAGGGGGCCGAAGGACGTGGCCTTTCCCTAATTCTGCCCGCATTTAGCGACAAATCGCATTTTTTCTGGCGACTTCTCCCTAAATTTGCGTGAACAACTGGCAAATTTCCTCCTTCTCACTACTCCTTCGCCCTGACTTTTTTCGCAACCACCCTTAAAAAGACCGAAACTTCAGTGAGGTTCCCCACAGTCGGCATTAGCTTGGCGGGATTTCGTCCTCCTACGGCCCCACCACCAGTTGCTGATCGTTCCTCCATGCATTACTACGTACTGGACCTTTTCCCACTCCATCTACTTCTTTGTAGCTGGAGGCGTAATCCCAGTGAGCACCTTTACTCTCCGCAGGTAGTCGAACTTGGCCATTCTCAACTCGATCATTTCGATCTTGTCGTTTTTCAGCTCCTTCTCTCTGAACGCGTCGAGCTCATCGCCATTGACAAGAAGCAAGCTGCGGTGCTTCTTCTCGTCCACGTCACCAAACACCTTAAAAAGCTCTCTCCACCTCCACTGGTCCTGAATATCGTTGTACGAACGAGTAGGGCCCTTGATACCACGCTCAATGGTGTATCCCTCGTTGTTCATCAAGAAAATCTTAGGCGGCTGTATCTCGTAGCGCAATAACGTTGACAACTCTTGAACAGTCATCTGGGCCAGTCCATCGCCCTGAACAAGCAAAATGCGTCTGTTGCTTCCCTGGTCCTTGACCGCCAACGCTGCGCCTACCATGGCTGGCAAGGCGAAGCCAATGGACGCATAGAACATCTGGGTCAACGCCGTCACACCCTGGGCCAACCGAAGGTCGGCTGCAGAGAAAAGGAAGGACGTGGTGTCCATCACCAAAATGTCGTCCTTGCGCAAGTAGCCATTGAAGAAGTCCACTAACTTGGTCTGGGTGATAACGCCGGCGTTGGGGTCCTTCGGGTCGAAGAAAATAGGCGGCTGGTAAGTATAGCCCACGTTGTTGACTCCCGGGCCGTTGTGCACCAATTTGGACGCGTCAAATTTGGTTGACAAGCTCTTGAGCAAGTCGCCTATCAGGAAGAGTCTCTCACCGCTCACCTGGTCCTTGTAATGAACGTATTCACCGTCGATTTTGACGTAGTCTGTGTGCACTTCCACGTACTCATCGACCGGGAAGTTCCAGCCCGGGCCAAAGGTGTTGGTGTCGCAGTTCATGTAGCCGACGTTGAGTATGAGGTCCAGGTCGAGGAGCTCGTCGGAAATCTGCTTCTCCACAGAGAGACCACGCCCGATATAGACACCCACGAAGTTGGGCAAGGACTCGTCAATAGAACGGTCGGTATTGGTGGAAAAAAGACGGAAAAACGAAGCGGGAAGCTTTTCAACGAGAGCGTCCAAGGCTTTCTTGTGTCCAAAACGAGCGGTGAGCGCATCAGAGAGAACAGACGGCTTTTTGGCCGCGTAAATCTTGGCCAAAATGCGGTCTGCCATCTTGTCCAAGGCTATCTGGTCGCGTAATTCCAGGGAGTCAAAAGGCAAAGCCAACATCTCTTCTGGAATTGGGTCATTGGTGATGTCGCTGGGCACGTAGAGGAAGCCCGGACGAGACTCCCGCATAATAGCCTTGATAACACGGTCAATCTTGGCCACGTTGGCAGCAGCGTCATTCGCCACAAGAGTCTCCTGCGCCACAGAAATAGCAGCAGCCATCTTCTTGTAAACGTCGTGGTCAGGTGACTGTAACGGGTTCTTGCTCTGCACCAAATGATGGATGTTCTGCACCAACATTGGGTCTGTAATGACAGCAGCGGCCTCCTGGGCCACCGCGCTCGTGGTACCCACAATGTGCAAAACGGGTCTGTACTCCGCAAAGGCACCACACATGGCGTTGAGAGCACTGGTCTCACCAACTCCATAGGTGGAAATAAGGGCAGAAATACCGCCGCTGATTGCGGCATAGCCGTCGGCAGTGTAGCCCGCGTTGAGCTCGTTGCACCCGCCCACCAAACGGAGGTTCTTCTCCACCTCCGGCGCGTATAAGTGCTCCATGAGGTTCAAGTTGAAGTCGCCTGCGATGCCAAAGATGGTTTTCATGGAAGGTCTGGCCACACTGAGGCGGCGGAAAAGGTACTCGCCAAGTGGGACTATGGGCCCAGCATAGCCAGCAGAAGCTTCTCTCAAAGTGTTGTCGATAGCAGGAGTCATTGGGCGTTTTGGCCCCCAAATGTGGGGGGATGGGGCCGTCTTTATAGTCTGGGGCAGATCGGTACGCGCACGCAAATCGCGGCTATCGGCGGCTTTTGAGCCGCACTCGCTCCCAGGGGAGCCGAAGTATGAGCCCGAAGGGGGGGGCTTAGGGCGTTAAAAGACGGGCCAAAACCGCTGGGGAAACGGCACCTTCGGCAGTGGCTGAGACATCAGCTCCGATTGCGGCGCCGCTTAAATGAGGCGGGGTTTTGTAGTGCGGATTTGCGACACCTGAGGGCCACGAAAAGTCGTCTACTTCTGGAGGAGGGGCCCCGGGCTCGAATGGGCCTATTGCGAGGCCGGAACTGGCCTCTATCACCACTCTGTTACCGGCAGTAGTTACCGCGAAAACACAGTCCAGACATCCGTGTACGCGGAGCTGGTGACAGGAGCCCGAAAACACACACTTGGTGGCATTCTGCACCATAATGGGCCCAGAACAGGACACGGAAACCACGCAGCCGGAGGCGCCGGAAATGTGCACGTTTTTGCTGTTTTTGAGGTGCAAAACGGCGTCGTGGGGCCGCGAAAGAACCACGTTGGGTGCCATTATCTCGGTTTTCAGCCACCTTTTAATATGCACGGTAGCCGAGGGGCTGGAAGCTGTCATTGTGTCTTTGTCAGATGGTTTGATTGTGTCTCTGTGTTTGAGAGAGTCAATCGGCAGGTTGTTGGCATGAGTGTCGGCAGTTATAGGCACTTTTTCCAAGGGCATTTGCGCCCCTGCGAGTGCTGAATTGGGGCCCTCCTGTTCTCCGGGTTGAACAGTTGTCGTCTGAGAGGCCGAGCGCGCCTTGCGTGGTGCCATGGGCTCACCAGAAAATGCGAAGACACGCTGGTTGGCCCGCAGAAGTTGCACATCAATAAGACGCAGTAGAGTGGACGCCGTATCTATGGATTTCTGGCGCTCATACGCGGTTCCCGTGACCAGGAGCTGGTTGACCTCTTTCCGGAGCTCCAGCAACTTCTCCACGTCCCTGCACACGAGAATGCGTTCGCGGAGGGCTAATGTTAGTATGGCAGAATAGGCCTTCAAAGGGCCCATAAGCCCCGTTTCAGCAGGGGCGGAATCTGGGTTCCCCAGGCGCCACGCAGAGGGATGGTAGGAGAAAGCCGACGAAGGTGAATGGGCTGGCCAGCCCGGGAATCCGGGTCGTTCAGCTGGGGGTAACCGAGTTCATTTGGTGGAAGTAGCAGCTGGGCAACTTAACAGAATGCCTTCTCGCTGTATGTGCAAGTATGCCCTAAACGCAGAAAAGGCAATGTCCATATCATGCAATCGAAGTGCGTAATCTGAATAAGCAATCAGAGGACTTATCAGAACGCTTATCAGAGCACTTTTCAGTACACTTTTGAGACCACTTATGAGAACTCTTCTCAGGATTCGCCATCAGCATCTGCACTCACAGCAATGCCTCCCTGCCCCGTATGCCGTATCGCCAGTTTCCATCATGGCCGTAATCCCACCATTTCTTTTATCTCGCTCACAACACTCTCTGCCAGACTCCACCAAGCCCACATCAATTGAGCAGTACGTACAGACAGCCATTTTGGTATGTTCGAAAAACCACTCCTCGAACAATTGCGCGTTATCAAATGTTTCCTCAGATGCGATGGGGCTTAGTGCCTTTGTGAGAACTGCCACCTTAAGCCAAGGCGTAGTTTGCAGAAGTGGCAGATACGGGAAGCATCGGCTTAGTCTACATCCGTAATTGACAATGTGTCGTATCTTGGGTCAATTTTCGAGTGCCTGTTGAGATGGTTGTGGGTGTCTAAAGGAGTGGCATGGTAGTGAGAAAATGAGCCACATGCAAAATGGCGGCTTTTGGTGCTTGCCCTTTCGTATATGCGAAAGAAGAGCAAGAGTCCAGGCGAAGAGAGCCTGCAAAGTACGACGTATATCATTGCACTTTTCTTCAGGATGATGGATTTGTCGCTGTTTGCGCATATACATTTTGCACCCACCCCAGTCCTTCACCTGCCCTCGACCAGTACACCAAGTAAGCGGGCATGGATGTGGAAGCACGCAATATACTCAGGCCGAAAGCAGCAGCACTTCGCCGCGTTTTCATACTGCAGCCCCCTCAAAAGGTGGTTTTCCAAAGGCCCCGATTGCCCAACTAAACAGCCCCCAGACCTACGTGGTTCGTATATGCCAGTCCGCAAAATACCCTCCGTCTGGTGGTGCCCCACTGTGGGTCCCCTTGCAGAGAATTCCCGCTTTGGCCTTACAGGGCAACCAAATACCCTCCCTCACATTCCTACACTTCTCCATTTCAGCACTCAATAAATACACCCTAATAGACAGTTTTCTCCAACCGCGTGCGGCCCACCAACTGGTCCGCCACGTCTCGAATGTTGCCCCAAAACACGCGTTTAGGCATTCTGCGGCCCAACTCTGTCTCAAAGTCGTACAACCGGCGTATGGGCGTGAACTTCAAGTGCAGCAGCTTGACGCCCAAAACGGCCGCTGTAGCCGACACCTTCTTGTCGTCCATCGGGAAGCTGAGATCGTACTTGTGGGCAGAAATAGTTGCCAGAGAGTCCTCAATATACTGGATAGCTTTGATGGCAAAGCGCGCGGCCCTAGTTCTGTCAATGGGGGAGGGCAAGCCACCCTGTTGCACGTGGCCGGGAATGGCGGTTTTTGCATCGAATTCTCCGTTGGACTCCTGGCGAATAATATCAGCCAAAACCTGGGTGGTGAGTACCTTCGAGGCGTTGGTGCTCTTCAACAAGAGCTTTCCGGCCTTCAGCAAGCCGCGCTCCACCGCAAACAGCTCCTTCAACGAGTTGATATCAGCCTCCAATTGGGAGAGAGAAATGCCCTCCTCTGGCACATACAGCGCCTGTGCACCACAGATAACTGCGGCCAGCGTGGCAATGTAGCCGCTGTTTCCTCCCTGAACCTCAATGACGAAGGCCCTGTCTCTGGTGGCCAGGGCCAGTTGCTTTACCACGTCACAGTACTCCATAAGAGAGTTCAAGCAGGTGTCGGCTCCAAGAGAGTACTCAGAGCCTGGGACATTGTTAGAAATAGTGGCGGGAATGAGCACCATGGGAATGCGGAACGCCGGGTACTGCGCACGAGCTTTTTCAAGCTGGTCAAGCAGTACGAACGCCTCAAATCCACCCACAAGCACCAACCCGTCAAACTGGTACTTCTCAAAGTAGTGAGCAATCATGCCAATATCGGTATCCTCTGGGGTGGCCCTGTTCGTGCCGATTTCAGAGCCACCCACCAGGTTCCAGCCCTCGACCTGGAGCCAGTCGAGCAGACGAACGCTCTCGTGACGTGCGAGGCCCAGAAAGCCATTGTGGATAGCGTAGGGGGTGTGGCCACGTGACATGCAGTAGGTAGCGTAGGCGTAGACCGCCAGGTTCATTCCACCTGCTGGGGCGCCCACATTGATGATTGCGATGCGTTTTCTATCCTTAGGTGCGAGTGCAGGCTCGTTGTGGTTGGCCAGGTTCATGGCAATGAAGTCCAGAAGGTGCTCCACGAACTCCAGATCACGCAAACCCATGGCCTTGTCGAAGTCCTTGTTCTCGATGGCGGTGGCCACCAGCTTGGTGATGCGAACAGCGTCCACCAACAGCGTACGAACGATCTTGTTCTCACGGACACCAATAAGAGGCAGAGGAGTGGAAGGAGTCAGGTCAAGAACCGCCTTCACGGCCTCAACGCCCTGCAAGGTGGCCAACATGCGATCATAGGCCACGGCGGTACCCCCGCGCTGCACGTGACCAAGAGTG
Organism: Wilhelminamyces tanticharoeniae; assembly: GCA_030558325.1. Classification (NCBI taxonomy): domain Eukaryota; kingdom Fungi; phylum Ascomycota; class Pichiomycetes; order Serinales; family Metschnikowiaceae; genus Wilhelminamyces; species Wilhelminamyces tanticharoeniae. Next base: position 92,251 of record JAJMSI010000028.1, on the reverse strand, counting down.
GTGACTCTGGTGTCGAGACCGAGCTCCACCAAGGCTTTTTTGACGTCCTCCGCCAGAATGGGCACGAGGTCCAGCGTTATGGCACCCTCGGCAACAATGACGATGGTCTTTCTCTTGCCCTTAGCCCTGTGTTTCAGCACAATCTCGCACATCTGGTGGTGCCACTCTTTAGAAGAGGCGGGTTTCTCAGGAATCAAAATATAGTCGGCAGAGGTGGCAATTCCCGCCATGAGCGCTAGCCACCCGCAATGGCGGCCCATCACCTCAATCACGAAAGCACGCAGATGCAGGTTGGCAGTGGCATCAATGTAGTCCACAGCCTGGCAGATTCTGTCCAAGGACGAGTATGCGCCTATAGTGGCGTCCGTGGTGGCCATATCGTTGTCGATGGAGCCCACGGTTCCGCAGATGTTGAGGTGTTTGTGGGCCTCGTACTGAGCGGGCGTAATGTCGCCATTATCGCGCAATTCGGAGATCAACAGAGGCCATTCTGAGCGGAAAAGATCGGCTCCCGTGAGCGAGCCATCTCCACCACAGACGATAAGGGCGTCGATTCCGGCGTCGATAAGGTGCTTACAGCCGCGAAGACGGCCCGATCTCTCCTTGAAGGACATGCACCTGGCGGTTCCGATGTTGGTTCCGCCATCAGAGAGGTATCCGCGGACGTCCTGCCAGTGCATCTCGCGGATGTACTCGGGACCGCCCCTCACAAGGCCCTCGTAGCCCTCCATCACCGCAAAGGCCTTGCACCCGCGAAAAATGGCCGCTCTGACCACGGCCCTCACACACGCATTCATTCCTGGCGCATCGCCACCCAGCGTCATCACAGCGATGTTGCGCCGTTGGGGTGCACTCCCGGAATTCTCGAGATGGACCGAGGTCAGCGCCAGCATCAACGCTGACAGCAGCTCGTCTGCCAAGGGTCCGAGTTTCTGCACCGGGGGGTTCACCAGAAGCGGGTTCGCATCAGCGACAAAGCCCACGAGACGCCCAAGCGGGTCCACGGTGTAGACCTCGGTCGGGTACAAGTCGTTGGGAGCCGTCTGGATCTGGTGGCCAAACGTCTGGAGCAGGTGGATGAGGCGGTTGAGGTCTGCCACACGGAAAACTGTGGCCAGCTCCACCAGGCGCCAGTCGGCGAACGTCTGGCGGGCCAAGAGACGGTCACGTGCGGCGTCCACGGCATCTGGTGAATCGGCGGCGTCTGAAACCGCCACAGTGATGATGGCAGTCTCTGATTGGAGCACCACGGAGGACTCGGAGTCCTCCTTAACAGCAAAACCAACTATATTGGAGTAGAAGTTGGTGGTCTGGTTGAGAAGGGGTCTGTTGGCTGCAAAAAGCGCCACGCTGGACGTGCCGTTGACCACAGAAATGGCGACAGTCATTGGAATAGAGAAGGACGAGATTTGGGGGCGGCTAATTACCGCTGGGAATTGGCCCTTTTATATGCGAATGGGGGCCTGTGCAGCAGCTGGCAACAACCGAGGGTGTGCTGGAGCAGGCAATTTTCTAAGCAATGGCTTTGTAGGGCCCTGGGGCAAAAACGGCTGTTGGTGTACTTTTATAGAAGGATGAGTGGACTCCGAATTCATCAGGTGGTGGCTGGGCCGGAAATGGCCGGCCGGAAGTCGAGTTCCGGTCGGGTTTTTTTGGCGGTCTCCAGATGGCCCATTTCGGGTGAAAAAAAAGCTGGAAAAAGAGCGATTGCGTCAGGAGATAGCGAAGAAGCTAGCCGGATGACCAGGTCGGATGCCGTAGGTTTGTGGGGCCCGTTTAATGGGCTTGTCGGGGAAGGGCAACGGACTTTAACCGGCCGAAGATGTGCGCAGCACAATGACGTCGCTGGTGCACGGGTGCAAAAACTGATGGGAGTGTGATTTAGTGGAGGCTGACTCAGGTTATTTGAGGTGATGAGAGAGGGTTCGGATTGAGAGTGAGCAAAAGGGAAATACGAGAAGAGAATCTGCTGACTGGGTTCTCTCCGTGGTGTGCAGGGAATGGAAGAAAGAATTTACGCGGAAAGGGAGTTGTTAAGGGAAGGTCCATGAAAAAGATACGGGCCTATTTGCTGTTGGGTGAGCTGGAAATGGGCCATTTGTGAGGCACAGACTGTGAAAATGGGCATTTCGAGCTTGCTGGCGGTCTTTTGAAATTCTGGTAGATCGCCTGTTTGTGGTTTTCACCACCATGATGCCAAGGAGAACGAGTGACAGCAGAATACGCAGGGGAATGGTTAGAAGAGCCATCGTAGAGGGAAAGCTGATCGGTTGATGGATGTCGGCTTAATTGCCCTTTTCGGCTGTTTCAGGCTACTCTGGATCTTCAGCCCTTTTAATGGTGGTGCTGATTCTATACTGCAGTTTTCACCCAGAACAGCCAATTCGAGGCAAATACCACAAGAGCACTGAATGGAGACAGAGACGGAAACAGCGCCAATAAACACAGAGGACTCTCTTTATCACCCAGACCTAGCGGTCCTTTGACGTAGTGTCTAAGCAGGTGGTGGTATGTGCAGGCGAACATTATAGAGGAGGAATCATAGGGAATGGGCCCTATATGAGAGGTGTTGTCATGAAGAGAAGTTAGTCGCGTGGGTTGGACGTGGACTTCCAAATGGAAAAGTAGCTCCAGTTGGTGTTCCTGCAGCTTCGACGAAAACCCCGTGAAGGCTTCCCCGTTCCGGTGCTCTTACCAAAGTTTTGCACCCATTGGACGCAATACATGAGTAACAATATTAGTGGTATCTATTAAAGTAAAGCTGAACAACCGAAATCAAACTTAAGAGTGTCGAAAATTAAGTCAAAGTCATCAAGAAGCGAAACCATGCTAAAATGGCGGTGTATCGAAAAGCGGAGGAACCAAAGAAGGAGATTTAGAGAACACATCTGTTCAAAGGAAGAAGGAGAAGGAAGCGAGCAACAAGGCCAAAAGATGCGTAGTGTTTTTGGCTGCAAGGCCACCGTATGTGCTGACGGAAGCAGTATTTGGCTGCAAACTGGGAGAAACAGAAGCTCTGGTGATGAGACTGGTGGTAACAGGCATCTCAGGAGCGTTCTGGGACTTGGGAGAAGACGTTCCATTTTCCGTGTTTCCAGGTCCATTGGGAGACATGGTGGTGGTGGGCGACTTGGGGGTATTGGTGTTTGTGGTAGCATTAGGGCCTTCAGGAACAGTATTTCCTGGGGTACCCGAGGCGGTGATGGTGGGTGTTTCAGCTGTGGTGGTGTTTTCTTCAGAGGTAACAGTGGTAGGCACCTCAGTGGTGGGTCCAGAAGACTCCTCAGAAGTGGTGGTAGTGACCACAGCACTCTCCCCAGAATGGGTAGAAGTTGGGCCTTCAACAGAGGAGCTGGTTATAGCAGTTCCAGAAACAGAAGATACGCTAACAGTGGCGCTTGCACTAGAGGTTCCAGGTCCAGTGCTCACAGGGAAAGAGCTGCTGGTCACGGGTCCAGGGGGGTAAATAGTAGGAAAGGAAGAAGTACCCTCTTCTGTGGAGCTAGAAAGCACAAAGGAAGCCGACGTGGACCAGCTGGAGCTCAAAGAAACACTGGAGTTTGCGTAAGAAGGCCCCAAGAAGGATGAGCTAGCAGAAGAAGGAACTTCCACGATAACAGTGGCCGTTTCTCCTGGAGTAGCAGTGACTGTGGTGTAGGACGTTATGGCTCCAGTCCACGTTTCAGTGACGGTGGTGGTGGGAATAGGAAGCTCGACTATTATCGTTTCGGTTCCTCCAGGAGTAGTAGGGAAGAAGGTGATAGTCTCAACATCAGACCCGGTCCAGGTGGAAGTTATGGTGGTGATCGGGGTGGGGACCTCAACTATGACTGTTTCTGTTCCTCCTGGAGCAGAGGGGAAGACGGTGATGGTTTCCGTGCTAGAGCCAGTCCACGTGGACGTGACCGTGGTAATTGGAGTCGGGTCCTCAACGATAACGGTGACGGTTCCTCCAGGAGCAGAAGGAAAGACTGTTGTTGTCTGAATGTTAGAGCCGGTCCAGAAAGAAGTCACTGTAGTAGTAGGAGTAGGCGCTTCAACTATGACTGTCTCTGTTCCACCAGGAGAGGAGGGGAAAACCGTTGTAGTTTCAACACCAGTTCCAGTCCACGTAGATGTGATGGTGGTAACAGGAGTAGGATCTTCCACGATAACGGTAACCGTTCCATTAGGGCCAGTGGGTAAAACAGTGGTAGTAGAAATAGTTCTGCCAGTCCAGTAAGAGGTGATAGTGGTGGTAGGCGTGGGAACCTCCACAATCACAGTCTCAGTTCCGCCAGGAGAGGTAGCAGTCACAGTGGTAGTCTCAGTATTAGAGTCAGTCCACGTAGAAGTGATAGTGGTAACAGGCGTGGGGTCCTCCACGATAACGGTAACCGTTCCATTAGGGCCAGTGGGTAAAACAGTGGTAGTAGAAATAGTTCTGCCAGTCCAGTAAGAGGTGATAGTGGTGGTAGGCGTGGGAACCTCCACAATCACAGTCTCAGTTCCGCCAGGAGAGGTAGCAGTCACAGTGGTAGTCTCAGTATTAGAGCCAGTCCACGTAGAAGTGATAGTGGTGACTGGAGTAGGTAAATCCACAATGACGGTAACGGTGCCACTGTCACCACTGGGAGACACAGTAAAAGTCTCAGTACTGGTTCCCGTCCAGTAAGATGTCACAGTGGTGCGAGGAAAGGGCTCGTCCACGATAACCGTGCCAGTTTTCCCTGGGACCCCCGGAATCGTCTCCGTGGTGAGACTCCCCGTCCACATTCTGGTGGTGGTAACAGTGGGAATGGGAACATCAACCTCGATGGTCTTGGTGTTTCCCGGGGCCGTGTTGTAAGGCAAAGTGGTCACTTGAGTAGTGGCGCCCGTCCAGGTTCTGGTCGTCACAACCACCTGGTTTCCGTTGGAGTTGGGGTCTCCCAGTGGGGCAAGCCACCATGGAAACTCAAACCCGTGGTCATGTCGGGTCAGGGATCCCGCGCACACATACTTGTTGACGTAATTGACAGTCGTGGAGGCTTTGTACATTGCCTGGGTGACCCTCAAAAAGGGCCTGTATCCTGCGGGGATGTTGCTAAAAGTGACTGCGAACACCCCCCGGGAGCATTGGGTGCTCACCTGCCCAGTAATAGAGGCGGGAAAGTACCAGGCGTTGATTTCGTTGGAGATTCCGGCCGTGGTGGGTCTGGAACAGTTCCAGCCGCTGTTCAGCATCCCGAGCGTCACTGAAGAATAGCCGTTGGGACAGTTTCCACCCAAAAGGTAGTACTGCATGGAGTTGGTGGACTGCACTGCGGAAACCTCGATCACGGCGGTGTCGGGGAGTTTCCAGGAATACTGACTCTGGTGCCTGTCGAGAAGTGCACGTCCTTGGAAATGGTGTTGTCTCCGTCTTCCCAGCTCACAGTAGTGGTGGAGCCAGGCGCAAATTTCAGGGCACAGCTGTAGTCGCTTCCCAGCGGAAGCTGGCCCACGTTGAACCCAAAGGGGAAGGAAACGGTTCCGGTGGCAAGCGTGCTGGGCGTAACTTTAGAAGAGGCAGTGCACTGCAACTGCGAGTAGGGAACAAGCACATTCCCCGTGAAGAAGTTACAGGTGGCAAATGCAGTGGAACCGACAGACAAGGAAACAGGCGCGGTGGTGTAGAAGGTGGCCACACACGGGAGGGTAAGAACAAAGGTGTCTCCGGCCGTGATGTTACTGCCGTCTATCTTCCAGTCCACAACTCCCGTCCAGATAGGCTGTCCCGGAAGCGACAGCGAGGGGTTGGTGATGGACTTGATGCCTGTGAAGACGCCAGTGACGGGCTGGGCGCTCGTGAAGGCAGTTAGCCACGCAAACACAGCAAAGAAAAGCATCAAGTGGTGTAGAACGAAGCCAAACTGGCACATTTAGCTCCGTATTTATACCCGAAGATTCGCCTTCTTTGCGCCCATGCCATTCTATCTGCTTGGCATTCTAGAATGCGTTCCTTCGCCAATACCCGCCGTTAAGCGGCACAACAGAATCTGGTTGCAGCCATCGTTGTATGCAGGAAATAGGTGTTTCGTGTGTTGCGGCTGCATGCATGGAAAAAATAACCGGCTAACTGCGATGGGCAGACACGCCATTTCGTTGTTGTAGCGACTGGTGCGCCTTTCCAAAAATAGAACAGATGGCTTGCCATGTGAAAATCAACGAGAGGTGTGAGCCACCATCTCGGGCCGTGTGGGGCGCATAGATGATACTAAGTGTTTTGCAGCCTCTAGACCTCCCTTCCCCCCATAGCTGCGCTTTCTCGTTGCAGGAAACGCCACAGGTGGGGATGATTCTGGAGAACGCTTCCACAGTAGCGACGTCATTGTTCCTCTTTCGGTTCTTGTGCGCAAGGCTGCAGCGTGCATTTCCCGGTCGCTAAGCGAGCATTAGTGCCGGGGGCCTTCGGGATGCTCGTTACCTCCTATGTTAAGCTTTTTTCGTACAGAAGTTCTACATTTCTATTCCACCGACACGCTCACAGTGGAAGGTGGCTTTAGGAAAAAGAAACTCGCATACTGTGCAAACCGTACTACTTTTCTTCAGGAAAAAATGCCCCTTCTGAGACACCATCAAAGTGAAATCCCAAAGTTGCACGAAAACGCCTCGAGGATCGGCCTAATCATGAAACTCTAAGTAAGACCAGGTTCAGATTTGACATATGCGAGGCAACCAGAGCTTCGAGCAGTGCAAAGAATGTATTTCCAATTGCTTTTACGGACCCTTGGCGCGTTTCAAGCCCGAATAATGCATGGATCTGGGGTCTCACACTCATTAATTGTTGTTGCTCGCAAACATCGCGTATGTAAGTCATAAAAAATTGTCCTGCATAACGGCAGTCTGCAAACTAAATAATTTGGCTTTAAGCTCATCGCACTACAGGGTGCCGCTAAAAAATGAAATTTGCCTCATATTGCCCAATGCACTGCGGGAATACGGCGTTTGGTAGGCCGCAGCACCAAAGCGGAAGACGACCCCGTCTTTCCACCTGTGCCTGAAAGGTCCTCCGCCACTTCTGCAAGCACTCGCCTCTAGTTATGTGCAGAATATATCTGCCAGAGACGACACCTCAGGCGTGGCAGCGTGAAGTCGGGGGTTTACATCGTGTATGGGCTGATGAGTATTATCCCAAGAGACCAGGCCCCGTTCTGACTAGACTGTGTCATCTAATGTTCCTCGCCCGAGGTTCAAATCTTCCAGTGCGTTTTGGGGTGAGTTGATGCTGATTCCTCTTGAGGTTACTGTATCTATTAGTCACATGAACGCCAGTCTGTCTGAGAGGGGGCGGACCTCACAGTATTACGTTTAAAATCTTCTCTTGTCCCTGAAGTAGAATCCCCAGAGGCAGAAGACGGCGTATGGGATGAGCTGATTATGAGGCTCGGCCTATGAACAACTGCACAATTGGACTTCACCGCATGCTTAGCTTTCACATGTCAAGCATAACCAGGGCTGGAAGCGCCATTTATGGGGCGCTGTTCGAAAATCATCAGGCATTAGGCGTTTACCAGACGCGCATTGGGCCATGGATTTGCGGTCGCTTCACAGAAGTCATTAGGCTTGTCGCAAACAATAGCCGCCTGTTTCAGGGTCGTAAATTACTTCTCGTACATTAGCAACCGACAGACGGGGACATTCGGATTTTACGACATCTATGCACAAGCCACTGTCTAGAAATGAATACCTAGCTGCCCGAACTTAGTTTTGAAATGGGGGCCTCTGATAGGCCGCGAGACCGTGGCGGCGAGCTTCTTCACGTAGCCTCTTCCCCAAACGCCCAAACGCTCCTGCACACATCTGCCTCTGGTTATATATAGGAAATTGCTCCCGAGACGAGATCTTGTATAATCTGAAGCCTATTTTCAGTGCCTTGCGGAAGAGTGCGAACAATACACCGGGTGAGTCACCTGATTTTTAAAGTCTGGTTCCACTTTCTAATTCGGTTGTACAAGAGTGACACAAATGGGCTGGGCTTTCATTAGTCCAGCCAGCACTGTGTAGGGCCTCACAAAAGAGCTTAACTGCGCCTATTCGCTTGTGGTCCCACACGTAACTTTTACCTTTCCATGCCCACGGTTCATCCTAAACTTACACATGCCTGCACTGGCTATTCTATAGGTGTGTTTGCCTGGGGTGGGCGTGTAGATGGCTGATGGATGCTTGCAGGAGGGAGACATAGGTGATAGGGAAGTGGAGATTTCGAGGGAGCTTTGGCCGCGGTTTTGGGCTTGGTGTGGAAGGTTGTTTGTGAGAATATAGATTGGATGATGTGGGCGAAAGAGATTTTGTAAGCTTTTGGATAAGTGGCATATCTTAGACTTAGGGAGCACCTCGAATCATAAGCTCAATGAAGTCTGAGTGGGGATTTCTTTGAACAGCCTGCGACACTATCAAGTTTATTGCCTTGTAAAATCCCTAAATGTCGCGTTTTTTCTTGACGTTTCGCAGGCATGTATGCATTCTTGGAGTATTTCTAGTAGAGGGGCAGCCAATGAGAAGAAAAGCCACATAAGTGGGCGTAAATGTGTCTTCTGGTAGCCTCGCGTGTTTCCAAACATGCAAAGGCGAATTGTACTACTTTTGGGGCTGTGGCAGGTAGTTCTGATTTTTGGCGGTTTTCAACAAAAACGCCCAATTTTGGTCCAATTTCTGAAAATCAAAGGAAAATACATTGGGCAACCAACCAAGATAGCACTTTACGGAAATGTTGGCAAGTGAACTCATGGTGCCAACCACGGAATCTCAGATGCATTGCAAGAGTTCAAAGACGCGTATTACCGCAAATGGGAGTGTCTTACCTGTGAACTTCCCTATTTGTTTCAGAACTAGAGGATGCAAACACCACCATTAGATACAAGTGCTTTTTGCAGTCATACATCACCCCCAGAGCCCTTTCAGTTGATTTCGAAGCCAAAAAAACACATTACGGGAAATTACAGCGCCTGGCCCTCTCTGAAATTGCCCAGGCTGGTGTTAAACATTGCTGGCAGCCAACTGACTCTCGCTGAAGTCTTTTTTGCAGCACCCCCCCAGCAGTAAAAAAACGCCACCCTCACTTTACACACAACACCCACAGCATGCAACACAACGTCCCTTTGCAGAATATGAGTGTCGCAAACCCTACCGAGCCCAACCCATTGCCAGCTGCCAATCCTGGCACCAGAGGTGCACTGGGAGAGGTGGAATCGCGCTCCGTTACTGGCACCACAGACACCCCCACGACCTCAAACAACCGCGATTCGGGAACAGCAGGAACTGATTCCTCCTCCCTTGTGGAAATGGTGCTCTACAGTACTGATAATCTTGACGATACGCAGTTACCTCCTATGCACGCAGCCCCAGAGGAAGGCACGTCCACGGAGAAGATCCACTTCACTATTCATCACGTTCTAATGTACGCGAGCATTGTGGCTACTAGCCTTACAATACTGGGATTTCTCGTTACGGGAGAAGAGGCTCGGAAGTGGATCTTTGGGGCGTTTTTAGTGGGTGGCATGGTGCTCTACGTGATTTCTCAAGCCTTGCCTGCTAAACTCGGTGGGCAGGTTGGAACATTAAGACTGTTGATTATTGACACAGAACGTCGTAATGATTATATTTACAAGGGAGTCACACGTATGCACACCTATTTGCTTAATGCATTTAAAAAGCTTCTCGAAAAATTGGACAAGGCGCTCAAAAAGTTACAGCAGGGCTCTCGGAAGGCGAGGGAAGGTATTGAGATATTAAAGGATATGATCAATAGCCTCACCAATAATGTTATGGAATCCCTAGAGAATATTTCCCAAAAGGTGGAGAAATCTTCCATAGATTTGCAGGAGAAAGTTGACGCCTTGCTCATCTTGCTGGAAAAAGGATTTGCGGGGAAACTGCAGGAGGAGACCACCACCCCCAGGGATACAACTATGCTATTGGAAGGAAGATACATAAGGCTGATTGTGACTTACCCACCTGAAGAAAAAGACGAAACCATGGGAGTCGAGAGCGCTGTTACTCACTACGTCAAAGAAAGTGACAAAGGATGGATTGACTTGACTTCAGCATGGGGGAGGCCTGCCAGTAATGCCATATTTGAGAATTTCGACACAAAGGAGCGGTTTGCTTTGCTATGCACAGACAAAGGGAAAGACTTCACCTGCCTTCTTCTACGGATTCCCTTTGGCGGAAAGAGAACTGTGAATTTTAATGTCCACCTGTTCAAACTCATGGATTTCCCTTTGTGAAGCCCGCGTCGAAAAAGTTGCTAGTTTTATTTGAAGCCTCGGAACGACTTAGTACACTGCATTACTTTGGTTTTGCTTTGATATTTTCACTTGATGGTATTTTCTGGTGGGTTCAGGCTCAGGCTCGCTCCCCAGCGAGAAATTGTTTCGCAGCAATTTTTCGCGTGCTTATCGCCGTTTCTCCTGGCAATTTTGGGCCATACGCCCCAAAGTTTCTCCCTAAAGGTTTTGCAAAAGGTCCCACTTATCGCTAAATTGGGAGGGCCCACACGTCGCCGAGGCGAAACTGCGAAACTAGGCAATTCGAACGAAATGCTAATTGTTGATATGCTATGTGAGTATACAAACCTACTTTCCGTATGTTCTGCTACCGAGTTCACATCTGTTCTTTTCATCCACCTCTTTTTTATTGAAGAATCTTACCACACCACTTGACGCAAACACTCCCAAAACGTCCCTTTTCTCCATGCGCCTATCCAGAATTTATTTGAATCTAGCTTGGATGCAGATGAAGAGAGCCCGCAATCTCCAAGAAATGTACGACGTGATGCTTTCTCATATGAAAGATTGTCTAGGGGAAGACCAGCACAGAGTGAGTATCTCCCTTCATAACGACGGCATTGTTGTGGTGGAACCCGTTACCGGCCATATTTTTGAAGAACTTGGTGGCGGTGGCAACATTGAATACTGTTGGGATAATATAATTTGGAAACATGACAGTATATATCTCCGCCAAAAAGCGACGCCCCGTCAGGAATCATATCTGAGTGTTGTGTCACACCCATTGGGCCCAATTTCGTGGCCACTGGCTTTTTTTTTAGGTCGACCCCATTTCGGGGCCACCGACAAGCCAGGGTTTCCAAGGGCATGGCAAGAGAGTGTGCGATGGCGGCGCTCATTCCTTGAGTGGATACAAGATACATATATCCGGATCCTATTGGTGTTGACGGGAAGAAACGGAATTCGCTGGGTGTTGGGGCTTTTCAGACCAGGGACGCCTAGTAGCAAAGACCGCAGGTGGCCCTAGGAAGCGTTTTCATTGCTCAAGCGTGGCCAATGAGTCGGAGTCGGCTGACTTCAAAATACCTTGAACGAAGCTTAGAAGTTTTCGATCCCCTTCAAGCATACTCTAGCACTCTGACTCTCGATCTGGTGTTGTCTCGAAGCGCCATGTTGCAATGCCACCGAACAACTCGGAAACCGGCGAGTGATATTCTATCGTGAGCGGTCTGCTACCCCATTGCCTGAGAGCCTAAGGCGATTTTGAGAAAGGGTGTCTTCCCGCAGTGTCGTGGTAGCAATGCTGACAAGAAATGCTACGCTAGGTGGCAAAATTTCAAATTTCCCTGCACTTGGGCCTCTGGGGCGTGCACGCAAGGAGGCTCCGCCTACCAGGCATCTAGTGCCGTAGATGTTCGGGTGTTTGGATGTTGAACTCCGACCCACTGGGTAGACCAAGTAGAGCAAGTGTGCAGGAATATGGAATTGGGTGCACCCCAGTTCTCGCACCTAGAAAACGCAATCCATAAAAATTTTCACCTTTCCTCTGTGGCCCAATAAAACCCCACAATGTCCGAATCAGCGCCCGTTCCCCTCGGCGACCTCTCCCGCATGAATCTCGGTGGCCTTCCCGGCACCCTCCCGGCGAAACCGAAGGCCAACGGCTTGTGGTCGCTGAACCCCGTGTTCTCGTACCTCAACGACGTGTACACTACCATCAACGAGCACCGCCAGCTGCTCGGCTTGATCAACCCCGGAACCATCGAAAACATCAACAAGGAGGTGTCGCGTGACGTGTTCCTCAACCAGTACTTCTTCACGGGCTTGCGTGCGGACTTGAACAAGGCGTTTTCCATGGCGCCGGCGTTCCAGACGTCGCACACGCTCTCGGTGGGCTCGAACGTGCTTCCCGCGTACGCGTTCCTGGCGTTGTACGCCACCGACGACTACTTTGTGCAGGGCAACATCGACAACGACCTTTCGTTCAGCGGCCGCGTCAACTACGGCTGGGACAAGAGCAACATCTCCAAGGTGACGTTGCAGATTGCCCACGGACAGCCATTGATGTGCCAGTTGGAGCAGGACTACCAGGCGAACGACTTCTCCATCAACCTCAAGCTGTTGAACCCCTCCTTCCTTGACGGCGGCTTCTCGGGTGTGGCTGTGGGCTCGCTTTTGCAGTCGTTGACGTCCAAGTTGTCGGTGGGCTTGGAGGCCATGTACCTGAGACAGGCCGTTTCTGTTCCCCCTGACTCGGCTGTGTCCTACGTGGCTCGCTACAATGCCGGTGACTGGATTGCGTCTGCCAACTTGCAGGCCCAGGGTGCGCTTGTGGCGTCCTTCTGGAGAAAGGTGTCCGACAAGGTCGAGGCCGGCTTGGAGACCCAGATCGCCGCCACCATGAAGCCCGTCACCGACTCGTTGATGGGCACGCCCATTGGCTTCGAGCCCGTGGTCGAGGGCCAGACCACCATTGGAGCCAAGTACGAGTACAGAACCTCTGTCTTCCGCGGCCAGTTGGACTCCACCGGAAAGGTGGCTGTGTTCATGGAGAGAAGATTGTTGCCCACCATTGCGGTTTTGTTCTCGGGCGAGATCGACCACGCCAAGAACACCTCCAGATTGGGCTTGGGCTTGCAGTTCGAGTCCGTGGGCAGCGAGAAGTTGATGATGATGCAGCAGGGCTTGATAGACGCCAACGGCAACCCCATCCCTGGTGCCCCGCAGTTGTAGGCGAGGCCGATCTTTGTATATATAAAACAGTATTGCGGAAAGAGAGGTGTATACTTGATACCCCTTTAAGTGAAAGCGCTAAGGGCGGAAGGGTGTAATTGTGAAAAGCGTCTACTGGGGCGTGGTGAAAAGAGCTGAAATTGGCCACTTCGGAGACAACTCAGCAATAGGCTAGTCCGGCTGCAAAGGAACGGCTGATCTGATTTGATTTTGGGAGGCTGAAATGGCCCTTTGACCTTTCCTTGTGAAAACTGGAAAACGCCCGAAATGTATTCTCCAACCCACGTCCATCTTCCACACTTCCGCAGCTTTTCACTCTTTTCTCAACCCATAAACCTTCCTCCTCTTCCTATCACCTTGAAAACCCTCTCTACCCATTTTTCATTCCCCTCCTGTAGTCTCCTCGTCCCGTTCTCACTTCCACTACACCAAATAGCAATAAATAGAATAAATATCTACCACCCAAACAACCGCAGCGCAAACCCACTCTCCTTCTTCTTCTGCTCTGCGGCCCTCTTCTCCAAAGCCTTCTTCTCATTAATCATCTTGAACACGTCTGCCGAGTTCAACCGCAAATCCCCGGTCTTTGCACGATTCCGGCCCAATCCCTCACTGTAGCTCTCCCTGTGGTTAAGGCCTCCCACATAGCCCTTCTCGCTGTGGTAGCTCCGCAGAGGAGCTGCCAGCAACCGGCTCCTTCCGTCGTCAACAAGCAGATTGAGATTCCGCTGCGTGATAGAACGGTAAATCTGCTTGTAGGCACTGTTAAGGGTCTGGTTGCGGTTTCCATCGTAGTGGCTCTGCACACTATATGTGGACCGAGAAGCCGGAATACGGCCATTTTGCGGCTCCATCCAGTTGCTGGCCGAAGTGTACAACTCGCTGCGAGAAGACCGCCGCGACCGCGTCTGTCGAGCTCTATTGTACTCCGATAAAGAGGTGGACGGAAACATTTTATCTTCGTCGTCGAAAGTCTCGTTATACTGCGACATATCCAAGTCGCGGTTGGGTTGCTGGGCAAGAGACTTGCTCCGGTGGTAGTTGACGGCCCCAGAAAGGACTGACGGTGGCCGAGAGGCTGGCCTGGAGCGTGTAAAAGTCACAGATTTCGCCGTCTCCTCGTACTCATCCAAAAGTGAGTCCATTGAAGAGTCGGATTTGGGCCGCAGAACGCGCTTTTCGACCTGAGCTGGAACAGGAGGGAACGTGAAGCTCTCCTTATAAGGGTTGGTGTGGAAGCCAGAGTGCTTGGTAGGCTTGGGCTGGTGTATTCTGGGCCGGGTCGTTATATCATTATCCGCTCTCCGGGAGCTGTATGGGGCGGTTTTCACATCAAAGCTGGCCATGGCACTGGTTATAGACTGGGTATCCGACTGCCGGAGCCAGCCGGCGTTCTCCGAATTTTTGGCCGATGAGAGTGAGAAATGTATGTAGTCGTTGTTTGTCTGATGGTGGTTATTGGGCGATAAGGGCGCCGATGGAGGCAGTTCCGGAATGCTGTCGAAAATGTCCGAAAAGAATCCCGGGTTCACGGACTCATTAGCATCGTTAGGAGATGCTGGAATAGAGGCATCGTCGTTGAGAGAGGCATCTTTGAGCTCCTTGGGCTCGTAGCCGATCAAGGGCGAGTATGCGATGGATTTCACCCCGATCAGGTCGTCATCCTTAACGTTGCCATTGGGCTGAATACAGCCAGATGAATCCTCGATGGCCTCCTCGATGGGCTCCTCGGGGACTTCCTGGAGAAATTCTGTGGACTTTTTCGGCGTGACAAGCAGCAGACTGGGGCCCGTTCCAAAGAACAAATTTCTGTATTGAACGAGCCTCTTTAAGCTCTTCTCCAAACTGTTGATGATCTGCACGTTTTCTGTGTTGATAAAGATTTTCCAGTACCGCTCTGGGTTAACCAACGGGAGAATGAACTGGTTGAAATTGATGCGCAAGATCTTGAGTTTAGGAAGCAAAGGGTATACGAACGAGCTACCGCACGATAAGTAGGTCACGTCGCCGTTGTGGAGCTGGAAAATTTCGAATTCGCCGTGTCCAAGCAAGCGACCACCGCCTTTTTGCTCGTTTGTCGATAGCTGGTCGTGGAACACAAGCACTTTCGAGGACTCAAATTTAAAGAGGGTGGCCTTACCGTCCATGCTCTGCTGCGCTAGAAGCGACGAGTACTTTTCATCGTCATCCATGGAGTTAGCCCGCAAGTTACCCTTGGCTTCCGCTATCAATTTGGGCTCGGTCATTCTCTCGTCGCTGCGTTTGTAGCGCATAATAGCCTGTTTTCGCGGACTGAGAGGCCCTGTTTTGGCCGCATACAGCGCCGTGGGCGGGAGAACGTGGGTTTTTTCAGAAAAAGGCCCTCTCGTAACTGAAACATCGCCATCCTGTGCCTCAGAGATGGTCCCTGGAACAGCACTTTCTTCGGGGTAAGCTTGGGAGGTTTCAGACACTATGGGGGCATTTTCAGGGCTTAAGTCCGCCTTTTTTTCCGCCTTCTCGGGCTTTTCGTCGGCAGCCCCGGCCCTCTCTTTGAGCTTCTTATTTCTCCGCTTCTTCTTTTTGGTGCTATGGGGAGCATGGATTTCTGCCTCTTCTGGGGAAGGATTCTGCGCTCCTGGTGCCTTCAGTCCCGATCCAGAACCTAGCAGTTTTGCACCGTTTTCTTCAGATGCCACATGGTGTTCCGAAAGGCCAATTTTGGCGTGTTTGGACGCACCCATGGCGTGTTATGTGGAGACTCAATAGGCAGAAATAGAGGCACTTGGAACGCAAAAACAGGAAATGGGAGTGCACACAACAAATGTGACAACCTGGAAGACAACAAAGCTATGCTCGCGTCTCTTCCGGGAAAAATTGGAGTGAAAAAGCACCTGTTGGGCCTATAATATTGCCTGTCCACTTCGCATGTTTATTGTATGGAACTGCCGCGGTTGTGGGGAGCGCCTGCATATAAAAGGCTATTGCCAGAAGGAGATTAACTAAGGGAAGGCTGAGTGAGGGGGATAAACTGATTACGGGCGCGTGGACGGCCGCTGGCGCCTGATAGGCTCTATAGTAATGTACACGAGAGGGACAAAGTGGAGGAGAAAGGGCGGATAATGAAGAGTTGGTGAGAAGTGTGGGTAAGAAGTGCGGAGTGTGAGGACATATATCTACCCCCCAGCCCCCATTCCTTTAGACCGTGCTTGAACCTTTTGAGACACACTCTTTCCATGCCACACTTTTCCGGTTCCACGCATTTCTGCCATTTAAGCTCACACACCCTCAACAGGGGCGGCCCAGATGGACGTGTAGGCTGTACCCCTTCCGTGGATGGCATCATCCTCGTTAACAAAGGTGACAAGTCCGTCCAAGAGGGCAATCGCAGGCGATGCCTTGTTCTCAATCCACAACACAACCTTCAGGGGCGGGTACAAGATGTTGATTTTTCCCATCGCCAACAAATAGCCCAGCGAGATGCCTGCAAGGTGGCCGAAGAACGACGAGGCTGGAAACACGAAAAGCGTCACCACGAGAAGAATGACCGGCGCCCACAACGTGGGGATGGAGTGCTGACGGCCCTGGAACTGGAAAGTGTGGAGAACAGGCTGGAGCTGGTGTTCCTTAAAGGCGTAGAACGACAAGAACGAGAACACCACGCCAGAAAGTCCGATCACGTTTGAGTCGGGGTAAATAACCAACCCCAAAACACAGAACTGCAAGCCAGCCACCACCGCAAGTAAATTGAGAGTGATACCTGTGTGAATGGTGCCGTGGGCACGCTCAAAGAGGGCCATGGGAGTGAACAAACCCACCACATTGAACAACCAGTGAAGAAGATTCTGGTGAAAAAGAAGGTAGAACAGGAGTCTGTTCAAGTCGAACTCAAACGGTGCGGATGGGTACAACGAGAACTTGTGTGCGAGAAAGTGGCCTGTCACAAGGTCCACCACAAGGAGGCCAAATGTGAAAATGGCTAGGCCCACCGTGAGGGCTGGATATTGCAGTAAAGACGCGATAGTCGGCACAGCGAAGGCCGGATTTGTGGGAGCCATAGCAGAGTGAAATACGTGGGATTTTCTGTCCTTATATAGGCCTCGATCGCTGCCAAACAAAGTAAAAGAGTGTTTTGAAGGCGGTAGCTGAAAAGACTGAGGTCCAGATCGTGAAGTTGTAGCTTGTTTGTGCGTTGTCCTGCATGAAGCCGCATGCCCTGTGCAGGAGGAGATGTTCAACAGTGGGAAGAAGGGCCCTAAAGAGAGAAGGAAGAAGAGGGGAGAAGAAGGAAGCATATAGGAGACTATGGATTGGTGGTAATGTGGTGCTGTATCGATATGAAGGGCGCGAGGTTTCTGTGGGTCGAGATATATATGCAGTTACATTGTTAGACGTTACGAGGTGGGAGAAGGGAACAAAACGAGGTCTTTCGAGATGGCATGTGTCCCATGAAACAAACTACCACCTTGTCTGTCATGCTGCAGTAGTGCGGGTTTTGGGGTCCCTGACAGCGCTGGATGGAGCAAAGTCTGATTCTTGGACCCAGAAGACCCCTGGCCAGAGCAAAATGAATCTAAAAGCGCCCACATGACACTATTCAACCTTCGATCCAGTATAAGGTTGTCAGTAGATCTGTATCCTGTCTTTTTTTGCGTGTTCTAACTGAACCACCTCATTTTCTACCCCATTGGGCTTCGACTTTAGCACGTAAGTCCGCCAAAACCTCTCGTTTTCGAGCGTTGTTCTTCTCCAAAGCTTCTATACGGGTCTCACGTGCATCCACTGACTCACTGATGCCTTCAATCTGCTCCAAAAGCTGGCGCACCAGGGCTAGTTTCAAGCGGACGTTACCGGCGTGATTGTCAAAGTCCTTGGCCTGGAGCAGGCCCTGCTGAAGACCTTGTAGAAGACCGTAGACCTCGGGAACGAGCTCTATTTGTGCGAGTTTGGCTAGCGGCTCTTCACGCTCGGGAGTGGCCATTGTGGGTGTTGTAATGTAACAGGGGTAGAGAATGTATCACTGAGAGGGGTTCTGCTCGGCAATAAAAGTTGATATTTGAGAAGTCAGCAGTTTGAGAGATTCAGGCCAGTGTATCAGGGTACTTAATTAAGTAACTGGCGGTGTGGGGTTCTTTCAGTATGGTGCAATATTCAATTAGTGCGGTATCCATTTTGGTGAAATCATTTTTGGTGCGAGTCCCATCGTCATACTTAAGCACACGTTCGACTTCGGCCTCTTTTCACCGAAAAGCCACAGAACGCACCTAGAAGCCGGGCGAACACTTATAAAGCACTCGGAAGTTTGTTTTGCTCCTCCATTGCCCCTATAGCAGTCAAAGTCGTCTGTTGTCAAAGACCACCAGGCACTATCAAGGTCCCTCCAGAGTCACCTAGAGCTGATAAGAACGCACACAAAACACCAAGACACCAAGATGGACCTCCTAGCAGTCTGTCTACCGTGCTTTCCCTCGCTCTCTACGCCGCTGGTGACTGTAAACCGCAAACGCTACTCCATAGTACGTGTTTTGGGGGAGGGTGGCTTCTCCTACGTCTATCTCGTGGAATCCAACACCTCTCCAGCGTCACTCTATGCTCTAAAAAAGACACGGTGTCCTTATGGGCCCACTGACGAGACCTATAAGGCGGCCATTCGCGAGGTGAGAAGCTACCGGCGCTTCAATCTGGGGGGCTCACGAACGCCCTATATTGTGCGTCCCATCGACGATGCCGTGGTCACAGATGCCGATGGATCAAAGACCGTCTATATTGTAATGCCTTTCTTTGAGAAGTCGCTCCAGGACGTGATAAACGCCAACGTTCTTGCCTCTAAGTCCATGGACGAGGACGATATCTGGCGCATGCTTGTGGGCGTCTGCCGTGGGCTCCAAGCAATGCACCAGTACCGGGGCGAGCCTGATGAGGAGCACGATGAAGAGAGGGGCGAAAATGAGGATGATAACGACGAAAACGATGCCCTTCTCGGTGCCACCGAGCTCAGGCAAAGGGTTCCGTACGCCCACAGGGACATAAAGCCCGCCAACGTGATGCTTCTGGCAGACGGGTTGCCAGTCTTGGTGGATCTAGGTCTGTGCACACGGGCAAGAGTGGCAGTGAGAACACGCCAGCAGGCGCTAACGCTCGAGGACCACGCCCAGCAGCATCTGACCATGTCTTACAGAGCCCCCGAGCTTGTGGACGTGGCCACGAACTGCGACATTTCCGAGTCTACGGATATCTGGCTGGTGGGTTGTTTGGTGTATGCGTGCTGCTTTGGAATGTCACCTTTCGAGAAGATGGAGTTGGAGCAGGGAGCAACTTTGCGGCTAGCCATCACCCAAGGTAGCTACAGTGTACCCGAGAGCGGGTATTCAGACGAGTTGTTGGAGTTGATAGCGGCTTGCTTGAAGAGCGATCCTGCGCAGAGGCCCACGGTGGATGATCTTTTGCAGACGGTGACTTCAAGGTAAGCATCTGTCCGAATTGTAAGGATACTTAAAGTTCATGTTAATGAGATGAGATGAGAAAAGAAGAGAAGAGAAGCCCCAGGCTTCGTGCGGTATGTAACGCTGGCCAGCATGTGAATTCTCAGACGTCGTGGTGTATGTGTTGGAAATTTGCAGTTTTTGGAGGATGGAGGTCTCTATGAGATTTGTAGATTTTGATAAGATGTGTAAGGAAACAATAAAATGTGGATAAAATGGTGGGCCTGGGGGACCAGAGAAGAAGCGAACTCCGTGGGAATTCAAAACAAAACGCAACCAATGTCACTACAGGAACTCCTGATCACTGATTTGTTGAAGTCTTCTTCCATAGTTCACAAACCTGGATTGGGTCCAGTCCAGAAACGGACCAAAAACCCAATATTCACACAACTGATATGCACTCTCCTACACTTCTCGCTCGTATGTTACATTCGTACCTTCCCAATGCTCTACATCCTCTTTCTCCTGCCGACCTGGGCCTGGAAACCGGTCTTGATGGAGGTGACGGATCTGGTGGACCCGCACGCCTTGCAGCTCAAGAAATGCAATCTGTTCGCCGACTCCCTCTTCAACTCGGTGTTCATGGACTTGCACGTCTTGCAGGTGACGTACTCGATGATATAGCGTCTCAACACACTCTCCATCTGCTTGGGCTGGAACTTACCCTTCAACACCAAGCGCTTCTCTCCGTCGATGGAGCCGGAGGTACCCAACTCCGCGAACAAGAATTGTATCAAGTGTTCCGGGTTTCTCTGCAACACAGTGGCAATCTCCTGGACGTTGGCAAAAAGCGTCTTCTTGGAACCTTCTCTCTGGCACACTGGCGGGGGGATTCTGAACTTGGGGCCCGATCTGTCGCCCGCCAACTCGGGGTTGTTGGCCTTCAAGATGGTGAAGAACCGCGACAAGAGGTCCTCGTACGGCATGCCACCCGCAAGCTGCTGCTGGGGCTCATCGGCGGGGGTGCTGATGTCCTCAATGCCGGCCTTCTCCAACTGCTCGTCGAAATCGGAGGCGCCGGGCGCCTTGGCCAGCTTTTTCTTCTTTTTCTTCAAGCCGAGGTCGTCGAGAGAGACGCTGAGGTCGTCCACGGACGCCAGGCCCAGAAGCTCATCGCCTTCCAAGGGCTTTTTGGCCTTCTTCTTCTTCTTCAACCCCGAAAACATGTCGTCAAGCTCGTCTGCAGGAGCAGGCAGCGCGTCCACGCCGTCCTCGGGCTTTTTGGACTTCTTTTTTTTCTTCAAAGAGGGGTCAAATCCGAGCTCGCTCATTCTGGTGGCGACTGAAATGTGTGGTGGTGGTCTCACACTCGTCGATAAAATTTTCATGAGGAAGGGCCTGTGTGCAGGAAACCAATATGGGCCTGTCTGCCAGGGCCCCGTTAAGCAGCCAAAATGAACATGTAATGGTGCTGTGGCCCCAGGGATGGTCTTCTACAGCCACCTTGGTACCGGCTGTTTCTTTCCAGCGGAC
This sequence comes from Wilhelminamyces tanticharoeniae, assembly GCA_030558325.1. NCBI lineage: Eukaryota > Fungi > Ascomycota > Pichiomycetes > Serinales > Metschnikowiaceae > Wilhelminamyces > Wilhelminamyces tanticharoeniae. Next base: position 71,355 of record JAJMSI010000028.1, on the reverse strand, counting down.
TTTCACGGGCTTTTCTCTGCTTGTCTCTCATTACTTCTGTCTATGCTCTATTAGTACACGAACAGCGCCAACAGGCGCCAACACCGCCAATTTCTGGCTGCCTAGATCTCCATCTGGGCTGTCTGGTGCTTCAATGCCTCGACTGCTGCGCGCTCATCCGCCTCCTTGCTCTCGGTTCCAGGCTGGTAGGTGACCTTGGTGTCTTCTCCGTCGGTCTCGACCTTGAAGCCATCCTCGATGGCGTAGTTCTGCAAGATCCACGTCTCCACCTCCTCCTGGGTGTTGTTCTCGGCCTCGAAAAGCGCGTCTTTCTTGTTCTTGTTCAACGCGTACACGTCCACCTTGTACTTCTCACAGAGGAGCTTGACCACCGGCAAATGGCCGTTGAACGCGGCCCAATGCAAGGGCGTGTTTCCCTCGTCGTTGGCCTGCGACGCTAACTCCTTAGCCTCGCTTTCCAGAACAAGCCCGAGCAAAAACTCAAGCACTTCAGAGTGGCCGTTTCCCGCAGCCATGTGGATGGGCGTGCTGAGCGTTATGTCGTCCTTGATGGTTTTGAGAAGATGGGCGGGGACCTCGCCGAAAATGCCCTTCAAGTTTTCAAGGTCGCCCTCCCTGGCGTCGTAGTTGATGGCGTCCATCTCTTCCTGAGTTAACGAGGTGATGGGGTCGGACATGGCGGAAAAGTATGTGGGAGTCCTGAACTTAGTGTAGAGGGGTGAATAAGTGTGGAAATTCTGTTTCTGGAGAGTTCCACACTACTGGAGAGGCCGAAGGTGTTTTTTCGTGGCCCGTGGTCAGTGAAAGAGCTCTAGTGGTCTTTTGAGATGAGCAAAAAAGTCCTGTATCTGGAACACTATACTGATTTGTTAGCCTGCAAAAGGCACAAGGAACAAGAGGAATAGAAGAAGAAAAAGAAAGAAAGAAAGAAAAGGAGATCCACAATTACAACCTACAAGAGAAGAATAACCCTATTCAGAATATCTCCTTCTGCCCTTATCCGTGGTGAGCTATTGAAATCGCATGACTAAACACCACACCATTCTACACACAGCCTCTCAAATTGACCAGGATACAGTGTGCTACTTCCCATAGACTACTTACTGCTGTCGTATTATGCCCCCCAAAATTGAGATTCTTCCTGAGGAAGGCGTTCTGGTTCCTCAAAAGGCGCCCAAGAAGAACCCCTTTGCCTCCAAGAAAACTACTACCATAAAAAGAGAGGCCACCGATGTCTACCCTCAAAGAAAGGGCTTGAACAAGCCCCAATTCACCGGCTCTGCGCCATTGGATCTTTTATTTGCCGAAATCGAGCAGATAGTAGACGGTTCTTTGGAGTCTCTTACACTAGACGTGCTCCAATCAAGACTCTTTAAAACTGAAACGGAGCCTTTTGAAAAGTCCTATGCCGTCACTGAAAAGCTTCTTAATTACATAAAGGACATACAACTGCTCGCCAACGACTCTAAGCCAGACGATAAGAACTTGATAGGCATCTCCTTGCACGATATAAAGACCTTCAGCAAATTGGTCAATCTCGTGATTATCCACGGCGTCTACCCTGCCCTATCCGCCTTCAAAATTGGCATTCCCTTCGAGAAAAGACGTCTTCAAGACTTCCAGAAAAAGCCCATAAAGATTGTTCCTTTGGCCGAAGTGCCGGGCGCAAAAACGTACATAGAGAAGTTCTCCCACCACGAGAAGTTGCTCACCTTGATGTACGAAAAACTTAAGGAAATTCTCTCAGTCGAGTCTGATGTCAAGGAACTACTCATAAGGGGAACGGGGTATTCCGATTTCATGACCATAGCCTTGGCTCTCATCACCGTTCCGTACTTCGACAGGTCAAAAAGGGCTCTTTTGGTGGCAGAGTACGACAGTATCGTTATTAGGCTTCCAGCGACATATGAGTTATTCCAGAACTACTCTCTTCTTCTCTCCAGCCAGTCGCCTGCCTTTTTCAAACAATTTGTGATGATCAAACTCCTGACTCTCCATTACGATGCCCCAAGGAGAGACGGTCTCTTGACCCTTTGCGAGTTCGTGCTCAATTTGAGAGAAAATGAGGAGGTCAATATCGAGAAGTTCGACCATGTGGCAAATGTTGTTTTGCTGAAGCCTAAGACCATTTCCACAACCGATTACTTCAGCAATATTGGCACACAAGCTTTTGATCTTTTGGTCAATATTAATAAGCCCATTGTCACCAGCTGCGTAACTTACGCCATCGAGAAGCTCTGGGAAAAGAATAGACTTGTCACCCAGGACTTTTTCATAAGACGTATCTGGCACAACTTCACGCCAGAAACATCCTCGGAAGGTGTTCTTGTGGGAGAAGCAGCTCTTAACAACACCATCAACGTGATTTTGTCGTTGACAAAGAAAGGGCTTGCCCCAGAGCTCTCTACAGCCATCTTTGAACCCATTCTCACCTCCATTTGGTCATATTATACGTTCGCTAAAGAGAACAAGAAACCCAGCGAAATAATGCAGAATATCATTGTGAGCTATTTCACTGTTATGAATGATTCCCAGTCGATAGATAGCGAGACAATTTTCGGTCTAGACACAATCTCTAAAAACCTTCTAGCTGATGGAGGAGATCATTGGGAGTACAGCGTTGGAGCCAACGATATGCTTCAAATCACGGCAAAAAAGAACGCAATAGAGTCGGATTCAAATGAAACTAAGGTCATGAAGTTTCTTGGTAAGTTGGACTTCTTTTGCGGATACTTCGCTGATATTTTGAAAGAACTCGATGACTCCCTTATTCAGCGTCTTTTCATTTGCATCTTGAAGCGGTGGTTGAAATTGAACGATAAAAAGGCATTAGGGGATGCCAATTCCTCAGAGAACCCTTTTTTCATGTTGATGGATCTCCGTCTTTTGGAAAAAATCGGTAATACCTTCAGTGATAACCTCGCCAAGACGCCCTTAGAGATGCTTCAGATCGTAGAGAACTTCTTGCTACTCTACAGAAAAGACTGGACCTCATCCGAGAAGACACCCTCTCAGCTCCAGGTTAAGACAGAGGATTCTGATGATGACTCTGACGATGAGGACAACTATGAGAACAACAGCGAATTATCCGAAACGACTCTTCCCGTAATTTTGGAGTTGTTATCGGCTATTTTGTCGGAGTCTGTTTCCATTGATGAAGCCAGTTTTGAGGCGCTTAGAAGAATCACGGGTCTTTTGAAAGATATTATTGCCAAAAATTCTGCCCCAGAGTCCGCCAGGGGGTCCTTGGAATCGCTCCACAGCAGAATAGAAATGCTTTTAGACGACGATACGCCCGTTTCCACAACAAAGGAACAGCACGAAAAGATCCTTAAACGCGCCATCACCAGTCTCAACGACCCTTTGGTGCCCATCCGGGCCCATGGGCTCTTTCTCTTGAGACAACTAGCGGAGTCCAAGAGCGAAGCCGTGTCTGTGGACTTCGTGGTGAACCTACATTTGGTGCAATTGAAGGACCCAGAGCCTTTCGTCTACTTGAACGTCATAAAGGGACTTGAATGCTTGATAGAGTGGGATCAGAAGCAGGTGCTTCCTGTGCTCATTTCCATCTATGTTAATAACGACGAATGTGCCGAATTGGACGAGCGCTTGAAGATCGGTGAAGTCTTCTTGAGATACATCCAGAACGCCGGCGAGTTATTTTCTGGCCCCCTGGCCCGATTGGTCGTGGAGGCCGCATTAAGTCTCATTAGAAGACCTTCTGATGGCTGTGAAAAAACAGACGACCGCCTAAGAATGTCGGCCATGTCCTTACTAGGGACTTGCTGCAACACCAATCCTATTGGCATCATAGACAACTTGGAAAATGCCCTAGATTGTGCCGTGGGAATATTACAATTGGAGACGGAAAAAGATAGCGCTATAATGAGAAGAGCGGCCATAGTGTTGGTCCACGACCTCATTTTGGGAACCTCCAATAAGGACGATATCCCGTTTCCTATTGATTACCAGCAGCAGATCATACGTTTGCTCAAGTACGTGGAAACCACAGATAACGATCTTTTGGTCCGAGAACAGGCCCAGGCCGTGTTGCTGACGGTAGAGGCTTTGGCAAGAATGAGCTTTGGTGATAGCTAGTATACAGTTGAAGTCAGTGCCTTCCTGCGATAATAGAACCTATGCCATTCACATTCTTATAGCTATTTAATACAGATAGCAGTATCAAACTCCACCGTTCATATCAATAGAGGCTATAGCTCATACATACCACCACGTTTCCTCGCCTACGAGTTCACTTTAGCAATTCAACAAAAATATATTAACCTGTACAAGCATAACTTCATTTAGTCAACCTCCTCCATGGCGGACTCGACGGCAGGGTCAGTGGTGGCAGTGGAAGTACCCTCAACCTCAGCCTCGACTTCCTCCTCGTCGATGTTCAAACCCAAGGAAATCAATCTGTTAATTCTACCAGCGAACGAAGATGGCTCCTCCAACGAGAAACCAGACGTGAGCAAGGCGGTCTCGTACAACAACGTAGTCAAGTCCTTCACAGTCTTGTCCTCGGCACCGTCGGCCTCCACCTTCTTCTTCAACTCCTTGATGATAGCGGACTTGGGAGAGATCTCGAAAGTCTTCTTGGAGGACATGTAAGAAGACATGGTAGTGTCTCTCAAAGCCTGCGCCTTCATGATTCTCTCCATGTTGGCAGACCAACCGAACTGGCCGGTTCTGATGGCAGCGGGAGCGTCCACCAACTTGTGGGAAACGACAACCTTCTCAACCTGGTCACCCAAGATCTCCTTCAAGACCTTGGTCAAGTCCTCGAACTCAGCAACCTCCTTCTCACGCTGAGCCTTCTCCTCCTCGGTCTCCTCCAACTCGAAGTCCTTGGTGATGTCGACCAACTTCTTGTCCTCGAACTCCTTCAACTGGGTCATGGCGTACTCGTCAATGGGGTCAACCAAGAACAAAACCTCGAACTTCTTGGCCTTCAAAGCGTCCAAGAAGGGAGACTGCTCAACGGCCTTGATAGACTCACCAGTGATGTAGTAGATGTTCTTCTGGTGCTCAGGCATTCTGGTCACGTAGTCAGACAAGGAGGTGAACTCCTCGGTGGACTTGGTGGAGTAGTATCTCAACAACTTGGACAAAGCGTTTCTGTTCTGCTGGTCCTCGTGGATACCCAACTTGATGTTCTTAGAGAAAGCAGTGTAGAACTTCTCGAACTGCTCGGCGTCCTCAGCAATTTCGTTGAAGGTCTCAATAAGCTTCTTGACGATGTTCTTCTTAATCACCTTCAAGATCTTGTTCTGCTGCAACATCTCTCTAGACAAGTTCAAAGGCAAGTCCTCAGAGTCCACAACACCCTTGATGAAACCCAACCACTCAGGAATCAAGTCATCAGCCTCATCAGTGATGAACACACGACGGACGTACAACTTGATGTTGTTCTTCTTCTTCTTAGACTCAAAAGAGTCGAAGGGGGCTCTCTTGGGAACGAACAAAATGGCTCTGAACTCCAACTGGCCCTCGACGGAGAAGTGCTTAACGGCCAAGGGGTCCTCCCAGTCGTTAGAGATGGACTTGTAGAAGGCATTGTACTCGTCCTGAGTCACCTCCGAGGGGTTTCTGGTCCACAAGGGCTTGGTCTTGTTCAACTCCTCGGTTTCAGTCACCTTCTCAGTGATCTTCTTGGTCTTCTCCTTCTTCTCCTCACCCTCCTCATCGACCTCCTCCAACTTGGGCTTCTTGTCGTCGCCCTCCTCTGTAGTCTCCTCCTCCTCCTCAACAGGCACCTCCTTCTCGACGTCCTTGGTGACAACCAACTGAATGGGGTAGGACACGAACTCGGAGTGTCTCTTAACAACCTCCTTGATTCTCTTCTCCTCCAAGTACTCCAACTGGTCCTCCTTCAAGAACAAACGAAGGATGGTACCACGGCCGAGTCTCTCGTTGGTCTCATCCAAGGTGACAGTGAACTTACCGCCAGCGTTGGACTCCCAAACGTACTGCTCGTCGTCGTTGTGCTTGGAGATGACCTGCACGTGGTCGGCAACCAAGAACAAGGAGTAGAAACCAACACCGAACTGGCCAATCATAGAGACGTCGGCACCGGCAGAAAGAGCCTCCATGAAGGACTTGGTGCCGGACTTGGCAATAGTTCCCAAGTTGTTGACGAGGTCGGCCTTGGTCATACCGTTACCGGAGTCTCTGATCTCAAGAACCTTCTGGTCGGGGTGGGGAGTGACTCTGATGAAAAGTTCAGGCTCGCTCTCCAACTTGGAAGGGTCGGCAAGAGCCTCATATCTGATCTTGTCTAACGCATCGGAGGCGTTGGAGATCAACTCTCTAAGGAAAATCTCCTTGTTGGAGTAGACGGTGTTGATGATCAAGGACATCAACTGAGAAATCTCAGCAGTGAACTCGTGGGTTTCAACCTTGGCGTCGGACATATTGGCGAATTGCTGTGTAGGCGGTGGAGTCCTTGAAAAAAATGCGGGCCCACTGGCTTTTATATGCCACTGCTGCAAAATGTTCGACGAAAATGCGTGTGCTGGAAGGTTCCATGAAGTTCCACACTGGTGTGTAAGAACCGGAAATATATGCAGGAATATAACATTAGTTCCTGTTTGTCAGGGATTGGATAAGAGTCCGTGGTCTGATACGGGCCCAGGATGACTTGCTTTTGCGGAGAAAGGAGATCTCAGGGTGACGAGTTGTATGATATCTGCGTTTAAATGGCGGTTTTTATGCTTCTACAGCTTTTTTTACTGTTGACTAATATATAGCCCTTATGTACTCTTGAAAGGGCTTTCAGACGAGCTTAAAGAGGGCCGAAGCTAGTAAAGTCTCTCTCAACTGCCACCATTAGCTTATGCGAGCCGTTGTGTTCTATTTTGACTGCCCTGTTACTTGTTTTAGCGTCAAATATGTCATTTGCCAACGGCTGCAAAATGCTCAATCTATGGCAAAATTGCACCCATACGTCTCACACAGTTTGGGCCAAAACTTCGAAAAGTTAACCGTATTTCACAAATCTACGTTCCTAAGTTCGTATTATCTGCATTATTGCCATGTCTTGTCATTGCCAGTGATTTCACATCACTTCTCTGGTCGTGCCTTCCTTTCATGACCTATATCACCACCTCCTCGGTCTCCACTCCACAATCAATGCACCGTTTTTTGACCATTTTCAAGCCATCTTCACCCAGAAATGCAAGCGGCGCCAGCCAATCATGCACGTGTCTCTCGCCTAGGCTCTTTCCGTCACGCAATTTCCGGGTATATTCCTCGGCCCTGGTTTTCTTGCGCATCTCCTTCAACTTGTCGTTATACTTCTTTTCTCTTCTCTGCAAACGCATTTCCTCGCGGCGCTCCCACTCCTTGTCCAAGCCCTCCTCGGATCCCCACTTTTTCCAAGCGTACTCCTCCACCTGGAAGCGCAAATAGAGCTGCATCCTCGAGAACCCGTGGGGATTTGGCTTTTCGATTCGTGGAAGAAGCGCTTCGTCCTTCAACTCCGGGTCTGTCAACATGTAGTCCTCTCTGCACTCCGTCTTCGTAAGTAAAGAGTACTTCTCTGGTTTGCTTCTCGCGCAACTACGGCACACCCTCACGTGATTGAAGTTCAGATAGAGATTGGGATCGATATCAATGGAGCCACATTCGAAGCATTTGGGTGCCTGTGAGAGATCAACCGGTGGTGGAAGGTCTCTGACAACGTGCTGGGCCTTCTGGCGTTCTTTCCAGGCCTCTAAGGCGCTTTCATCGGCATTTGCTGAGAGCGGATTGGGCGGCTCATCTGCAGACAAAAAGCCGCCCCTGCTGTCCTTAATAGTGGCCAAATCGTACTCGATGTAGTCTTTTCTGTTTATAGAGGGCGGTTGGTATCCCTGGAGCTTTTTGCGCTTGTTTTCAGGCACGTGGACTACTTCTGGTTTGTTAGAGGAGGCGTCTCGATTGTTGAGCAGGCGCTTTTTTTGAATTTCTAGGGCCCTTTGGCGGTTCTGCTCTATTCGCTGGCGCTGCTCTGGCGTTAATTCTATTCTGGGTAGTGGTGGAATGACTTTATTTGGGGTGGAATTGGAGGTTGTGAAGGGAGCTGGAGCTGAGCTTCGTATTTGGTCCATCGAGATGGTGGCACGTGAAACTGGGTTCTTGGGGGAATCATTTGGGGCCGAGGGTTTTGAATTTAAGGTCAGAGAGACGTGATCTTGGCCCGTTCGCTGTCTTAGACGTTCTAGGGCCCTTTTTCTATTGGCATCCTGGGGTTAGTAAGCTAGGTAAATATGGAAGATCTGGGATTGCGGAGAACGTACAATTCGCTGCTTTTGTTCTTCGGTTAAGCCGCCGGGAACAAAAGGCATTTCGTTGTGTTAGGAAGTTTTGCTGTGGTAACTGGAGAAATGAATGGTGGCAACTTATCTACGAGATTTTTTGGGTGCGAGAAAATGAAGAGTGAGATGGAGTTCGATAAGAATTGGAAGGGATGAGAGAAGGGAAAGAAAAGTAGTTATGTGCAGAAAAACGACTTTAGTAGAGGATTCAAATGAAAGGGGAAGATGAAGGGCAACTTAGAGTACTATGACTATAATGTGTGCCAGCTCAGGTGCGAATGGGGTTTAGCAAGATGCTGGCATAATTTGCAAGACTAGGGCAAGGCTAAGAGTTTAACCACGGCAGTATCCACTTTGAATAGAATCAGCCTCTGATTGTTCCTACTTTCGGAACGGACTTTGAAGGGTCCAGCGGCCTCTCTTCTCCCTCTTTCTCTCTTCCTCTTTCTGTAATCATTGGAACATCTCGCCTCTGGCTCTTTTTCTTCAAATCTTCCCTCTTCACTGCCCCTACAAATTTTGGATCTCCTCAGATACATTCAATAACCTCAGAAACTAAAAATTCCAGACATGATTCGTGACTCGTAACGCGCGTAACGCCTACGGGCCAGCGCGTCAGTCCTTGTTCAATCTCTCGTCGGCCCAGGTGGGCAACACGAAGGAAGCCTCGTGAATACGACGGTTGTAGTACTTCAAGTTCTTTCTCACGAACTCGTCCAGCCAGTCGAAACGCGCGGGCTTGGAAACCACCGCGTTGGCGTCCTTGGAGCACACCATGAAGCCAATCAGACCCGAGGGGTAGGTAGGGATCATGGTGTAGGCGTACTCGGCCACAGGGAAGATATCCTTGCAGTCCTTCTTCAACTTGGAGATAATGTCCATGTGGATCCAGATGTTCTCGGCCTGGGTGGTGATCACACCCTTCTCGGTCAAGGCATCGCGCAACAACTCGAAGTACGGCTTCTGGAACAACAGCTCGGCAGGACCCTCAGGGTCCGAGGAGTCGGTGATGATCACGTCAAACGAGTTCTTGTACTCCGCCAAAAACTTGAATCCGTCGCCGATGTGCACCTTGGTTCTGGGGTCCTTGTACGACTGCGACAACTCGGGAAGGTACTTCTTGGAGACCTCGATGACGGTCTCGTCGATATCGCACAAGACAGCCTCCTCAATGGACTCGTGCTTCAAGATCTCTCTCAAAACACCACCGTCTCCACCGCCAATGACCAAGGCCCTTTTGGGGTTCGGGTGCGAGTTGAGCGCCAAGTGAGTGATCATCTCCTGGTAAGCAAACTCGTCTCTCTCCGTCACCTGGATGCAGTTGTCCAAAACCAACACGTTTCCATAAGTGGCCGATTTGAACACCAAGACATCCTGGTACTTGGACTTTTCCACGTGCAAAATCTCTTCCACCTTCAAGGACATGGCCTGGCCTGGCCACATGGTGTCGGAGATCTCGGCAAACCAGCCGTCTTTGATGGAGGGGTGCGTCAATGGAGCCATTGTGGTGAGTGGAAGATGCAAAATTTTCACCAAGAACAAGTACTTGTAGGCCCGTGGGCGGTCACGTGATTGGAGATGAAGGGCACATCTTAAAGAATGCGGGGGCAGATAGAGCGTCTATAGGCCCGTAGTCAGCACAAAGGCCTGAATTGGGGCCACGAGTCCCCAAAGGCACCGTGGGTGTGCGTCACGTGCTGTTGAAGTGCAAATACCCCCACGCGATATCTTTGTGGGTTCCAACACCACCAAAAGCCCTCCAGATAGTTCAAACCCGGTGGAGCTCTTGCTAGTTCTACATCGGCGCTTTTATAGACATTCTACATCCATATCTGCCCAATTGGGCGGCTTAGTACAGCCTCAGATGCTCCAGCTAACTGGTCCCAGATTTACCCAGTGCGTAACTCACATATAGTTGCCAAGTGACTTGTCACGTGATCCATACCATATCTTTCCTTCTCCAACCACCTGTTCTTTGCATGGACTCGTTCATCTCGTACCGCGGTTTCGACGAGCACTGGCTGTATGCCGGTCCGTGGCTCTGGTGGCTCGTTGGACTTTATTTGTGTCTCCCATTGCTAGCGTATCTGGTGTTCCCGTTCTTTACAGTAAAGAACACGCTTCTGGGCAAGCGCAAGACCATTTCCATTTTCGTTTTGGGCGATCTAGGGCATCTGCCCCGCATGTCCTATCATGCGCTTTCCTTTTCCAAATTGGAGTACTTCGTCAATTTGTGTGGCTATGTGGAAACCACGCCCTCTGCTGAGGTGTTGGACCATGTCAATATCGAAATCCACGACATTGCTGTCACCAGAAACACCTGGGGGCTTCCATTTGTGGTTTTTGCAGCCATGAAGGTCGCGGTACAGATTTTGCAGCTTTTCCAGTTACTTTTCCGCTTCCGTGGGTCTGACTATGTTCTCATTCAGAATCCCCCTTCCATGCCAATTCTCCTAGTGGCTATTGTTTTCATCAAAATCTTCAGCAGAAACACCCAGCTTATTATCGACTGGCACAATTTGAACTACACCATTCTCAATTTGAAGTTCAACAATCTAGGGCACCCGTTGGTGCGTGTTTTGCGCTTATATGAGAAACTATTGGGCCGGTGGGCCGATATCCACATTACTGTGACGCGTCAAATGAAGGAATTTTTGGTTCTGGAATTTGGGTTCAATGCCAAATCGATTATCACGCTTCATGACAGACCCGCGGAGCAGTTTATCCCCTTTGGGGAGCTCGGGATCGACAGAGAAGAGTACGTTTCCCAGCACCCGCTTTTTGAGGACGTGGACGTGTCGAAGTACAAGATCTTGGTTAGTTCTACGTCTTTTACACCTGACGAGGATTTCAATGTCCTTTTGGATGCTTTAAAGGAGTACGATTCGACTGCTGATGTACCTCCTATCCTCCTCATTGTCACTGGAAAGGGCCCATTGAAGGCTCAATTCACTGCCAGGGTGGCACACTTAGCCTTCAAAAACGTGGTGGTGCGCTCAGCATGGCTCAGTGCTGAGGACTACCCCATTATACTATCCCTCGCCGATATGGCAGTGTCTTTGCACACTTCATCCAGTGGCATTGACTTGCCTATGAAAATAGTAGACTTTTTCGGGGTAGGGGTACCCGTGATTACAGTACAGTTTCCGGCCATAGGCGAGCTTGTCAAAGACGGCGATAACGGGCTTGTCACGAAGAATAAGGTGGAGGCTCCTGAGTCGCGAGAAATACATAGACTTTTGGTGGAGGCCTTTACTGATGAGAAGTTGTGGGCTAAAATAAAGGCTGGAGCGTTGAGGGAAAGCGAGGTCCGGTGGGACAATAACTGGGACCTGAAAATGAAGAAGAGGTTTGAGTATGATTATTGAGGAATCGAGAAACGAATGAAGGATGGGCAATAAAGTGACACGAGAGAGAAAACTTCTGCTAAAAATGCCAGGGGCCTTCAAAGTGCTTTCGGGGTCCGCCATTTCGATATATACCCACATGTTCTCACCAACTATAGCACACTCGATGGATACTATTACACTTCTACCCCAACTCTTCTATATGCCTCTTCATCATTTGCAAATACTCCCGATCATTCTCGTTCTTCCTCGGGCGAACCCTGCTGTTCGCATCTGTCCAGAAACGATAGCCATCTCCCTCATAAGCATCCAAATATCCATGTTCAGGAAGCACGTCCCACTCCTCCTTATTCCCAACGGCTACCTTCGTGAGATGGGCCCAGCACTTAGCTGTTTCGGTGTGGTTGTAGCCGCCTCCTCCAAGCACCAAAGTTGGAAGATTCAAATCCAAGATGGACTTCAACACTTTTTCGTATCCCTTAATAGTCATATTCCACTCCCTGTTATCCTCAGTAGCCAATCCGTCGCATCCTGCCTGTAGAACGACGGCCTGGGGCAGAAACCGCCCCAAATAGGGCAACACGATGTCTTCCATGATGCAGCTCATGCTCTCATCATTTAGACCCCTTTTTGTAGGAATATTGACCCTTGTGTGGCCAGAGCTCTCCAAGCTGCCAGTGCCAGGAAAGAAGCCAATATCGTACCGGTGAATAGAGCACGTAGCGACGTTTATTGAGGTTCGAAACGCTGCCTCAACGCCATCTCCATGGTGCAAGTCGATATCGAGGTAAAAGACACGTTTGTATGTGTTTCTAAGCACGCTTATGGCCAAGACAACATCGTTGACGTAGCAGAAACCGGCTGCTTTATCCTTCATACAATGGTGTCTACCGCCATACCAGTTAAGAACCACCGGGTTTGGGGTCTTTTTGTCTTCTCTTAGGAGCGTTTTTGCAGCCGAAATGCTGCTAGATGCTACTAGGAGCACGTACTCATCTATCTGCGGAAATAGAGGACAGTCATAATGGAGCCCAAACTTGTCAAGAGTGCTTTTGACCTCGTCTTCGTTGTAACCAAGGGAGTCGGTAACTGTTTCGAGACTGCGTTGTGTTTCACTTTCCAACTCTGATCCCGAGGTATAACCCTCAGTATCGTCAGCAGAGTTGCTGTTGTCTGTGTCTGTGTTTGTCTTCTTCTCTGGCTTATCGGCATATACCAGTCGTTTCTTTAGGACCGTCGTTTCCTGGGAATCTCCTATTTGCTCGTAGTTTTTCCTGTTTAAGAGAAAATCCACGAATTCACGTGCATGAAACCTCTCCAAGTCCTCTTTTTTTGCTCTATATACGTCCAAAACCTGGCATTCCCTGTCCAACCCGTAAGCTTTTATAAGACTCGTAACAAGCAGTTGACGGCCCCTGTTTGCAGGTAAAAGATCACATATTTGCGCAATTGTATCAGACGAAACTATCCATACGTTTCTGGAGCCCATAGAGGAAAAGGTGCCTTCTCAGCAAGAAAAGGTCAGAGTTGCAGCCTTTCTTTGATTTTCGCAAGTCGAAATCCATATATCTCAATTTAAACCCGAAAAGATCTGGAGTGCGAATGGAGCCATTATCGATAGACCAGAAAACAATCTACTCGCGATTCCCACTGTATAACCAAATCAAGTATACTGGGTCTTAGCATCCATTTCATTTGCTATACCGTTTTTCGTATCATTACCTTTAATCCCATTATATCGCCTACCTATCATTAACTGTAAACCCATTTCTTCAATCATCTTCGACGCGGTTGGTTTGACGACAGAACTCGGTGATAAAAGGTCGTATCTCCGTCTTTATGACTGTCTCCCAGTCTTCAATTCCCACGAAAGCAGCGTTCTTCTCTTGAGTTGTCATTTCCTGGGCCATTTCACACACATTCTTCTCGCACAATACTCGCTTCTCTAAAAGCGTCACCAAGCTCAAACACCGGTTGAGGTTATTCTGGACCATCAACTCCTTCAAATACGCCACGAAAATAGCCACGTCGTCGCGATGAGGCCCCTCTTGAGCAAGTGACAGATGCACCCAGCCCTTTATCTGGTTCACCAATTCCTTATAACTGAGGTCTTGCCCCAAAAGAAGCGGAGGGTTCACTAACCGAGGTTGCATTTCAAGCCATTGAAGTGTTATTTTCTCACTATTGACCACACTAGGCTGCTCAAGCTTCCTGAACTTCTCTTTAAGGGGTACCAAATCGAACTTTTTGACCTTTTTCTTATACTCCAAGTCCTTCAAGACCTCCTGGCGAACAGAAGAGGGAAGCTCCTGGAGAACCCCCTCGTCGTAGGATACCGAGTCGTCCGGGAGAGGACTTCGGGGCCTTCTTTTCACAGGCAGCGGTGACTTGGACGGGAGACGGGCCCTCTTTTTGGGCGATTCTATCACCCGAGTGTATTTGGGTTCCCCATATGGCTGCGTAGGTAACAACTGCTGTAAATAAACCTTAGAACCAGGCTCTTTCTTGGGCAGTACCCTTCTGGCTGTTTTCTGCGGTGAGCTTGTCAAACCTCTGCGGAAAAGCTCCTGTTTAAGTTCCATTTTTATATCCTCAGGTAGAGCGTTGAAAACGTCCCAATCGATATCCTCACGGCCACGATAGTGAGAAACCTCTTTTTCTGGTAAAGGGGCACCTTCCGCGCCCACTTGGGCGAAAGGAAGCCGCGTCTGTTTATCCTTTTTGAGCACCTCCACATCCTCCAATTTCGTCATCATCACTGCCACCCCCCTCAATTCTTGAACTGGAATATTGCAGATTCTGTAAAGGGCCTTCATTTCAGAGCCGACAATGCCCCAGTCATTGGTGGGAACACCCAATTTGGAAGTTCTACTTATGAAGTCGCATCGTCCCATTCCAAGGTACTTTGGTGGGTCTCTCGGGGCATTGGGTGCTCTTCTGGCTAGTTTTAATGTCAATGCTGAGCCACATATACCGAGCCCTATCATTCGGGAATACAACTCTTTGGCTAAATTGATGAGAAAAACATCAACCTGGGTCATAGTATCGAATCTTATACCGTAATTGATCTCCACAGAAACTGACTTTCTTCCTAGAACTGATTCACTGTTGCTCAAATCCAAGGAAATGCTCGTCTCGTCGATTCCACGAGCATATTGGTACAATTTCGCGCCTGTTTTAGCACCAAAAATATTCATTAGTCTTTGCTCAGAAAGACCCATAATGTCATCCACAAGTGGTTCCTTACTGTCTGATTGTAGCACCTCGGATTTAATCTTCTGCACTATACTGTGACCAATTCCCGGGAGAGACTTCACTGGCGTTTTCGAAAGAAAAAGCTCAATATCGTGATCGAGGTAGAATTGCCCCATCGGTTTAGCCTCTTTGGTCGCCAACTTTGCAAGAAGCACATTACGAGAGGCCCCAATGCTGACAGGACATCTTGTGAGTTCAAGAATGTCCTTTCGTATGTTTTCACAGAGCTTTTGTACCACAGTAGACTCAATCTCGCCGTTTCTTGAGCACAAAGAGGTGGCATCTAGAAGAGCCTCATCTATCAGCACAGGAAAGATGGAATCGAAGCTTCCAAGGTTCAAAAAGTAATTGTAGAATTCGTTGGCGTATCTTTCGTAAGCCTCAAAATCGTAATCAAGAGTGACGATCTCTGGACAGAGCTTCTTGGCTCTCCCTAGCCACATTCCATTTGCAACCCCCATCGAACGCGCAACATAATTGCAGCTGGCAACGTCAGAAGTTTTTCCGCCATGAGTGACCGCCATGGGAACTTTTGAAATGTCATATTGCGGGTAGTTCAAGCTGGAGGCTGAGACGAAGAAGCAGTCAAAATCAACGTGGAGAATAACCCTATCAGAAGGCGTAGCATTCTTCTGAGAAAGAGGTGTCGTTTTCGAGATTTTTCGTAGAAACTTGAATCGCAAGTCGGCCTTCCACGTGCTGAGATGGTGAAGCCTGGAGTTGGCAAAGAAATGGCGGATGAAAGTAGGGTGTCTAGCATCGAAATGGCCGTTTCCGTCCTTCGATCTCGCGTTGGCCTCGAAGAAATCCACCCTTGATTGCGATTGCTGCTCTGCCTCCTGAATTTCCGATTCTGCTTGCGTAAGCAGAAAGATGTTGTCTTCCTCCTGCTCTGAAACCTCTCCCTGGGTTTTGATATCGTCTTCAGATACCTCCGTCTGTGTCTTGGTAGTGGCCTCTTGCGCTTTTAAGGCGTCTCCTTGGGACTTCACAAGCCCCACCTCGTTCTGAGAGTTGGGAATTCCATGTAGCTCGTCATCAAAAGTGACTTCTGCATTTTCCAGACCCTGAGAATTGAAAACGTCCTCTTTTCTTGAGGGAGGGACTTTCGAAGTAGCCCGTTCAATGGCGTCTTTTCCAAATTGAAGCCTCTTCTGACCATAGGCTAAGTCCCCAATGAGCCTGTAATCTTGCCAATTGAGCAACTGCTGTTTTTCAACGCTGTCAACTATCCACTGGGCCTTCACCACCTTGTAGTTCCTGAACTCAATATGTTTTCGTGGTGTGAGTCTATCACAGATTATATGGGTTGCGGCGCCCTTGTTGGTCAAGTAACTGAGAAACTGTCCTCCGTGTACAATCACCAAGCGGTGGATTTCGCTTATGGGAGGTGTGGTATGGCCGTTCACATATATCACACATCCGCTAAAAATGGGCTTTCGCGGCAGTTGAGAGGCCAAGCCCTGGTCCAATCTTCGCTGGCGGTCCCATTGAACATATTTGGCGTCCGAATCCTGCTGTTTGAGCTGCTTATTGTGGAAATAAGTGGCGTAGTCGCCAAACTTATGTTGCACGCCAATGGGCTCATCGTCAGACGATTCTACGCCCTCTTCCTGGCCCATATTGGCCAAAACATCATCAAGACCGTCGTCAAAGGGATCCGAGGATATTTGGGATGTTTCGAACGTGTTTATGTGCTGAACGAGCTGCGAGTCATCGAGCGACTGCAAAAATACACCGTAAACACTCGACATAGCGCCCCGGACAGAAATGGGAGCATCACCAGGTTCCTCTGCGGCACCTTGTTTACCCATGCCGGCTCTTAGAGGATTATCAGTGGTTTGAAGGTTGTTTGGTGGCTCACTTTCGCCATTTGGGGTCACATATCCACCATTTTGCAGCCTCTCGACCAAATTTTGCAGCGCTTTCGCCAAAATAGAGGCTTCAAGATCTCTCGAGGAGTCTTCCTTTCTTTTGTGATGGCGTTTTGAGGGTCCTTCGGGACTATGAGCCCGTTTTTGGGCCGCCTCCAGTGACGTCTTTGCAGGATGGCCATTTTCGGGGCTCAAATCACCAGTTTTGGAGCTATCGGGCCCATTTTTGCTCCCACGCATAGCTCTCAGCATGCCGGGGAGCATAACTCAGTGCTAGCGGCGTGAAAACGGCGTCTGGCACGTCTTTTGGGCGCATATAGCTTCGTTCCTGTCTATAGCGCGTATTGTCCAAGCTAACGTCACATTCCGCGTTTTGATTTTCGTAACTTTTGAACAGCAACACCAGCTATAAATACCAGGCAATTCCCCCATTCACAATGGTACGTATACTGCGAAATGGGAGTACGCATGAAGAAGGGCCAGTAGAGGCCATAGTGCGTGTTGCAGCCATCTGTGGAGGCAGATGTGCTTTCTTGTGACTCACTGGTTAGTTGCCCTCATGACAACACAAGTACTAACGCTAGGCTGAGAAGTTATCCGAGCAGCAGATTGCCGAGTTTAAAGAGGCGTTCTCTTTGTTTGATAAGGACGGCGATGGAAAAATCACCACCAAGGAGTTGGGCACCGTGATGCGGTCGTTGGGCCAGAACCCTTCCGAGAGCGAGCTCACCGACATGATCAACGAGGTCGACATTAACAGCGACGGGTCCATCGACTTTCCGGAGTTCTTGACCATGATGGCCAGAAAGATGAAGGACACCGACAGTGAGGCAGAGATCGCTGAGGCGTTCAAGGTGTTTGACCGAAACGGAGACGGCAAGATCTCCGCTGCCGAGTTGAGACACGTCTTGACGTCCATTGGTGAGAAGTTGTCGGACGCAGACGTGGACCAGATGATTAAGGAGGCCGACACTAACAACGACGGCGAGATCGACATTCAGGAGTTCACGCTGTTGTTGGCCGCCAAGTAGTTATGGAATATATGTTGAGAACGAGAGATACAGGAGAGAAGAATTGGTCAAAAATGGGGGCTGAAAGGAAACGGCTACAGATCAGGGCCTCTAAATGGGTGCTTCTACGTTATTTCGCATCAGATCACTGGTCTTGACTGCTTTGGCTATTTCTGGCGTTTGGTAAGGCTATATCATGACCACTACGATGTCGGATGTCGCATGTCGCATGTCACACGACATTTGGCGGCGCTACCAACTATCGACACGGTTGCAAAACGCGTAGGCGTTTTGGGACGACCGTTTTCAAGATCGGTTTCTGAGCTTTTCGGTTGTTTGGTAGAAGGAGCTTTCTGACGCTATTGCCCTGTTCATGTATTTCGCCATTTAGGGTATATATGCTGCTCTTTCTTCAAGCTATGTACTGCTTTTGCCATCATTTTAATGAGCAAATCGCGAAGTGCGATTTCAACTAGCCCCTGCTTCTTCTTCGAAAAGATACAGCTTATTGATCCATTTACTATCTAATTGTTCGATCACACTATAAACATTCATTGGCACCTTGAAAGCCACACAGAGATATCCTGAGCAGACAGGTAGTCTTGATTAAGTAGCACTATTCCTCTTTATATTGCCCTAATTTCTTTGAAATTTAACATTTTCATGTCCTCTTTTATCCTATTTACTCACTATTTGTAGTTCCCATGCACCTCCATTTGTTGGGCACCACCTTTTCTATTCCTTTGACACCTTTTCTTGAGCTCACTATTCCAAAAAACCCTCGTCCCTCCATTCACACTGCAACGGTCCACAATTACCCCGCTGCTCTCTCCTACACTCCGTACTGGATTATTAATTGACCATAATCTCATTTACCACACCTCCTCTTACTTCCTCTATTCTTCTTCTCGATAATTTCATCTCCTTAGCGTCAGCAACCGGCTCATCGACGGACTCCTTGTTGCGCCAGAGGTGACTCGAGACCGTGGAAAAGCGTGTCTGTCTCCTGTCTCATACAAAACATCATGTTTCTCGCCCTCCTCCTGCTCGTCATTCTCGGTGTCAAAGCTCAACTCGTCCACATTTCGGTTGATCAAGTACCGCAACGCATTGTACCAGATATTGTGTCTCTGTCTCGTAGCACACGTGATCTTAATGGACCGTGTCTGCGAGTACACGACGATGCTCTTGTGGTAAAGACCCGTGGGTAATGGGTTGTTGTCATCCACGCTCTCCACGCGCAAAATGGCCGCTGCCCTCGTTTTCACGTCAGCGGGATTCAGCAACACGGGGTTGGATGTCAGCCAGTAGAGCGTTAACAGATAGGGGTGCACCCAGAAATAGCGCTCATGTCGAGTCTCGGAAATGGCACTAAGGGGCCCCAAACGCCGGTAGTACTTGAACAAATACTCGCCTATCACCACCTGTGTGATGGCAGGAATCATAGATTTATCCGTGAACGAAACGTTCGTGGCCATGGAAAGAAGCCCAGTCGTGTGAAGCAGATCATTAATGCTGCCCACCTTAGAATGGTACGACAAGTTGGACCGCATAGACAGCGACACAGGAACCCGTCCAGAGCCTCCCGAAGACCCGGACTGGGGTGTCCTGTTTCTGCCCGTCTGAGGAGGCGTGAACGACTGCCCCTCTGGCGGTGTGCGGGTTGTTGTTTCTGGGAAAACGGGTGCTGGGGGAACAACGGGGGTGGTGACGGCACTCTCGTGCTTGTATCCTCTCTGTTCAGCGTGCTTTTTGAAGACTTCGTCTGACACCTTCTCAATGCTCAAGGAGTCGTTTCGTGAGAGCTTGTTGTAGTAGGATGTCGGTAACACTGTCACGTTCTCGGGATCCGCCACTCTGGCCACCGTTGTGGGAACAAAGGCAGCTTCTGGGATACAAAGAAGACCCACTTTCTTCGCAAGAAGCCCAAGCAGGGCTCTATTAGCGACGCTTTCGGTCAAATCGCGATAAGAAACCTCCAAATCCCGATACTTCTGGTACTCCTCGTCGCTAACAACTGTGAGACCAAGGTCTTGCGCCCGAGTTTTGACCTCCTCCTCACCTATGACTGGTCTGGGGGGGTTCTTTGCAATATTTGCAAGCACCTTGAGATCCTGGTACTCATTGTTCTCTAATAAAACAAGATCGAAATCACCCAGCTTCTCCATGATCATCTCCTTCGTGACGGCCAGATCTTGAGCCGCCTGTGTTAACGAGAAAATCTGCGAGTCTTTCTGCGCAAGACCCTGCTTCATCTTGTGAACCTCAATCTCTGGTAAAATCGCCAACGAGAGACCTTTTGCATGGGTTTCCAATTCGTCCAAGCTGGGTTTTTTCAAGCAAGAATACTCCTCTCTGGAAAGCACCACCATACCGATTTTCGCGGCACTGGTGGTCAACTCCTCCTTGTCCAAAACAAAGGAGTCCTCGGCATCGGCATACTCGTAAACGGAAGAGATTCTGCGGTGTCTCTCCATCTTTCCTTCGAGCCACAAATTTAACTCTAAAAGCTGATCGGCCGAGGGAGATTCCTGGGGTATAATAAAGAACCCTCTCTTCTTTGCTGCTGCAGAAAACTCCTCTAAAGGAAGGTTCTTGGCCTCGGCAATAAGCGCACTATGCTCAGAAGCCAGAAGCGTGGTATATCCTCTTTCAGTGAGCTTTTTCCTTAACTCCACGTCGTTAGAATTTTCAGAAACAAGCCGCTGGTGCTCTGAGACCAAACCAGCATACTCTTTCTCATTGACCACAACATCACCATTGCGCCTGGCTTTTTCAGCAATGGGCTCTTCAAATGAGACCTTCATTTTGCTTAATTCGGCCTCCAGAATAAGCACCAATCCAGCTAAAGTTGCTTTTGAGGACAAGAAATCGTTGGAGGGCTCCTTGGAATGGGCCACCAATTTGTCGTATTCTTCTTGGCTAACAGCCACAAGACCCTGTGCTTTTGCCTTATCGAAAACCAGCTCTTCGGAGGACTCCTTTAAGGACGTGTAGTCCTCTGAAGGAATAACCACCAACCCGTTTACCGCAGCACTCTGCTCAATGCTCTCAATAGAGGGCTTGTTGGCCCTCAAAAGTAGGGCATTGTACTCATCATGATCGATAATCTTCATATGGGTCTCATTTGCATGCTCCTCAAGGCTCTTCAGAGCCCTCGAATTAAGCTCCTCGTACTCTTCCAAAGCCACGAGCTTGTGGTTATTGTCCTCAGCGTGCTCTCTAATATGCTCAATGGAAGGGTTAGTGGCCATGGAGTGTAACTCCAGGTACTCGCTTTCGGGAACAACTGTCATATTCTCCCTCTTGGCCCTCAGGCCCAAAGTTTCGGTAGCAGCAGCAGTTAAAAGTGCCAATTCGGATGCAAGAACCAAAGAGTGGCCATGGTTCTCAGCGTGGCCCTTTAGCGAATCGATAGAAGGCGAAATGAGGGCACTATAGTCGCTGGAAGATATAACCATCATGTTTACTTTGGCAGCTTTTTCTTGTACGCTCTCGCTGGCGCCCTTTTCGAGGTCCCTCAAATACTCAGATTCCACTGCAATGTGGCCATGTAACCCAGCCTTCTCCTGGATGTGCTCCAAAGACGGCTTTTCAGTGGTTTCAAGCATTCCAGCGTAAATCCCAAAAGGAACTAACTTCATCTGGGCCTTTTCAGCTTTGAAGTCTAACGTCTCGGCTGCGTTTTCCTTTAAGAGAGCGTATTCTGCTTCGTTTATAACGACTTGGTGGGCTCCTTGGGCCACCTTTTGGACCTTCTCGAGAGACGGCTTTTCAGCCTCTGCAACTAAGTCCTCGTACTGTTCCACATCCATGACTATCTTGTTCTCCTGCTGAGCTTTCTCTTCGAGAGACTTGCCAGCCTTCTTTTTGAGGTCGTCATACTCTTCAGCAGAGACAGCAACTAACGACAAAGCAGCAGCCTTTTCGTGAACGTTCTCTCTAGCCTTAGATTCCAATTCCGTGAGTTCTGAAGATGCCAAAACCACGTGGTCGTGGTCCTGAGCCTTCTCCTTCAAAAACTCGATTGTGGGCTTCTTGCAAATATCCCGCAAATCAGCCAACTCGCCAGCTGGAACCACAGAATGGTTGAGAAGATGAGCCTTCTCGAAAACGTGTTCGATTGTAGGAGAATTTGCTAATTTTTGTAACTCCTCAAACGAGGAAATTTCCAACAACACCTTTCCATCTCTCTTGGCTTTTTCCTCAAGAGTTTCCTTTGCAGAAAACAGCAACCTTTCGTGATCGTCAACAGGAATGAGCAGATGACCATGTTTCTGCAGTTTCTCTTTAAGGAAGTCCAAAGAGGGCTCTTCAAGAGCCTTATTCAATTGCTCAAATTCAGCCACAGGGGTAGCCTTCAAGCCAGCCTTTTGGAGCTTAGTTTCCAACGGCTCGTTCAAGACAGCGTATTCTGCAGATGGTACAGCGACGTACTCGAGCGCCTTCAATTTTTCAGCCATAAAAGCCAAAGAAGGCAAATTCTGAGTCTTCTGAAGCTCTGAGTACTCTTTTTGAGGAAGCACAACATGCTCAAAACTAGAGGCACGCTCTGAAATGTGCTCTAATGTGGGATTATCAGCTCTGGATGTCAACTCCTCGTGTGCCTCAATGTCAATAGCCACCAAGCCAGCGTCCTTTGCAATTTCAAAAGCCAGTTTTTCGCGGTGGATGGTAAGCTCAGAGAATTCTTTTTCAGTTATAATCGCAAACCCAGCGTTAGTAGCCTTTTCAGAAAGGTACTCCACAGAAGGAGACTCCAATTGGTGGTGAATAGAGGCAAATTCGTCTTTAGTCAACACCTTCAAGTTGGCCTCCTCTGCCCTAGTTTCCATAGATTTACCAGCCTCAACCTTGAGGTGCTCCAAATCTGTGGAATCTATCACAACGTGCTTGTGGTCAGCGGCTTTTTCCTTCAAATGATCGAGAGAAGGGGACTCCATATTCTTCGTTAAAATCTCGTAATACTCAATATCCACCACCTTCTTGTTAGCCTCAATGGCCCTGTCTTCAAGTGACTGGTTGGCACGCGAAATAGCAGACTTATGTTCTTCTTTGGGTATGATCAAGTGGCCGTAAGTAGCAGCTTTCTCGCCTAAATGAGCAAGAGAAGGATTCTGGGCGTTCTGGACCAAATTCTCGTGTTCCTTGGCCCCTAAAACTGCCAATCCAAGCGCTCCAGCAGCCAAAGTCACGTGGCCAGCATCTGGCTTATGTGCTAACTTTTGGAGCTCATTGTACTCCTCCTTTCGCACCATATTGAAACCCAAAGCTTCGCTCTTCAGTCTGAGGTAGTCCTGAGAGGGCTCCGAGAGGGCCTTATTCAAGAATTCGTTCTCTTTCTGTTCAACAAGAATATGACCATTGGCAACAGCCTTTTCGCTGAGGTAGGCAATGGACGGTGACGCCAATCTGGCCTGTAATAATTCGTATTCGCCTCTTTCAACCGCAACAAGACCCGATCTCTGGGCTGTCAAAGTGATGGCCTCTTTGCTGGGGTCCACTAAAGCGTCGTATTCGGGTTCGGGAACTGCCACCAAGTTGAGATGTGCCGCCTTTTCAACGATATACGACTTATCCGGGCTCTCTATCTTGTCCAAAAGTAGCCTGTGAGCTTCGTTTTCGAGAAGAATGTGGCCCTTTTCACCCGCGTGCTTCTGAAGAAACTTGATGGATGGCTCATTAGCCGTCTTTTCGAGCGATTGAAGATCTTCAGACGGAATTAGACTGCAGTTGTGCACCGCAGCCTTCTTTGTCAATGCCTCGAATGAGGTATCCGTCAACTCCCTGTAAATATCTCCCTTGACCATCTTAAAGTCCGCTTTTTCAGCATGCTTTTCAAGGTATGCAATTTCAGGGTTTTGCACCTCCTCCTGAAGGGCTTTGAATTCATCCTGAGGAATCGCAACCAATCCTAAAGCCTCTGAGAACTTAACAACCTGAGCCTGTGAGGGTGCGGTAGACTTTTTTACCAAAGACTGGTACTCTTCTTGTGGCAAAATCATTAAACCAGCAGACTCAGCCTTTTGTTCAAGATGCTCTCTAGATGGAGAAGCGGCCAACTTCGTTAACTCGCTATAGTGCTCGCCGGAGACGATGATGTTCTTAGTCTTGGCAGCGTGCTCCTTCAAGTATTCCAACGACGGACTGGTGAGCGCATCAAGATTCTTTTGGTGGGCTCTCATTGGAATAACAATATGGTCAAGGGTCTTCGCCTTCGCTGAAATTGCCTCGATAGTAGGATTCTTCATGTCAAATACCATTTTTTCGTAGTCTGCCTTAGGAACAGCCAAAAGCCCGTTCTTTTCGGCGCCTTCGAAGATGAATTCCTTAGAGGGATTCTCGCTGGTCTGCTTAAGTCTCAAGTATTCTGATTGGGGCACAACTATGGAGCCCTGAACAGACGCCTTTGCAGCCAAATACTCCAAAGAAGGGCTTTCCATGGTAGTTTTCATCTCAGAAAGCTCCTTCTCAGGAATAAGTACGTGCTCATGAGCCTTAGCCTTCTCCTCCAAATACTTCTTTCCAGGAGTTTCTCTGTGAGCCACCATCTTCTGGTGCTCATGCTTAGAAAGGGCCACCAAACCCACCAAACTAGCCTTTTCGGTGATATGCTCCTTGCTGGGGTTGTTTGCTCTCACTAGCAACTCGCTGTACTCTTCATCAGGCACGGTGACCAAGTTGTGGCCCTTAGCCTTCTCAGCAATAAACTCAGAGGTTGGTCTTTCCTCAATTTCCTTCAATCTTGCATGCTCTGTTTCGTGCAAAACAACGCTGTTAAACGTTTTGGCGTGGTTTTCGATATCCACTTGTGACGGTGCGAGGAGAAGAGCGTGCTCACTCTTGGGAATGGCCACCAAGCCGGCCTGAGAAGCCTTGCTCATAATATGGGCATCAGAAGGCTCGTATGCCAACTTATTCAACGCCGAGAAGTCGTCGTTAGAGACAATGACGAAACCAGAATTTTCGCCCACCGATTTGAGGTGTTCAATAGGCGGATTGTGAGCCAAAGTGTTTAAGTTCTTGTGCTCTTCAGTTGATATCGCGACCAAATTGTGGTCGACAGCCTTCTGCTTAATGAAATCTGCTGGTGGAGACTCCAATTTCTGGTTCATTATGTCGTAGTGCTCCTTTTCAATGGTCACAAGACCCAAAATCGCAGCCTTTTCTGTTAAATGGTCCTTAGAAGGCTTCTCTGCAGTTGCTACTGTTTTCTTGTACTCCTCAGAAGGCACCATAATCTGGTCTTTTGCACGCACAGCTTTTTCAAGTTGCTCGAGGGTGGGCTCGTGTGCCAACTGTTCCAAAGAAGAATATTCGCTTTCTGAAGCCACGATGTGTCCAAATACCTTGGCTTTTTTTTTGACATGCTCCAAAGGAGGGTTGTACGCCAAAGATTCGAGTTCTTGCAATTTCTTCTTCTCCAAAACAGCTAATCCAAGACCCAAGCCCTTCTCTTTGATGTGTTTCTCGTCTGGAGAATATGCCAAAGTGGTCAATTTCGAGTATTCATCATTAGAAAGCGTCTTCAAATTGACCAATTTTGCCTTCTCGGTTATGTGATGAGCTGAGGGCGAGATCGCCAACTCGAGAAGCCTGTTATGCTCACCAACAGGTATAGCAATATGGTCGTGGTTTTTGGACTTCTCCAAAACATCTTCAAGAGAAGGATTGTGAGCCATCTCACTCAAGTTATGGTACTCCTCTTCGGTCAAAGAAACGTACTTGAGTTCAGCCAGCTTCTGCTTGAGGTAGTCCAAAGAAGGAGACAGGATTTGCTGTTGCAAGTTTTCATGCTCTTTAGCAGTCAAAACAGTCAATCCAATCGCACTAGCCTTTTCACTAATGTGGTCTCTCGAAGGTTCATTCGCCATTTTGCTAAGTTTTGCGTGCTCTTCCGTTGATAAAGGCACCAAATTGGAAGCAATAGCCTTTTTCTTGAGATGCTCCATTGGCGGATCGTTGGCCAACCTGCTCAACTCCTCGAAACGAGCCGTTTCAAGTGCAACAAGACCAACGTTTTTGGCAAGAGCCTGTGTCTCTTTGGCAGTTCTTGGCCTCTTCAACTCGGCCAAGTCCCCGTCAAAAATGAGGGTGTGACTGTGAGCATGAGCCTTCTCCTTCAAGTGATCCATTGAAGGGGCATTAGCAAATGTGAGAAGCTCATCGTGATCTTCCTTGCTGAGCACGACATGGTTCTGGTCAGCAGCCCTACTGGTTATCTGCGCAATCGAGGGAGAATTAGCCAGTTTTTCCAATCTCGCATATTCCTCAGATTGGTGAACAACATAGCCAAGATCTCTAGCTTTATCAATTATATGTTCAATGGCTGGAGATTCCGATAAATGGACCAACTTTTCGTGATCCTCCTTCAGAAGAACGTGAAGTCCCAAAGAGTCTGCCTTCTTAATGACATGTTCACGAGAAGGCTCATTGGCAAGCTGAGAAACAGTATTGAATTCAGAAGTTTCAAGAACAGTGAAGCCCAAAGAGTGAGCCTTCTTCTCCAAGTGGTCTAGAGAAGGCTCATTTGCCGTCTGTTTCAAGACCGCCAATTCCTTCTCCTCAACAAGCTCATGTCTCGCAGCTGAAGCCTTATTCCTTATATGTTCCAAATCTGGATTATGGGCCAACTTAGTGAGGTCTTCAAACTCCTCGTCTTTGAGCACTTTGTGGTTCAATTTGGCCGCTTTTGAGACGATGTGGTCGAGAGATGGCTCGTGTGCTAGGTTATTCAATTCAGCATGTTCACCGTCCAGGATGACAACATGATTATGAGAAGAAGCCTTCTTATTTATATGATCCATGCTTGGTTCGTATGCCAACTTGGTCAACTCTTCAAGTTTCTCTTGCTCGATCACTTCATAATTGACAGCATGGGCCTTTTCAGTCAAGAAAGCCACATCAGGCTCGTTTTCAAGCTTCTGGAGCTTCTCATACTCAGCACAAGGTATCACAGTAGAATCATGAAGTTTGGCCTTATCTGTGACATACAGCAAGGGTGGGTGTTCAGCAAACTCGTTTCTCTTCGCCAATTCATCGGTCGAAATCACAGAAAGTCCCTTGAGCTCAGCCAATCCCTTCAAATGGTCAGTAGTAGGCTCGGTGGCCTGCTTGTACAAGTCAGTATATTCGTTTCTGGTGAGGGTCACCAAACCGTAGTTCTCGGCATTCAACTTGACACGGTTCAACGTAGGATTGTGAGCCAATTTGTCCAATTTGGAGTGATCGGCTTCTGAGAGAAGTGTATAGCCCACTGCCTTTGATTTGATGTGGTCCAAAGGGGGGTTGTGGGCCAACTTGACCAACTCCTCGTACTCAGCTTCTGGAACAACTTTATGTCCCAGTGCCTTGGACTTAATATGCTCCAAGGAGGGCTTGTGGGCCAAATCCAGCAAAGTGATGTGTTCCTCCTTCGAAAGAATGACATGGTTCAAAGTGGCCGTTTTCGCGGAAAGGTGCTCTAAAGGTGGGTTGTGAGCTAACTGATTCAACTCCTCCAATTTTGTCTTGGGCAAACTGACAAGATTGTGTGCGTCTAATTTGGCCTTCAATTCCTCAGCAGAGGGGTTTTTGAGGTGTTCGTGCTCGGAAACGTCCAAAATAACTATCTCCTTTTCGTGAGCCTTCGCGTGCTTTTTCAAATGGGACACAGAGGGGCTATTGGCCTTCGACACGAGCTCGTCGTAGAACTTGGACGGTGTCACAATCAACCCGAGCTCATTAGCGTGAGAAGTGATGTAGTTCTTGGATGGCTTCTCGTGTTCGACTGCAAGTCTCTGGTAATTTGAGAGCTCTTCTTCGGGAATAGCTGTCAAATGGAACATATCCTTGCATTTGGAGACCAAGTAGTCTTCAGAAGGACTATTAAAGGCCTTGGACGCTCTTTTCAACCTCTCCAACTCGTCCACCTCAACAGTCTCATAATTGAGCTCTTCGGCCCTCTTCTTGAGATACTCCAAAGAGGGCGAATTGTACCCATGACTCTCCTTTGTTAACTTCTCATGGTCTTCCAAGGGTAAGGTGACCAATCCCAGAGAAGAAAGCTTCTTCTTCATTTCCTCCTCGCTCACCAACACCTCGTATTCGGCCATTGTCAAAAACACGAAACCCTTCTCTCTGGCAACTTTCGCGAGTTTATCGTCGTCAAAAGCGGTGACATCGTTCTCCTGAAGCACCTCGTACTTCTCAAATGGAATCAAAACCAAATTATTGTTCAGGGCGTAATCTTCGATTTGCTTCTTGGTGGTGACGTTGGCACCAAGCAAATCCTTCGATAAGATATTGGGTGGTGCACTGGCGGTGTGGTCATTGTCTGACTCAGAGGAGTCGGACTCTATTAAGTAGGGTATATTGGGGTCGCCAGTGGCCATGGCTAGGTTCATGCTTTTGTGTGTAGAAGAGGTTGTGGAAGCGACATCATCATCATTGATGATTCTAGGAGGCTTGGAAGGAGTAGCTGTGGTGCTGTTGGAGCCAATAAAATCCTCCCATTTGCCACCCTCGGTAGGAAACTTGGAAATGTTGGTGAAATCGTCTGTTTCATCGTCCAAAACAAGAAATTTGGAGTTCCGCTTCACAGGTGACATGATGTTGGAACTTCTCTTGGTAGCACTGGCCAACAAGTCCTTGTGGGACTTCATTTTTCTACCGGAAGCCTTCTTGGAGGGCGTTTTGGAAGTGGAATCATCGTTCTCGAAGCGCAACTTGAGCAAAGCTGACCGCAACTTTGAGATAGTCCTATTGGAATGGGCCAAGTTAGCTCTCACGGTCTCCAACTCTAAATGCGGGTTTCTGGGATCCAGCTTGGGCAAATCATGTACCTCAAGAGACTCATTGAGAAGACTGTCCAAGTTGAGCGACTCATCGTCCGAGTCTTCGAGCGCAGGAGGCGGCCGGAATTCGCTGATGCTCTTGAGGTTGCTGTCATCGTGTGACACTTCCCGAGGAGACTCGAAGTTCTTTTCAGAGCTCAATTTCACGTGTAAATCGTCGTTTTCGTCGTTCAACTCCGTAATGCGCTGGTTTAACTCGCCAACCTCCTTGTTATAGGAGCTACTCAAGCGCTCGTGGTCAGCGGAGAGGGTGGTGTACTTAAGCTGCCAGTCGTCGTTGTCTTTCTCAAAAAGTGTCACCTTTGTCACCTGTTCCGTGTACAGTTTGTGCAACTTCTCGTTTTGGGCACTCAAGCCAGCAATCTGCTCCTTCAAATGTATCACCGTGGACTCTAGCTCCCAGTTTCTGTCCTTCAAAGTCGACTCGTTGGTGAGCTGGTAATTCTGGGACGTCTGGAAAGTGGCAATCTGGCCCTTGTAAGTCTCCACCTCTTCGTTCTGGTGCTTTAACTTGGCCTTGATTTTGGCGTTTTCGGCCGTGAGCCGACGGCACTCACTAAGTAAGTTTTCACTCAAATCCACCACGAAATTCATATCGTTTCCCTTCGATTCTGGGCCTAATGCGGGCGTGGGCAGCGGAAGAGGCGGCATCATAAGCTGCTGACGAGACAGTTTCCTGCTGAGCGACCGCGACTTCCCGGAAGAGCCCGAGATGGGGGGTGGTGGCGCATACACGTTTTCCTGGTCTGCTTGGGGGGAGTTTTTGCGGTCTTTCTTGCTGAAAAGCTGTCGTTGAATGTCTGAAAGCTGGCCCCGAATATCATTCAGGGCCTTGGATGGGTTGGGATTCTGTGACATTTAATTTGGGGCGATTTGGAAAGGTTTCGGACTTAGACGCCAGATCTCTCGCGTATTGTGGCCGAAATGGGCTCCAATTGCGCTGAAAAAACCGCTCAAAAGGGAAGCAGCTTACTTCCCAGTTAGAATAGTCCGGTCGCCGTTTAGGACGCGTTCAGGCTGACTTGTTAAGGACCAGCGTACTTTCAAACGGTGGTTTCAGATGAAAAATGTACCGGTTGTTGTTTGGGTTTCGATCCGGGCGTGCGCCGCTCAGAATAGACGACGACGTGAAGAGGTCTTTCGGGCCCAAAAAGTCAAGGTTGTAGGCAGAAAGAGTGTTGAGACGAGTTGGTGCTCTTTGCGGTGGTTTCGGTGTTTTTTCGGCTCTTTTGGAATCGATTTGGTGTTTTCGGAGTTAGGGTGTTTCGCAGCCTTTTCGTCTAAAGTGGCACGATAGTAAGAGATGAATACCAGAAAAAATGTTAATTTGAGCAGCAGACGGGGAGCTCTGAGAAATTGGGCAGGTTTTGAGACTAAGAGTAGTCTTGAGAAGAAAAGAACTAAAAGGAGGTTGTTCGTCAGTTGTGGAAATTGGGGCGTGAGAAGTGACAAGTCACAGGCCAAAAAGGGCAAGAACGGGCCGAAAGGGGAACGACGGGTGAGCCCAAAAAGGAAGTACTGAAAGTTGTCAAGATATAGGTAAGGTGCTGGAAAAGCTAGGATGGATGACAAGTAGTCTTTATAGGCCTGTTGGCGAATTTCGGGGAGAATAGGTGGTGTTCATTGAAGGACTGTTGGCATAGTTGGGGAAATACTAGTGATCTTTAGAGGGCACACTGGAAAGAGTAGAGCTCCACAAAAGAAGAGAACGCGAAATGGGGCTAATCTGGGCTACAGAGTGCCTTTTGGGGAATTTCTACAGAGCCCCATCCAATTTGGTAGCTATCTAATAGGATTTCATTTATGGGCACTTGTCTCGTATTTGTCTCAAACTTGGACGAGTAGAATTTCGCAGCTCTTTTCGCAGTAGAAAATGAAGTCTCCGAATTTCGCACATTATACAAACCCATAATGCGAATTCGCAGCCAGTCTTGCTCTTACTTCTACACAACTCTTAGTTTCAGGCTTTTCTTTCCTCAAATTCGCTTTCGACGCCCTTTAAGGTCTTCAACTCGTTGAACATCACCATCGTACTTTTGCTCACTAAATGTATATTATAGTCGCGTAATTCTCATATCATCCCCCTTTCTCCTCACTTCTTTTCCTGGTTCTGCTGCGCTGCCACTTGTGCCGCAGCCCTCGCCTTCTTTCCCATTGTCCTGTTAAACCACGGAATCTCAAATATACTGATTCCGATGAAAATCACTAACCAGGCCACCAAAATGCCGAAATTGCGCCCCATGTTGCCCTTGTATGTGTTGAAAAGAATCACCTTGCTGATCTCATACGAGCTGTGGACTGGAATGGCGTAGCCGTAGCGGAAAAATTTGGCACTTAAGGCCAACGGCGTAAATGTGGGAGTGATGTTGACAATCACCCAGAACAACAACCAGAAGCCCACAGAAGGAGGGTAAAATGGGATAATCAACATGGCCGCCACCTCATTCACCAGTCCCAAAACCCACATAGTGAGGAAAGACGTCATCCAGTAAACCAAAAAGCCCGCCTTTCCGAAGGCCACTGTGAAGTCCACCTGCATCGCTAGCGTCACTAGACAGAAAAATAAGCTCAACGCAAAGTACGACATCATTGATGACACGAGCCGGTACGCCACATAATGGTGGGTTTTGATGCGTTCTCTCGCCATGGTGGCGTGAATATCTCCGAAGAAATTGAGACTGAAAAACGTAAGAATCACCAAGTAGATGAGGCCCACCTGGGAAGGCGCCACCAAAACGGGGTCTGTGTAGGGGATTCTATCGATGAAGTTGAAGCCTACTGGTGTGGAAGCCACCTCCCAGGCAGCGTGGTCCGAGGCATTTGCGAGACCCAATAACATGGCAGAGATGTTAGCCTGCCTCTGGAGCCACATCTTCTCGATCTTCTGGATTCCTGGGGTCACGTACTGGCTCATGCTGAGGAAATCACGGCCAGTCTCGTAGATGGAGCTAATG
The DNA here is from genome assembly GCA_030558325.1 of Wilhelminamyces tanticharoeniae. Classification (NCBI taxonomy): domain Eukaryota; kingdom Fungi; phylum Ascomycota; class Pichiomycetes; order Serinales; family Metschnikowiaceae; genus Wilhelminamyces; species Wilhelminamyces tanticharoeniae. Next base: position 39,780 of record JAJMSI010000028.1, on the reverse strand, counting down.
GTGTTGTTTACGACGGGATAGGAGGTGTCGGAATTGTTGATGGCTGTGAAAAGATTGTGAGTGGCGTTCGCGTGCACGTAGATGGACAGCCAGTAGAGCTCGTGGTGGATCTGTCTGTCGATTTCGGCGGTTGCGCTGTTGCCGTTTTTCGCAGCAATTTCCTCCCATTGCAGGGTGTTAAACACGTGCCAGGATCCCAATTTTTGAGCCTGAGGGGACTCCAATATTTGGCGAATGGTGTTTCCAATGAGCGGCTGAACTCCATCAATTTCAAGATCGTCTTCGATCACAACAAGCATTCGAAGATTGCGCAAGCGTCCGTTTCGGCCATACATACTGCCCCAGTAAATAGAGAAGATGCTGAGGATGCAGACTCCCATCACCAAGTAGATGATCACGTGCTGCAAGAGAAGCCAGCGGTGTTTTCCCTGGATCTTCTCGTTAAAGAACGAGTAGGAGGACTGGATTCTCTCCAAAACTGAGGGCTGCCGCGTGACACTGGAGTAGGCTCTCATTTCCTCTTCGTCAGGAACATAAGGAGCAGGGTCTTCCTGAGGGCCTAGGCCGTGTTCGAGGTCGGAGCCCAGGTTTCTGTAATCATACCTGGGTCCATTTTCGGCTCCGGAGGAGTCGGTCTCCTTGTGGAGGTTACTCTGAAAGGAGCTGGACATTTGTAATGGGTGCAAAAGTCTAATGCCTAAGTGATTGCTGCCGGGCAAACATTGGAGCACCAGGGCCCTATATATACTTTTTTTGCGATTGCTGGGACGGCACTGGCTAAGGGGTTGTTAGTTGTGTAAATAACGGCCGAGAGTGCTGATAAACTGGCATATGCGAGTGTGGAGGTACAAACGGAGATAAGCTATGGGTGTTCTGCTTTCGGCCGGTGCTCGGCTCCATTGCCTGATGTGGAGAAAAGCCCGGTGATCCGAGCTTCGGCCTCTTTTCGGTTCCCGGCCCGGCGCCCGTCCGATACGGCGTTAAGGGCCACTGGTGCGAAACAGTGGCATGGGTGGCCAGGATCATTCCTGAATGAGAAAGTCAGGGGCATTACGAAAGGGCAGGAAAGAGGGTAAAGGCAACAAAAACAGAAACAGGAAGGTCCAAACCTTCTTTGAAAGATGCTATGGGAGACGGTAAGGGTTAATGGTGACACCAGCCATGTGCAGGAGACTTGCAGCTCGAAAAGGGACTGGATGTGAGCAAGTCCTACAGGGTCTTCTTTTCGCTTGTCTCAGCATTGTGCAGGATATCTACGATTTTGCTGGATGACATCGGATGTAAGCTGGGTTCAGACGCATGTGTAATAGTCGGGGCTTCCAATTAGGCTAGGCCCTGTAGAAATGATATGTGCAGGAGCCTCGTTTCCCGAACCACAGAATTGCAATCAAAAGAGGCGGCTGATTAAGCATTAACTTTCGATTAGTAGCCCCGCAATGAAAGGCATCATTCGTTCGAAACAGCTTGCTTGAAGGCACGCTTCAGAGCATCTTGCTAAAAGGCAGGCTTATACACTTCGGGCCTCGATACGAGAAATCGTCCACTCCAGAGGAAACTTTGTAACATGCAGGATGATGTGTTTGTATGCAGGATATGTACCTCTGAAGCATAATTCCTTCATCTGCTGGCCCTTCTGGTGGCTACGAGCCGCTTGCGGACGTTTATGGGGCCCCTGGTTCCTTCTTTATCCTCTCGCTTTCACGAAAACCGGTTTTCTCGAGCTTACTTAATACCGTTTTCGCCATTTTTTTGACCTTTTTCGGTGCGATCAAGCCATCCACCACCAGGAAGCCGTTTTCCGGCCACGTTGCCTTGAAGCACCCTGCAACAGGTGATTTGCACCTCTCAGTCGCCTCTTCATAAAATCTGTGCAATTGCAGTCAAAAGGTAGCCCCAGGCGATTATACACCCTCTTACAGGCCTCCCTACAGGAAAACCATAGCCACATTAAAACCACCAAAAGAGCACATCTTAAAGAGCCATGGATGCCTCCTACACCCTGGGCGTGCCCCAACCCCCCGAATCTCTCCGCCGCCGACGCGTAGTAGACGATCTCGATGAAATCATTAAGCAGACATCCACTCTCTCGCTAGACTCGCCTAAAAAAAGCGTCTCCAGGGTCTCCAGGGCTTTCGACAGGTTTGCGCCTTTTATTTTCACTGCAGTATCGGCGTTAGTGCGTCTCTACCGTATAAATGCCCTGAATAAGGTGATTTGGGACGAGGCACACTTTGGCAAATTCGGGTCCCATTATCTTAAGAACGAGCTTTACTTCGACGTCCACCCTCCTTTGGGTAAGCTTCTCGTGGGCCTTTCGGGCTATATTGCGGGTTATTCTGGCAATTTCAACTTTGAAAGCGGTATCATTTTCCCAGATGACTGCAATTTCGTGGTAATGCGCGTATTTAACTGCGTTTTCGGCATTCTTTGCACACCTTTGGCCTTCTACACTGCCAGAGATCTCGGATTTAGTCGCTGGACCATATGTCTCATCACACTTATGGTGGTTTTCGAGCTGATTTCGCTCACTTTGGCGAAGTTCATCCTTCTCGACTCCATGCTTCTTTTCTTCACCGTTTTATGCTTTTTCTGCCTCGTCAAAGTACACCGTTTGCGAGTCCAGGACAAGCTTTTGAGGCCGGCTGGGCTTTTCTGGCTTTTGGCTACAGGTGTGGCGATTGGCTGTGTTTGTTCCGTCAAGTGGGTGGGCTGCTTTGTTACAGCATTAGTGGGCCTCTATACAGTGTACGATTTGGTGGTGAAGTACTTCTATACGACCTCCAAAAGGGGCTCGTGGCCCACATATTTGGCCCATTGGGTGGTTCGCTCGTTCACACTCATCGTGGTGCCATTTTTAATCTACTTTGCTGCGTTCAGAGTACACTTTTTGCTCCTTACCAAATCTGGAACGGGAGACAGTTCTGTTTCTACACTCCTCCAGGCACTGTTGGAGGATAACCAGATCAAATATGGTCCGAGAAGTGTGGCTTTTGGGTCTCTAGTGACCCTCCGTTCACAGGGTTTGTCGCCCACTTTGCTTCATTCCCATGGCCACTTGTATCCAGAAGGATCTATGCAGCAACAGGTGACTACTTATGGGTTCAGGGACGAAAATAACGACTTTCTTGTGGAATTCGACCTCGAAAGAGCCCGCGCCGGCCATTACGCCACCTTAGAGGACGAAAATGGCCTGGAAAACAACCCCGATTACACCACCTTGATCAAGCACGGAGACACCATTAGGCTCGTTCATAAGCTGACAGGTGCCTTGCTCCATTCGCACCCAATTAGTGGGCACATCTCAAAGGGCCAGTACGAGGTCTCGTGTTACGCCGACTTGGAGCAAAGTGACGAGAAGGACGAGTGGATAGTGGAGATTCAAGGCCACGAATTGTCCCCCTCGGAGGAGTTCCAAAATGAGGCCGAAGACGAGCTCCACCCCATTTCCACCAATTTCCGTTTGCGTCACAGCGTTCTCGGCTGCTATTTGGCCACCACCGGCTACCTGTATCCAAGCTGGGGCTTCCAGCAAGGCGAGGTGGTATGCAAAAAATCCTTCCTTTCTAAGGATAAACACACCTGGTGGAATATCGAGGACCACATAAATGACCGTCTTTCCACACCAGAGGCCCAGTACGTTGCCCCCGCACCGAAATTCTGGAAAGAGTTCGTCCTTCTCAACTACGGAATGATGGCCTCCAACAACGCCTTGGTTCCCGACCCCGATAAGTTCGATCGTCTATCCTCAGAATGGTGGGAGTGGCCCATTTTGCACAGCGGCTTGCGCATGTGTGGGTGGTCAGCTACCGATATAAAGTACTTCTTAATCGGGAACCCGGTGGTCACGTGGTTTAGCACCGTCAGCTTAGGCGCCGCTGTGGTGTATTTGGTGGCCATACTACTCTTGTGGCGGCGCCAGGCCAACACCATGTCGGTCTTTGACCCCCACTGGGAGTTCGTTTTATCTGCAGGAGTTCTTCCTGTCCTCGGGTGGGTGCTCCATTATTGGCCCTTTATTGCTATGGGACGTGTCACGTACTTGCACCATTACATGCCGGCGCTCTACTTTGCCATTTTCGTCAACGGCTTTGTCTTGGAAACGGCAGTGGCCCGCCCTGCACACAGGTACGTGACGATAGCGGTGTACGGAGGCATCTATATTGCTGTTTTGGGCAGCTTTTGGCACTGGCGTCATTTGAGCTTTGGTATGGAGGGCTCCTCGAAGGAGTTTGCGTATTTGAAGTTGTTGGACTCATGGATGATATAGAGACAATAGGATGCGATAATATCTCCTTTGGGGTGTCGCAAATGTCGCATAGATAAATAAAAGAAAGGAAGGAAAGAAGCGAGCAAACACGTCTTTACGACAATAAGAGCCTTTTGCAGGATGACCTGTTACACTGGAAACCCGCTTTTTCATTCAATTTGCTTTTCAATTGTTTCATTAGCTGTTTAGCTTAATTTGGACCCTTAGCGATGTTGTTGGTAGAAGATAAGAGCTTTAGTAAACTTTCATACAGATAGATACTCATTTGAGATGAAGTAATTCCTGTTATTCCGCGTTAGTGATTTGTGGTTATACTAATTTATATGGGTGCAATAGTACTTCTTGGTGTTCAGGTAGCCAGAGGCTATTAGTAAGACTTCATCGATTCTTGGGGTATCTTTCCACTCCAAGATCATCAACTCAAAAGAAAAGTACACAGTAATCCACGAATACCGTAGTATTTTTCCCTGTATTAAGACTAATGAGAGCTCTCTCTTTAGAAGACATTCCAAATTCTATCGGTCAACATGTAAACACCCTATACATTTTAGACAGAAATCGCGCGAATGGTTTAGTGGTAAAATTCATCGTTGCCATCGATGAGCCCCTGGTTCGATTCCTGGTTCGCGCAATTTTTTTTGCAAGAATTTCCCCTGATTGCGTTATTTCGCAGCCACTGTTACCGTATTGTTTTTTAATTCCGTAACGAAGCGGTGCGCAGACGGTTTGTAAACAGCTCTGTGGTGGCAGGGTGCCTACTGTCATTGGAAACGTTTAAAAGGGGCAATACCCAGTGATATTAAATTTCTTAGTCCAATTGCATACATTCGCAGACCCACGTTTTATTGGTAACTCATAGAGCCACTTTTCATGGTAAACGTTCCTTCTTCAAAAAGGCCCACTGAGCAATAATATTATCGTCTCAAGTCCCACAATTATAACTCAGTGTCACTTACTCACATGAGAGAAACATACACGCTTTCGAACATTTCCTACGAGGAGAATTCTCCCCTTCTCGAGCCAGTGGACTCTAAAAAAGGGACGGATGTGACCTCAGTGAAATCTCTTTCCAGCGACTTTTCTGATGAAGAAGATGATCCTAATCCATTCGTGGACCCCACAGTGGCAGCATTCTACAGAAACCTTTACCGTGATTCTGAGTACGAGTGTAGGCACATCTTTGACCCCGAATTCAAGTGGTCCCGCGCCGAAGAGAAGAATGTGGTAGCCAAATTAGACGCAAAAATTGCCTTCTTTGCTTGTGTGCTCTTTGTGGGGCTCCAAATTGACCGAGGAAACCTACAGCAGGCCATTGCTGACGATCTTCTCACCGATTTAGGTCTAACTACCGATGACTACAATGCGGGGAACACCATTTTCCTCGTGTGTTTTCTCCTTGGTGAGCTCCCCTCCCTGATGGTCTCCAAATGGGTTGGAGTAGATCGCTTTATTCCTATGCAGATGATCCTGTGGCTGGTGGTGGCCTCTTTGCAGTGCTTCCTCACGGGAAAGAGGTCTTTTTATGCAACAAGAGCACTCACAGCTTTCTTGCAAAGCGGCCTCATTCCAGAGCTTGTGGTGATGATATCTGCCTACTACAAGTCTTCTGAACTCCCAATGCGGCTTCTGTGGTTCTGGACCACGCTCTCTTTGGTGCAGATTCTGTCGCTGATTCTCGCAGCGGGAATTTTGCAGATGAGGGGCCTATTCGGTTGGGAAGGATGGCGCTACCTCTTTCTCATTGAAGGTCTTATTCTGCTTGTGATAGGCTGCTTTTCCAAAGTTATGTTGGTGCCCTCAGCGGTGGAGACAAAGCTGCGCTTTTATCCTAATGGCTGGTGGAATGAGAGAGAGACAAAAATCATAGTCAACAGGGTCCTCAGGGACGACCCTTCCAAGGGCGACATGAACAACCGCCAGGGGGTCAGTTTGAGTCAATTCTGGGGGGTATTGGTAGACTATGATCTCTGGCCAGTCTACGTAGTCGGCCTTTTTGCCTATGTCCCCGCAGCCACCGTGAACAACTACATGAACCTCACTATGCGGAGACTTGGCTGGACCACGGCCCAAACGAACCTTCTTCTGGTCCCACACAACATCTTACATATCTTCTTCCTTCTCTACATCACTAAATTCAGCGAGCGGGTTGGCCAGAGGGCCCTAGTGGGGCTCGCAGTACCGCTATACCAGATCCCACTCTTGGTGCTCCTTAATTTTTGGCTGGGGGCCAATGTGGATGCCTTTGGAACCTGGATCTTGTGCACCTTTGTAGTGGGAGCTCCCTATATCCACGCTATCTGTGTGTCGTGGGTTTCTCGCAATTCTGGGAGCATAAAGACCAGGTCAGTATCTGCAGCCATCTACAACATATTTGTGCAGTTGGGAGGTGTCATGTCAAGCAACATTTACCGGGAAGAAGACGGGCCCTTGTACAGACACGGAAACAGGACCATATTGTCGGTTGCGGTGGGCTTGGTGCCGCTTCTTTTGGCGGTCAAGGCCTACTATGTGTGGAGAAATAAGGGTCGGGATGCCATTTGGCTGCAAATGGATGCGGATGAGAGAGAGCGGTATATCAAAGAGACGAAAGAGAAGGGAAACAAGCGCTTGAACTTTCGTTTTGACAGCTAGATAGTGGATTTTTTTACAAGGTCGTTGATATTGATGACTTGATAAAAATTGGAGGCAAGAACGGAAATTAGCAGAAGAGAGAAGAATTCATGAGTGGGTAGAAAGAGAAGTAAAAGGAGGTTGCCACTGGGCTCAGCGAAATTCAGGAATGCTACATAAGAACGGAATGAACCAAGCTCTTAATGATGGTTCGGAAACGCCGAAGGCGGTTACGCAAATAGTATTTGGCTTTGAAGAGTGCCTGGGAACGGCAGCATCGAAAAGGCGTATATGGCTTACTATTCGCCCAAGCGGACAACTCTTTATGCGGGATTTCTCAATTTTCCCTTTAAGGAACGTACATACTGCTCTGGGGAGGTCTCTGTGCAAGCAATATCAATTTCTTCGATAAGATTTTTGAATTAGTACAGCATTTTTCTGCAGCCCATACATTCAGTGATTGGGCAAAATTTAAGAAGTTCGAAAAACGAGGAAAAAGTCGTATTTTCATTCGATTTGGCTGCGAAGAGACGACCGCGTAAAGTCCAATTTGAAAACATTCAATTCCAAGTCTTTGACGCTTAAAAGTATTGGATAATGATGCTACACTTTCCAGAATTTCAAAAATACCGGTTACTTACGAAATGGAGAAAATTGATTTTTTGACCACGGACCTCCCGTGCGTTTGCGGTGAACTAATGGTTTTCAAATTTTGTTTTTCATTTTCTTCGCCGGTTTTCAAAAATTCGTCCCACAGAAAAAACCTGTACACCCATACAAAACCATCATCCAGGCCCATTTTCAAGAAAGCTCAACTCCATGACGATATCTCATGTCGAAGTGAAAACTGGTGGGTACAGATGAGGCTTGATTGGGGCTCCCTTAGCAAGTTTTGGAGGGCCTTTCCGCTGGGATGTATTATTACGAGTATAACGGAAAATTTCAGAGAAAGCGCTACTCGGCCGACAGAGTCGCTAGCCAATTCTACAAGAAGCGTGGGATCCAATCTCGTTCGTGAAATAGAGATATGCGTTAGGTGTCATTTTGAGAGGTGCTAAAAGAAGTCATGGAACTTGTTTTAGGACTTAGAGAGCGTAGAATTGGGGAAAAGCTGTGAAAATTACCGTACCTGAACAGCCCCTCCCTTTCCAAGAACTTCTCTCTTTTATTGGTTGGTTGAATTTTCTCCTGTGCCCTCTTCCGCTATCCTCGCGTGATGACCCTCTCTCTAGCCTTCTTTTGCAGCACTTCTGCCCACTTCCCAAAGCCGTGTCGCATTGGTGCGCGCACTACATCCTCCAGTATATATTCAAGGGTCGAAACCCTCCTTCTTTCTCCACGTGACCGCCGCCATGGAAAGATACGAAAACGACTACCTTGACGACGACGAGTTGCGGCGGCTCCATACGGAGAGCCTGCACACGAGCCACCCTGTTGTGGACGAGGCGGAGCTATTGGCGGCTCAGGAAGCCGCAGAAGCAGCAGCAGCGGCAGCCCAACTGCAACCTGGTGGCGCCTTTAATAACGTGGGCCAGGGCCTTGTGGGAAAGAATCGCGATACGATTATGCAATACTGGCAGGAGACCATCAATCTGATTGAGCATGACGACCACGACTTCAAAAACCACCAGTTGCCGCTAGCACGGGTCAAGAAGGTTATGAAAACGGATGAGGACGTGCGGATGATCAGCGCAGAGGCGCCCATTTTGTTTGCCAAGGGCTGTGACATTTTCATCACCGAACTCACGATGCGGGCGTGGATCCATGCAGAGGAGTGCAAGAGACGTACATTGCAGAAGAGCGACATAGCTGCGGCCCTTACCAAGAGTGACATGTTTGATTTTTTGATCGACGTGGTGCCACGTGAGGAGGAGAAGCCCAAGAAGACTTACGTGAGCCTGGTCCGCCTGGGGCCCTATTCTGCCGCTCCCGTGGCTCTACACGGCCAGAGTATAACGAATACCGGCTCAAAGACGGATGAGCGCGTGCTGAAGGAGGGAGAAACAAATTCTCAACAGGCACCGCTGCATCCACAACCGCTCCACTCGCAGTTGATCGAGCAGCAGTTGTTGCAGCAGCAGTTGAAGCGTGAGGGGCCTGCACCGCAGGGCCTGGACGAGAACTACACCAACTTCCAGAACTTCAACCAGTATGGTGACTTCAGCGGGTGATGTAATATATGTATTATAGGAATAGAGACGAAGGGGAGAGGAGATGGTAAGGCGAAAGTAGGGCTGGTGGGACACTGAACCTACAGGAGGAGACTTTGGTTAAACACCCGTACATCTGAAATCCAGTGTGTCGGGGCTCGTAACTAAAACACCCGTACCGCTGAATATACCGTGGCCGTCCCCAACTCGCCAATTTTGCCTTAATTGGGCGGCTTCTCCATCTCGGGGTCCTTGAGCCCGCTTTTTATGCTCCCACGCTTTCTCAAGAAGTTTCTTCACCACGTGGCGGGGTAGGGGCGCAGGTCAGGTGACCCGCACCCTCATTTGTCACATTGCTTCCCCATACTTAAAACGAGAGCAATTTGTTGCGAGGCCCTTCCAAGTATGTTTCGCGTGCTGGGCACTATAAAAGCCGGCGTTTTCCCACTTTTGAGTCGTACCACATTTCAGCCCCACCGCAGAATGCTTCTCACTATCTCGCAATCTCTTGACGAAGCCTTTACTAAGCATGCCATAGTGCCAGACGTGGTGGACCAGTTCGACACCCACGGTTTGCTCACCATTGAGTACCAGAAAACCCACCAGGTGGCTCTTGGAAATACCTTGAAGGTGGCAGATACTCAGGAGCGGCCTGTGATTCAGTTCACGCTCAACCTGCCTGGGCTGGAGAAGGAGTTGGATATCAAGAACGATGACCGGTTTACGTTGGTGTTGACGGACCCGGACGCCCCTTCCAGAAAAGACAAGAAGTGGTCGGAGTATGCGCACTGGATAGTGACTGACTTGGCATTGAATGCCAACAGTGACGCTGACGGCCTGTTGTCCACCATATTAGACTATCTGAAGGGCAATGAGCTCTTGCCGTACGTGGGTCCTGGTCCGCCTGAAAAAACGGGAAAGCACCGCTACGTGTTTCTCTTGTATAAGCAGGACGCCAAGGCGCGCTTGGAAACCCCTAAGGACAGACCAAACTGGGGCACAGGTGTGGCTCTGCTGGGCGTCAGGGACTGGATCAAGAAACACGGCGGCGCGCTGCAGTTGTTGGGCGTCAACTTCTTCTACGCCCAGAACGAGGTCCAGGAGTAGCTAGACTATCTATGGAGACAGTTTGACGTATTATTTGCGGCCGTTAAGTGTCAAACGGGCATAACATGACGTAGATGTGCATCTTGTTCTATTCTATGTACATTAGGGCCGCCGGCTGCTGCTGTAGTCTTTAGGGCTGACCACCAATCCCTTTCCCTTTCGGGCCCCGCGGTAGATCACCTCCACCACGTCTATCAAGTCCTGCTTGTTATCTATGAGGAAGTTTAACTTGTTGTTGTTACCGGTTCCGAAATCGCACATCATGTGCTTATTGCGGTAGAAAAACATCACCGTGCAAGGGTCCACTAGCTCGTACATCTGGTTGAAGTCCGGTACCTCGTCTATATCGCAGAGGTAGATGGTGGCGAAGTTCTTGACCTTCTCTGCTATTCCGTAGAGAACCTCGTCCATAATCATACACAGCTTATCGTAGTCGCGCCCAAAACGGATGATGACGATCCGCTCATCCTCGGAGAGAATGGCCTGGTCCACGTGCCAGCCTGTATGGAGATGTGGGAGAAATATGGAGCTCATATGGAGTAGCGTTGTGAAGAAAGGTTCTTGTGCAGGATAGAGATGGTTATATGTGCAGGGACTTCTGTACAGAGGCAATTTTGCATCCGTCTGTGGCAGAGAAGGCCCCTTTTGGGAGGGGCCTTTTTAGCACCCCCTTTTCAAAGCACGGCTTTTCTTATGGCGATTACAAGTAGGAGAAGCTTTTTCTGGGGGCGTGTGCCCGGGGAAGCGGGAAAAGACGTGCAAACTGGCCCTGTTGCAGAGGAAAACAGTGCAGACGACTTCCTTCTTATGTGTGATGAAAACCGCCCCCTTGAGCAGTCCCTGGACCATGGGAATGCACCCTTTCAGGCTTCAGGTGGGTTTAAGAAGCCCCTGGTGGCAACCCTTCCCCTTCAAGCCCTTTCCAACAAAGTCCACCGGCCCCTCAGGCCCTCTACCAGCCGTCTCAAGATGAGGGACAGCATCAACCACTACTTCCTCTCCATCAGGGACCCCCCGGAGGAATCAAAAGTGACAGAAGTTCCCATATACGAGCACTGCAAATTTGAGGGGGTTCCCATTACTCGTCTAACCCTTTCGGGGGCTGCTCAAATTGCTGCTTTTCAGCAGCAGCTCACGCTCTCGCGGGCATGCTTGGGCGAGCACTACTTCTATTATCAATGGACAGCCTGGGTGGCGGAAAACGGTAATAAGCTTCGCTTAGAACGTGATATTTACACCTCTCTGCAACTCAAGGGCCTCTTCGAAGCGATTTTCGTCAATTCTGTGGACCTCCGCAAGTGTCATATTTTCAGAGCGGGTTTCTCTCCCAATAGAAAGTCCTCCCAACTAGAGAAGGGAAAGGTGGTGCAATTCAAGGCGGAGGAAGGCCAACAGGAGTTTTTTCACGAGCTATGTGACGCAGTGTTGGGTGACAGCCTCTACGGGCCGCCCATCCAATGTAAGTGAACGATGTGTGTTTGGGGAATTGCCCATACTAACCTCAGTGCCTGTGGTGGGTGTGCTGGCACGCCCGCAGACAAACTATTGGGTAGTGTCTATGTGGCTCCACCCGCAAGAGGAGTATGCGCTGCTGGCAGTGTTTGGGCTTCTAGAGGCGGTCAAGGGGCAGCTTCTGTACACGTTGGTGGGGGTGGTAGATAGTGCGGTGGTGGTAGACAACGCCACCCTCACGTCACAGAACGTGTATGAAAAGTAGGCAAAAAGGAGAAAGTTGAAGAGATGGAGAGGATATTGAGGTGTGGAAGCGTAATACGAAGAGGGAAGATTTGTCCGAGAGGTTTTGGGGGATAAGTGTTTGAACTTACGATGCGACTTAATGTGAAGGCACTTTGTAGCTCTACTTTATGGGTCAGAAGCCCTGTCCTCTGAGCAATACTTGGCTTCTAGCAGCCTCGACAATGTTTTCTGTGCAGCAGTTTCGCTTGTAGTACACTATAGAATGAACTGCTCCTATTCAAGAACTTTGTCCACCCCTTATTGTTGTAAAATTGGCCCCTACAAGACAATTCTCTTACCTACACGGAGGTTTCTCTGATGTTCCCTTTCCACCCTTGAACATGCCCCTTTTAGGTTCACTTTCACTTTCACTTTCACAATTCTGCATTTCATCACTTCTCGTTCCTTGCAATAAGCATCTTGTGCTGTGAGATTTTGCCAAAATCGACCATATTTCGCGAAGATTTGGAAAACTCGAAGAAACTCAACAAGCACCATCTTCCTCCTCCCAAAAATCAGGTTCTACACCTCTCGTCTGAAGCCGAGGCATATCTGAATCTCTTTGGCGTTGTTCTCAGAATCTCCATTTTCAGTCCATTTTGGCTTCGTTTTGGCCTTCGTTGTTTCCTCTACTCACCATGACTGAAATCAACCTCGGTATAACTGCAGACTTCCACGTGCACCTTCGTGAGGGCAAAATGATGGAGCTCATCGCCCCCACAGTTCGTGACGGTGGCATTTCTATCGCCTACATTATGCCCAACCTCGTGCCTCCTGTCACCACCATTGAAAGGGTGGTGGAGTACAAGAACCAGTTGCAGAAATTGGCTCCCAAAACCACCTTTTTAATGACTTTCTACTTGTCCAGAGAGCTCACTCCACAGTTAATTCACGATGCTGCGAAAATTGGCGCAATTGCAGGCGTCAAATGCTACCCTGCGGGAGTTACTACCAACTCTGAGGCTGGCGTGGACCCCAACGATTTTACGCCGTTTTACCCCATTTTTGAGGCATTGCAGCAAAACGACTTGGTGCTTAATTTGCATGGCGAAAAGCCGCCCTCTAAGGCCGATGGTGACGATATCCACGTTCTCAACGCCGAGCCCAAATTTCTTCCTGCTTTGGAGAAGTTGGCCAGCGACTTTCCTCGTTTGAAAATCGTCTTGGAACACTGCACGACCGCTGCTGCTATCGAGACGGTGGAGAAACTCCATTCCAATAATAAGGAGTCCAGGGTGGCTGCTACCATCACCGCCCACCACTTGTCATTGACTATCGACGAATGGGCCGGAAACCCCATTAATTTTTGCAAGCCAGTGGCTAAGTTGCCGGCGGACCAGCGCGCGTTGGTTGCAGCTGCCACCTCAGGAAAACCATACTTTTTCTTTGGCTCTGACTCCGCTCCACACCCGGTAGAGTCCAAGGCCCGTCATGTGGGCGTGTGTGCAGGCGTCTACACCCAGTCGCACGCTTTAGGGTACGTGGCTGAGGCTTTTGAGAAGGTGGACTGTTTGCAGCAATTGAAGGGCTTCGTCAGCGACCACGGAAAGCGCTTCTACGGCATTTCTGACGAAAATGTGGTGTGCAAGGACCGCGTGGTGCTTGTAAAGCGTGCCCATAATGTTCCAGGTGTTATTGCCAGCGAATCGTTGACTGTAGTGCCTTTCAAGGCCGGTAAGGAGTTGAACTGGGCTGTGGAATGGCGCCAGTGAGGGGCGCGTCTCCAAGCCACCAATGCCGAATTTTTGCTAAAAAGGAGGAGTTTTCGTCTTTTTTGAGGTCTCTGAGGGATTTGCCTTTTTTGAACAACTACTGATTTCATCATACCTGAATTCAAAAATACAACATTTGCCAATTTTTTTCGCCTCTAGAACCCGAAACATGTAGGGAAGTCTCGATTGGGAACTGGTATTCTAATAGTTCTGTGAGTTACGTCATGCTACTTGACTTTGTAAATTCTCAACACTCAAAGCATTCCAATTACCTAAAACCTGGCTTGCTTTGCGTGGAGCGTGCTCAAAAACCGCTTGGAAACTTATAGTCAGAGAACCGTCATCATCACTGCAGGCGGTGCCCAGATCAGTGAAAAGGATGATATTTGTTCAACTTCCAAAGTTTCTTGTAGCCGTATGACTTCCTTGCTGGCACTTTTGCTTCTTTTCTGGAAACTCTCATAGTACCTCTGCTAGTGTCATTCTCGGGTGGCTGACGAGAATCTCTTGGGCTATGGAACACTTTTCGATATCCAAAGGTCCTTTCATTCACATTCTGGTGATAACCTCTATTGAACAAAAAAGGTGCTGCACTTTTGCAATCGAATGTCAAACGAATCCAAGAGATAAAGAATAATATAGTGTTTGCAATTTTTGAGAATAGTTCGTAGTAGGATAGCAAAATTTCTGAAAATGAATCGTTAAAAATCAGAAACTACCTTAGGGTCAAATTTTGCAGCCTTACGGTACTCACTTACATCTTGACAATCGATTTGATTCATTTCAGCCATTTCATTATTGGGTGCCAGACAGGAAGTCGGCATGGGGTAGTGGGTGTTCGATACAGGAACAGTGGGTTCTATGGGTTGATTTAGGTGTACGGGTGTGATGGCTTTTTCGACTCTCCACCGAAACACAGTGCCTGCCAGGGACACATGCCTGTTTTTAGGCTTTTTTCAGTCGGGGAATATTTCCACATTGCTTGAAGAAGCAATTTTCCACTTTACAGCTTTCGGTAATGGTCAAGTACCGATAAGAGAGGGGGAGTGTCACGTGACTATAGTTATAAGGCGCCTTTTGCAGCCGCCACATTTACAAAAGAAAGCCGTATTCATGGTTTCCAGAGCAACGAAGATCGAAGTTTGAACAAAATGACTTTGGAACTGACGAGTAGCACTTTGCCAAGAACGAGTAATTGCTCCTCGTTTTCAGGGCCTTAGTAAATCTAGCTTGCAATAGTGACTGTAATTTTGAAGTCAATACTCTCGAAACCCGCATTGAAGCTTATCTGGTCATGGTTCACTATTCTGCAAATATTGAGCCGAATACACATTTGGAACCTTTTATGTTTACAAAAGTCATAAAAGGAAAGTCCTATATTATTTAGACACTTCTTCTATGAAGTGTGCGATTGCTAAAGACGATTCCTGGCTGAGTAGCCAGCCTATCAATGTGCAAAATCTGAAAACACCACGAAAACGTGAAAAGAGGTCCGTCTATCGAGTTCGGTGGGATATAATCAATATTTGGGATTTTTTTAAGCTTGGTCAATAGCCGTCTCAGACTTTTGGAAGAGCAGACATCCAATACCGAAACTACCGCCATGCCAAGACAGTTCTTTTAGTATATTTACGGACGCAAAAATCCTCGCTTGTGTCAAATACCGTGTCTTTCAATTATCTCATGTATTCAAGTATTTTTCATCAGATATATGGCCTCAGTATAGTTCATTTAACGACAAAAGGGCCGGTGGGGGCGCTTTGCGACACAATTGTGGGACCCTCCACAAACGGCATTTAACGTCAGGTGGATGATCTTTGCGACACAACTGCTTGTTCCCTCCAAAAACGACATTTAGTGACAGAGCGGGGGATTTTTGCGACACAACCACAATCAGAGTCCGGAACAACGGATCCGGTGAATCGAAGTCAATTACCACAAACCCCGCATGACATGAAGAACTATCGCTAATCTTTTACCCCGCTAAGTTCTAGAACAGCGGGGCAGAATCATAGATCACAGATACGACGGTCGGAAGTCGGTCCTCAAAATAAATCAGCGTTTTTAAAAAAAACTAAAAAATACTCGGTTATCTAGCCAGACAAAAATATTCGGCGAAATAGAATCAGACGTAATATTTTGGGAGTTGTCGGCACGCCGAATACAAAACTGGTACGCCGAATTCAAACCGGGAAGCCGAGTGAAGCAGGCGCATCACAGTTTTAAACTCCGAATGCCGGGTGCAAGCCCGGCAATTGGGAAAAATCCAAACAACTTTGCTTTTTGTACATCCACCGTCATAGTGAGAGTTGATTTTACATGCAAGAGGTCCTTACTACAGATAACATTAATCGGCAAGGTGGCAACTTTGGTGCAATTCTCTAATTCGGGATGAGCTGAACATATACAGCGGGGTAGATTTTGAAACAGAGGTGCAGGAAACCGCCTCCCGGCACTCACTTGCATGATAAACATAACCCCGACGGAGGCCTAGAACCGGCCGGAAAGATGCAATCGGCTATTATGACTAGTGAATTAATGCTGCAATCAAGGCAAAAGATATTGGTGTATTATGACTTTCGCAGCTATTAGTATCACTAAACAGCTATCGCAATATTGAGGTCAAAAGTTTCAAATCTCAGATTTGCACTAATATGCCCACGCTTTACCTCCTTGCAAAAGGAGCCCATTCAAATTCGAAGGTTCCAAAAAGAACATACATTGCCTTTTTGGAGACAAATTTCTTTCTAAAGACCCACAGAACACACCTTTTCCCACTTCCGCGATACAGCTCCTTTTAATGCGGCCCGCTCAGCGTAGCCAATGTACTAAACTAATCACATGTGAGAACTAAATCACCAACGGATCTTAGACTGCATGCCTGCACCTCTGTACAACAACTCCATAGAGAACTTGTCTAACCTGACGTCAAAGGCTGCGAGAACCTCTACTGCGAGTTCTCCATCGATGGCCTTCTTTAAAATGTCCATGCCGATACCACTGTTGATTTTGATCGGGAACCGCGGTGTTTTGGAGATTCCTGGAGGCACGATGACCAACTCGCGGCGGGTGAGGTGGCCCAACAGCTCGCCCTCGTAGGTGGCGTCTGCGGTCTGGATTTCCACTATGAGCTCTGCGTTGCTCACGGGGTTGAACACCGTAAGTTCAACTTCTGATGACCACACGTAGATGGTAGTGTCTATCAAAAATGGGCTCTTTCTCTCCGGGACCTTCGCATCTTCCCTGTTGGAAACCTCCTCAGAATGCTCAAAAGACAAGCTAGGCAACTGCACGTTTGCGAGACTGAGCTGCGACACAAGCTCGCTCAAACCCACGCTAGTGCTGGCACTGCCGTTGACGCCCTTGATGTCAATCTTGGTATCGTTGAAGCCCGAAATGTACCTGCTTACGAAGTACTCGAGGGAGACCTTGTCGTCCTCGGACTCTGGATTGAAGTTCACGAGCGTCGACAAATTGAAGCGCTCCTTGTTGCAATCCCCGTGCGGAATGAACAAGTCCACAGTGGAGAAGTTGCCCAAATCGGTGTTGTTGGAAGAAACACCTAGAGTGAGAACCTCCTTCGGAATATCTAGGGAAACGTTGGTAGGGTTACTGAGCTCGCAATCCACCATCATCCGCAACTCGTGGGTAGTGGACCCCAAGTAGAAGATGTTCTGTACCTTCACGTCCAAGTCGTTGAGAATACCCCCTAAGGAGTCCTTCAAGCTGCTAATTTCGGCAACAGTTACACTTGGAGCCGTAATATTAGTGAACTTCAAGTTCCGTAACGTTGTGCTTACAACGGGAAGCTCTATGAGGGCCTCCTTGATAGTAATATCAAGAAACAAGTCGCTACCGAGCTGAGCATTGATGGTGGAGTTCACATACCTTCCAACAGATGCTGGCTCCCAAACGTGGACCTCAAGGTGGTTCAATGAAATGCGAAACTCAACGATATTCTCCGTAGCTGAAGTCATTGTCTTGATGCTTTCGTAGTTGGTGGAATGGCCGCTAACCAATTTTCTTCCATCTGCATCCATGACTTCTACCCCAAAAAGGAGTTTAGGAACCGAAGCCTCCACTCCAAACACCTTTGTAGGCAACCTCATTGCTAGGGTGAGGTTGCTCTCCACAGAAGATATAATGTCCTTTCTGGGATAGGAAGACTGCGTGCTGGGAATTTCCAACGAGAAAGAATCAAACTGATACGTCTCCAACATGTCAAAACTGGCGTCGTCTGCGATGGGAAGCAGAAGGGTCAATTTGTAGTTTACTTTCTTCAAGATCTTGTAAAGCCACTTGGGTAAATTATCTTCGTTAGCCTTCTCTTTTGAGGCTTTTACGTAGACCTCGATGGTGCCGGTTTCGATCGCCTTTTTGACAATGCGGTTGAATGGGGTAATACCATCTGATTCACACTTCTCCAAGAGGGCATCTGGAATGCCGTCTATCATGCCCTGGATACCGACACGGACTGCTTTTTGTGGACGGAAGTTGATCAAGTCTGTGTACCACTTTCCAACACTCACAAAATGACCCTCGCAGTCGTGAAAAGAGGCGTCCCACTCGATAGGATTGATTTCAAACTTGAGCGGCAACTCAATATCTACAAGAGCCTTTCCTGCCACATCGATCTCGTCTTTGTCTTCTTTGTCCAAGCCGATAGACAAGTCCTCGAGTTTTATTGCAGGAGAAAGCTCTTTAGCCAAAAGGGTGTACTCAGAATGTACATTTACCTCGTTGTTCACCCAGAAAAACTTGCTCGTGATGAGTGTCTGGAGGGCGCCCTTGATGTTGAAATGAATCTCATCGTGTGTCTTGGAGATTCCAAGCACGTCATTGGCCAAGATGGTAATGTTCTCGTCAAAAAAGTCTGCTTTGGTGATGAAATCAATCTCCGTCAACGTTCCGTCCACAACACTGATGTCAAAATCAGGTGGAAACACATTGAGGACATGCAAGGGGTCCATTTCGATGTCCTTAGGGGACGCATAGATCTTGACTGCATCTTTGGGAGTCAAGGTGACACTCCCTAGAACAGCACCTACCACCTTGATCAAGTTTCGGTAAAAGACGTTGCTGATCTGGTCATAGCGTATGAACACAGATCCCACCACATGAAAAGTGGCTCCGTCGTCATCTACCTTCAAAACAGACACCTTGTGAATATCCGACTGGATGGACTCCGTGACTAAGGCATCCAGGTTTCTGTATGCAAAGTAAAAGACAATAATAACGCCCACAAGGAACAAAATGAAGAGGGAACTGTGGAAATAAGTGTTACCGTAGATGAAATTGAACGCCCTCACAAACAAATTCCTCAGAGGCTCCTCCACCACCACCATTCCAGACTCAATATCAGGAACAGACCCGTGGTGGGACCTTTGCGCGGAGTTGAGAAGGGGCAGAAGCTCGCTAGGTTCGTCAACGGGTACTACTGCCTCCTGGGAAAGCTCCCCATGCTCTTCTTGGGGTGCAACTGGTGCAGGAAGGGAGCAACCGAGGACCTGGGAAGCATGGACGGGGTCTTCTTCGTCCAAATTTGCTCCTTGTCGAGAATTAGTGTTTTCTGGCACCAAAACAGGAACCAGGTCTCCGCTATTGGTCTGTTCAGGCGAAATCCCATCTGGGACGTCCTCCACAGAGATTTCGTTTGTCACAGGCTCCAAGGGGTCCAGAGTGGAGATTTTCTTTAACAGCAAGCCCTCTTCTCTCTCTGCCACCTGATCAGAGATAACAGGCTCCAAGAGCGCATTTTCAATCTTTCTGGAATCCTCTAAGGGTACATTAGAGACTTCTGGAACCTCCTTGGAAACAGCACCAGTGGCCCTCTTGGGACGAGGCTTCTGTTTCAATTTGGGCTCGTACTCCGAGTTAGGTCGCGATCCAGGTCTAGAACCCGGTCTAGACCCCGGTACAGAAGAGGGCGTAGATGTGGGCTTCGAGTTAGTGCTTGTGGTGGACTCAAAACTGGCTCTTTTCGAATTGGACCCATTCTTTCCTTTTCGAGACAAGGACCGAGATAGCGACCGAAGAGACAGCGATCTCGAAATGTCAGAGTCTTCTTCCAGGCCCTTTCTGGTGATTTTTTCCCTCGCTTTTCTAAAAAGAGACGACATGGTGGAGAAAGACCCAAAAGAGGACTTCACAGTTCTGTGGGGTTTGGTTGGGAAGAAGTGTTATAAACCCGTCGTTAGGCGTTTTGCGAAGCTGGAACGTTGTAATGGGGGTCTCCACCCAAAGGCTTTATACCGGTGAACTTTTCAGCGGCACAAACAGCCTCTTTTATCGTTTAATCACGGGTGTAGAGATACAGGTGCTATCGCATTTTAATCTGTTCTCTCTATCGCGACACGGGGGTACTGCATACTGCATATACATAGAACTGCACCAGACGAAGGCCGCTTGTTGGACCAATGAGAGACACAGACGATACGTGGAGCGGAAAACCGGAAATGTGGGGGCTGTTCCGGCTATATTGAGCTTTTGCACTCTTTTTGCAGCCCCTTCGGTGGTTTGACGCTGTGAGCGGTGGAAATGCAGGAGACAACAAAAGGGCCCCCAACGCAGGTTAAAAGCACGGAAATTGAGTAGAATATTGTTTTGGTGAAAATTGAAGAGAAAATGTTGCTGCAAAATGGTGTTATGATGGTTTTTAATTGAAGAACATGTACCGTGGCGTGTATTTTAGGTGACCTTTTGGTGGAAATTTAAGTGGCTGCGAAGACGTTCCCAACTGGTAGTTTCTATACAGAATGGGAACTCTACAGACGATCACTGGCATGGGTTTTGAACTTCTTAGCATGAGATAGCTGTTGAGTTACCAAAGAACCTCTTTTTCCAAAAGTGGTATATCTTTGGTCTCTTTTTTATGGACACTTTTCGGGTACCCCATTAAACGAACAGAATGCACCCCTTCTACCCTTCTCACCTCTACAACACTCACAAGATACATAGTTCGACTAGATAAAATACACAGCGCCGGATAAAAAGAGTAGGCCGCCAACACAATAACTAAAGCACAGGCCCCAGGCCGGAAGCGGTCAAAGGGAAGAGAGCTGGGCCCTCAAAGACCAGTAAAAAACACTCAGCGCAAGCCGCCGTGCGCATGGTCATGGTCCTGGACACTGGGGTCCACGTTAGGGTCGATGTTGGGGTCAACCTGGGGGCCCTGCGAAGGAGTGCCCTCGATAGCAGCAATAACCGCCACATCCTGCACTGAAGGTCCGTGCAAGTGCTGCTGGTGGTGGTGGTGCTGTTGCTGAAGCTGGTGCTGGTGCTGAAGCTGCTGGAGCTGCTGCTGGTGGTGGGCGTCAAGCATCTCGTTCTGGCCGTAGGCCGCGTCGAGGCCGCCACCACCGCGGTTCAAGGGCTTCTCCACAAGCGTACGGGTGTACTTAGAGCGCTTCTTCTTCAAGCCGTTGCCGGCCACAAGCAGGCCGCCCATGGTGGGCTCCGGCGGGTGGTTGTGGGTGGGGTGAATCATTCTCAAGATCCACATGCCCGCGCCCGAGCCCTCCGGGTCCATGTCCTGCAAATGGTCACGGTCGCGCGACAACTTGTAGTCCACGTTGTCGTCCTTCTTGGTACGCTTCTTGTCCTTCTCAGGCGGGTAGAGGTTGGCCACGAGGCGGTAGCCGCACTTGGAGCGCTTAGTGTAGGCCACACGCTGTCTCTTTGCCAGGTCCTTGACCGTGGTCCGGAACGAGCCCAGGCGCTCGCACTGGAAGTACACCGCCTTGGGCTTCAGCGAGTTGATGACAATCTTGCACTGCTCCTCGTCGTTGAGCACGTTTTTGACGTACTTGACCAACTCGGGCTTCAGCGCAAACGTCTTGATGATCTCGTTGTCGGTGAAGTGCAGCTGCAACACGCCGCCAAGCTCGAGTTCCGCCTGCTGGAGCTGCTGCTGATGGTGGAGCTGCTGCTGGTAGTGCTCCGGGTGGTGGTGCTGTTGCTGGAGGTGTGCGGCCGCCTGCGCAAGCTGCTGGTGGTGGTGCTGTTGCTGCTGCTGCTGGTACATGCTGTGAGGATTGAACTTCACGTCAGCACTCAAAACAGCGGCGGCAACGCTGTCAGCGGTGGTCTGGTAGTCCGCATGCTGCTTGTTGACCATGGCAATGGCAGCAGACGCCGGGTCGTGGGCCTGGTGCTGGTGCTGGTAGTGGGCGAGTGGCACGGACGCGGTGGACCGCTCGTTGGAGGTGGGGCCAGACATGGGCGTGGGGGCGACGTGGGGGAGGCGAATCTGAACAACAGGTGCTGCAACTGGGGTGCAGCCGTAGTGTATAGAGGGCTATGTGTGTACAGGAGGAGGGTCCGTGCAGGTTTGTTATGTTGATGGTGAAAAGTGGGAGCACGCTTACGTAAGTGCTGGGATGTGCGCGCGGAATGCGAATATCTGGGCACGAAAGGGAGACCTGGCGTGCGACAACCAAGAGGGCGGTGTACGGGTGTTTTTCACAGAGGCACGCAGGCTGGAGAGGTGGTTTCTGGAGAATAGGCGGACGGGAAGCAATTGCGATGCTTCCAGCTCCGGAGCATCCGTTTGCTCACCACGGGACCTCCTCCACCGCTGTAGTGCCTGATGAAGGGGCTGGCTAAGAATGGCTGCAAATTAGGAGCGACCCCTCCAAAAGGGCAAGATACGACCCTCTGAGGAGACTATTTCGGATCAAATTTTCAGCCCCTCAAACTCTTGCAGTCTCTCGAAGATGGAGTCGAGACGAGCCACGAGTTCTTTTACTGTCATCCCGAACCACACATTACCTCGCTACTCGGCACGGCAAGGCGAAAGTAGACGCTTTCAAAGGTTACAGCTCTCTCGCGGAGGGATTTCCTTTTTTGACGCCCGTAATGCCACTCTGTACCTTGAAACCGATTTGAGCACCTAAATTACCACAAGATACGGAACTACCCTCCACTCCTCTCTCTGTACTTTTTTCAGGGGTCTTCGGAAACCGCCATTGCGACATCATATTAGCACAGTTTCGGTGTGTTTATTACCTTAGGATGATTCCGTTATTCCCTGTGGGGAATTACCAGATTTTTAGATTTGAATCGATTTTAGACCTCCTTCAAGGGATTTTACTTGCACATTCTAACTAACTCCCGTATTATTTGAAATG
Organism: Wilhelminamyces tanticharoeniae; assembly: GCA_030558325.1. Lineage (NCBI taxonomy): Eukaryota > Fungi > Ascomycota > Pichiomycetes > Serinales > Metschnikowiaceae > Wilhelminamyces > Wilhelminamyces tanticharoeniae. Next base: position 17,069 of record JAJMSI010000028.1, on the reverse strand, counting down.
GGTGCAAAAAAGCCCTTCAAAAAAACACCAAAAGGGAAATACCTGGAACCAAAGTCAACATGAACATACTTCTCAGGATCCCGGTTTCCCTTTAGGACTGTTAACACCTCTTTCTTGTCAAACTTCTCCATTACAATAATGCCCCTCAGCAGGTATGCCCCCTTCTTGCCAGTTTTCTTCTCCGTTACCTTTCTTTCCTGCACATACCACCAACCTACTTCTGTACACTCAAGCCCCTCTAAATGCATACTAAACCCCCACCAAGACACACATTATAGATCGATAATGGCGACTGCAGCCCTTCCAGCGGATTTATCCGCTCATATTACTCTGATACAGCAGGAAAAAGCGGACCGAGAGCTTCACTGGATCATAGCGAACGTGATTTCTCCCGAATTTCCCCAGATCATAGAAGCGCTCCATATTTGCTCCAATCTCCTTCTCTATAACTCGCCGCAGCACCCTGACCCTGAAAACCACATAGAGAGGGGACCTTCTATCAAATTGCCTGTTTCTTCCTCCAAACTGGAGGCTTTGAAGGGCATTTTGGTGCGAGACGGGGCGTACATAACCCAGCTCCTGGTCACCCTCAAAGAACGCCATTTTAACCGGGTCATAAACCGCGTGCATCTGACCAAGCCCGTTCTTCTCACCCAAATAATCACCGCCAAAAAGGCCATTGACTCAGCAGTGGCTCTCATTGAGGAATCCCAGCGGATGCTCGGCCAGCCCAGTTGCCACGGCACCTCACACCACCACCACCTCGTGGAGTTGTTCCACAAGCTTCTAGAAGAAATGCAAACGGCTAAAAACGCCTTACAGCTTCCCACAGACCCTAGCTTGGTGTTTCCATTAAAGGTCACCGATGTCTCTGCATTCGATCCCGAGCTCCCACAAAACGTGTCCATAGACCTCTACATCTCGCAGGCGGAGGTGTGCATCGACCTCAAGCACCTCCGTAGAGTACAGGAGCGCCCGTGGGGCGAAGTGGATGCCTCGGGCCGCTCCTACGTTGACAACATAAGGGATGAGATGAAGCTTAAAGTGAGCGCTGCACAGTCCAGTGTGGGATCAGCTTCTGTGACCTCTACAGCAGTTTCTACACCTGTACTGGGACCCTCAGTGCCTTTGAATATGGCTGATATCGAGGCGAGACTTCTGCAGTGGAAAAACGTGGCAGACACGCTGGGCAGTGACCTGAACATGCTCAATTCTTTGATGAGACGTCTTCCCATTATGCACCGCTACGAGCCGCTAGATTACATTACAAAATGCATCACGTACAACAGAATGGTGGTGATGGTCAACAAGAAGATTGAGGTATCGTCACCCGACCCTGTGGTTCTCTCGGCCTTCACGAAGCTCGATAGCATAGAGTATCTCGTGGGAACGTTTCTTGAAAATGTGCAGAGCGTGATGGAGGCGTTGGAGGGCGAGAAGGCAGTGTCCCAGTGAGCATTTGCAAAGCGGCTACTGATGACATGCTCAGAGGGCAATGCTCGCATTGTGTATTCCTATTGTCTGTTGATTCGTGATCTAAAGAGAAAAATCTACCTTGAAAGGACCTACAATGTCCAACTGAGGTTTGGGCCCAACTGAAGATCCAGGGAAATGGCCCTCTTAAAGCTAGTGGCCCTCTTTTCCCTTGCGGCAGAAAGTGCCAGAACAGGATATTCCGCCCTGGTCTCGCCAAACACTCTTAGGTTCCATCGTCCTTACGTCACTCCTGCACATTATCTCTTGTCAACGGCCCCCGCAAAAGAGCCTCACGGCCCTGTATTTTGGTACCTTGGCGGTAGCCACCACAGTTCTGCGACTCCAAAAGACCACGGTCGACGTCAAAAGAGTGCAGAAAGGGACTGGACCGAATCCAGGTCATTTTGGCCAAAATAGTTTTTACCTCCAAAAAGCACTTCTAACGGTCACGTGCCGCTTCAGGAACAGTCCCCAGCGGCCCCAAATGCCCATAAATCGCCAATATATGGCCTCACTGTAGACTGCAGGCGCCTCCGTTCTCCCCTGCGTTCTGCGAAGGCGCCCCCAAGTAGAGAGGAGGAGGAGGAGGAGGAGGGGTGTCGTGTCTCCTCCACTTTTCACGTTCTTCACTCTTATTATTTCAAGGCGCATGTTCCTGGTGCTACAAACTGCAGCTAGAACACCCGTCCGCGAGCTTTTGCGCCCCCTAACAGCCACCCAAGCGCGCATTTCCGCCCATAACCGCATTTTTGTGGCCTTCCTTCTATCCGGTGCTATAAAAGGGTCTCCTTCCACCATTTTTCAGTACTCCACAGTGGCAAATAAGCCCGGAACACAGCAAACAACGGCGATTTCGAACCAAACTTTCGTTTCCACGTCCTTAAAAACACTCCTGGGAATGTCTTTCCGCACGCTCGCTGACGACGCGGCCATCGAGAAGCCGCTTCTCGACGACAGGTCATACAGACTAGTGGTTCTCCCCAACGGGCTCCACGTTCTCGCCATCCACGATCCCACCACCGACAAGGCTGCGGCCTCACTAGATGTGCATGTGGGGGCTTTTGCAGACAAGCACTTTGAGGTCTCTGGACTCGCCCATTTCTGTGAACATCTTCTTTTCATGGGTACCGAAAAGTACCCCGAGGAGAACGAGTATCTGCGGTACCTAGCGCAGCATCTGGGGTATCTGAATGCGTACACGGCCGCGGAACACACCAACTACTACTTTGAACTTAGTGCTGACCACTTGGAGGGCGCCCTTGACCGTTTTTCCCAGTTCTTCATTAGCCCCTTGTTTTCCCAGGCCTGTCAAGATAGAGAGATCCGTGCAGTCGACTCGGAAAACAAAAAAAACTTGCAGAATGATCTCTGGCGCTTCTACCAGTTGGACAAGCTGACCAGCAACCCGGAGCACCCCTACAGTGGCTTCTCGACTGGAAACTTGCACACCCTTCAGGAGGAGCCTACCTCCAGAGGGCTCAATGTCAGAGATGTTCTTCTCGACTTCTACGGATCCCACTACTCTGCGAACCTTATGAGCTTGGTTGTTTTGGGAAAGGAGCCCTTGGACCAGTTAACAGAATGGGCAGTGGACCGGTTCCTGGCTGTTCCCAATGCAGACTTTCCCAGGCCCTCTTACGATGGAAAGCTTATTTATGGACCCTCCCAGTTGGGAAAGCTCACCTTGGCGAGGCCCATTATGGATGTGCACAAGCTTGAGCTCGTTTTCATGGTGCCCAGCGACCAGGAGGCGCAGTGGAGACTGAAGCCAGCGGACTACTATCTGCACTTGTTGGGCCACGAGAGCAAGGGCCTGATTTTGGCGCTTTTGAAGGAGAAAAACTGGGTTTCCGAGTTGACCTCCGGCAGCATGAAGGTCTGCAACGGAAGCTCGCTTTTCCATGTGGAGGTGGAGTTGACGCCTGCTGGGTTGGAGAACTGGAGGGCCATAGTGGTGCACGTTTTCGAGTACCTCCACCTCATTTTGGCGGAGCCTCCTAAGGAGTGGTTATGGACCGAAATCAGCAATATGTCCAAAGTCAACTTCCGCTTCAAACAGAAACAGGGTGCCTCCTCCACTGTGTCCAAAATGAGCAACAACTTATACCGCTTTACGGAGAACTCGTACATTCCTCCGAAGTACTTGTTGAGCTCGTCCATCGCGCGTGACTTCGTTCCGGACGAGATCTCACATTTTGGCTCCTTTTTGGTTCCTGACAACTTGCGTCTTACGCTCTCTTCGCAAACACTTGGCGAGTTGCCCTTAAGAGAAAAGTGGTATAATACGGAGTACCTGTATGAATCCATTCCCGAGGACATTGCGCGGAGTATCAGAAATGTCTCCAAGAACGATCGTTTCCACTTTCCCAGCCACAATGCGTTTATTCCCGAAGACTTCTCTATTTCGGGACCCAAGCTGCTGAAGCCCTTGAAACACCCGTTTTTGATCGAGGACTCCTCCAAGTTTCAGGTCTGGTTTAAGCAGGATGACCAGTTCCAGGTCCCCAAGGGAACCATCGAGATTCTTGTTCATTTACCCAGTTCTAACAGGGACGTGGAGAGCTCGCTTTACTCTTCTTTGTTGGCGGAACTTGTGGGCGACGAGTTGAACAACATTCTGTACTACGCCTCCTTGGTGGGCCTCTCCTTCAACATACACCATTTCAGAGACGGGTTCTTATTGAAGTTTAGCGGCTACAATAACAAGTTGTCGGTTTTGCTCGAGGAGGTCTTGGCTAAGTTCCGCCGTTTCGATCCCAAAAAGGACCGTTTTGAGTCCGTTAAATTCAAGACTCACCAGGAGCTCAAGAACTTTGGTTTTGGCGTCCCGTATAACCAGATCGAGACTCACCTTTTGACCTTGATGAACGACAAGACGTACACCTACGACGAAAAGATCGCCAAGTTAAATGATGGCTCCATCACTTTTGAGAAGTTGGTGGATTTCTACAAGAACACACTTTTTTCTGGGGGCATTTTTGGAGAGGTCTTGGTGCAGGGAAATTTCGATTACGCCAACGCCTATAAGATCGGCAAGCAGATCCAGGACGCTTTTGAAGACGTGAAAGCCGTCTCTGAGTCCCGGAATGCTGTCAACGAAGCCGTCAAGCTCCAACAGCATGTTCTTCCTGAAAATGAGAGAATCCGCTATGATGTGCAGTTGCAGGACCCTAAGAACATCAACTCCTGCGTCGACTACTTTCTTCAGATTGCAGACTCGACGGGAAATGAAAGATTGCGCGTTTTGACAGACTTGCTTGCCACCATCATCCACGAGCCGTGCTTCAACCAATTGAGAACAAAGGAACAGTTGGGGTATGTAGTTTTCTCAGGCTACCGACCCACCAGGACCAAGATCGGGTTCCGTTTCTTGGTGCAGTCCGAGAGATCTTGTGCATACTTGGAGTACCGAATTGAGGAGTTTTTATCCAAGTTTGAGACTTCTTTCTTACCCCTGATGACGGAGGAGGCCTTCAACAATTACAAGGCCGCATTGAAGGCCAAAAAATTGACCAAGTTGAAGAACTTGGGAGAGGAGGTTTCGCGCTTCTGGGCGTCTATCACCGATGGCTACTACGAATTCCAGGCCAGAGAAAAGCACGTGGAGATCCTCGAGACCGTCACCAAAAAGGACCTTGAGGCCTTTTTCAAGGAGTATATCAGTGTGGATTCGCTGAAGTCATCAAAAATAGTGTTGTGTTTGAACTCACAGGTTGTTCCTGACGACTCCAAGGTGCGCTTATTACTGTCTGTGAACAACTTCCTCTACAAGCATGACTTGAGAATTGACTCTGATAAGGTAGAGGCTATAGTGGACAAAAAGAGCCCACTCGAGGAGGTCAGAGAGGAGTTGTTGGAGGCAATTGAGAAAGGCGACAACGATAAAGAAAAAGTAGCTTTTTTCAAGAAGTATTTTGTTGCCAAGGTGGCGGAAATGGTGAAGAAGGGTGTCCCCGAGGGCTACCCCACAGCGAAGAGCATTTCCTCGGTGGAGGAGTTCAGGAAGATTTATCCCAAGGGAGGCATTCCGAAGCCAGTGGAGCCTTTGGCTAATTTCTACTATAAGTCCGAAGACCATGCGCATTTGTGAAAAAGGGACGTTGTGAGTTGTCATTAAAGAAGTTTAGAGTGCTAGAAGTAGCTTATAGATATTGTTTTAAGAGAGTTAGGCGGGAAAAAGGAAGAAAGGAAGAAAGCAAGGAATTATGGACTCATTATTCACCGAAGACTTAACGATTAGTACAGAGAGTTTTCACCGCTCATACATTCTGTCGGTGCGCAAATTTTGGGGACAAGGCGAAAATGGGAAAAAATCGGACTTTTAGTCCATTTGGGTGCGATGGGACAGCGGTATGATCTGTATTTCAATTCACGGAATTTGTGCTTTTAAAGTGTGTAGGTCTAGTAGTGCAAGCTCTAGGATCCCAAAAATATGCTTAGTTCACAGATTAAGTGAAATTAATTTTTCGACCATGAAAGTCACTGTTTTCATGAATGTTTTTCTTCTTTCGTCTTTCATTTTTGCCCTCGCATTCTGAAAACCCCGTCTTCAAACTTAAAAAACACCCGCACACCCATACATTAATTTTATTATACACCCGTTCTCCCCACAACTTGACACCATGACCCTCAATTTAGCCAAGGTGGGCGACAGTTACTTCGACAAGCTCTTCGTGGCCAAGAACAACACGGCTTTGAATCTGGCAATCAAGGCTCGTGTGCTTCTAGTCGACGGACACACCACCCCCATAGTGAGCATGTGCTACACGCAATCTCAACTTCTCCAGCACGAGGTTGTCCTCATTGAGGCGCTCGAAAACCACAGCAGTCTCCACGAGATGAAACACCTCAACTGTGTGGTTTATGTACGCCCCACGAAGAAGCTGATAGCTTTGCTATGCCGCGAGCTACGGGCTCCCCACTTCAACCACTACCAGGTGTTTTTCAACAACACGGTATCCAAGGCGCAGTTAGAGCAGGTGGCAGAGGCTGACGCCTTTGAGGTGGTTAATCAGGTGGTGGAGCTTTTTCAGGACTACCTAATAGTGAACGACAATTTGTACAGCATAGGGGTCCCTGGGGAGGCTGTCGTGGGTGGCAAAAACGCCAGAATCGTGGAGGAAGCGTCTGGACTCGCCAGCTTGCTCCTCTCCCTCAAAAAGACGCCCATAATCAAGCACGAGCCCAACTCTGTTGAGTTGAAGAAGTTGGCGTCCGAGCTCTTATACACCATGAATTCCAACTTCTACAACAACTTGTTCGACGATTTGAATAAAAATGCGGATGTTCCGCCCATTTTGCTCCTCTTGGACAGAAAAAATGACCCCGTTACGCCGCTCGTCACGCCCTGGACATACCAGTCGATGGTGCACGAGTTGATAGGCATTTCTCGCAATATCGTGGACTTGAAGGATGCCAAGGAGCAGGTGGTTTTATCGCAGTCCCAGGACGCCTTCTATAAGGAGTCGCTCTACTTAAACTATGGCGATTTGACTGACAAGTTCCAGCACTTTGTGGACGACTACAAGAAGCAAACCAAGCAAACTTCGGTGGACAACCTCAAGACGCAGAATTTGGCGGAGTTGAAGAAGGTGTTGACCAAGTTCCCCGAGTTCCGCAAGTTGTCCACCAATATCCTCAAGCACTTGAACCTCATCAGCGAGTTGGACAGCCAAATCTCTGTCCAGCACTTATGGGAGGTAGGCGAGCTCCAGCAGACAATTCTTTGCGAATTGGAAAATGCGCAGACCATCAGAACGAAGCTTTTGGAGATTTTGGACAACATAGTGATTTCCACGGTCAATAAGGTCAAGTTGGTGCTTCTCTATGTGGCCAAATTTCCCAATAACCTCAACGAGTTGTCGATTTTTCTCCAGAAGATGAACGACCCTTCTAAAATGGACCCGCTTCCAACACAGTCGCATCTTGCTTTGGTTCAGAAGTTCAACAAGATGTTCGGTGCCTCCGCTTTGAGGAACTCCGATAACAACTCCAACAATATAGGCAATATCTTCAACAAGACCAAAAAGATCAACATCAACCTGTTGTTTAACAACAGCAACAACAACGAGCAACAGCACAAGACCGACAACATTTACATGCAGTATATTCCCAAGCTCAATGAGACGTTGAATGGGCTCATTAACCCCCCAACGGGGCAGAATCAGGTGCGCGTGCACCCCGAATTGCAGACGCTCATACCCGAGAAGGTTTTGGACCAATACGGCAACAGGCCACCCAATTCGGTGCAGGATATCATCATCTACATGAAGGGCGGTGTCACATACGAGGAGTCGCGGTTGATCCATGACTTGAGTGCTGCCAACAGCAAGGTCAACTTGATCATAGGCGGTGACACCATTCTTAATAGCAGCATGTGGTTGGAGCACATGTACAATATGGTGAATGGCGGGGCCGAGGAAGTGGCGCTGGTGTGAGAAGAACCTAGCTCAGAGATATATTGTAGGGAAGCGGAAAGCAATTATGAGGAGAAAAGGGCAGAAGGCCCATATTGGGCATTTTTGGTACTGAGATTGACGACAGCCGTATAGATCAACAGCATATGACATGGTAACTTCGATGAAGTTGTGTTGCCGGTGCGAGAGTGCCTACGAGTTGGAGAACAGATCGTAACACGGGTTTGAATTGATCGATAAATATATATTTAAATGTCATGGAACGAATGGTATACATTGGGGTGTCATATTGCATGGTAATTTTCAAAGAACGGCTCCTTTCGGTTTTACATGCTGCAATTGCTGCAATGACTAATTACTTTACATTCCAATACAAATCGCAGGTTTTACGCCTTCAGAGGTAAGTGTTCTGACAATCGACAATCGCACTGAAAATGCAATATTCATGTTTTTCTCACTTCTTTCAAATTGCAACTATTTGCAAACAAATTCGGAAATATATACCTCTTACATTCAGGCCCTCTATCTCGCCTAATAACCAGTACTCACTCCATAGCGCTCATTACACATGAGAAGCTTTTTATTCACTAGAATTGTTCTACATCTCTCACAAAGAAATTCTCTGTTCTAATATACATGTTAGGCACTATCCGCCACCCCCCTGCATTGCATTTTTTTCACGGAGCATACTTGCCAAATTGCTGTTCCCAATCAAGGATACTCTCGGTGAGCTGTTCCATCAGCTTCAAGTTGTGGTTGAAGTTCTCCACAATGAGGGCGTTTTGCTCAAGCATTAGCTGTTCTTGTGCCAGATTAGTGGGCCGCTCCTGAAAGCTGAACAACTCAATTTTAGCCTGGCGTTCCTCGTCAAGCTCAATCTGCAGACGTCCGAGCCACTCGAGAATGGCACCTGTTCGCTTCCGGAGCTCGTAGATGGAACTCTTATCGTTAACGTAGCGCGGCTTGGAACTCTGGTTGGTCAACTCATCTTTGGACAAGCCTTGGCTAGCTGACTCGGGATGCGGCAGCCTTTTCTTGGATTTTACAGACTTGGGTTTCGAAGCAGGTTTCGGCTTTGTCTTTTTAGGCTCTGAAGCCTTGGAAAATTCCGATTCCTCTTCGATATTGGACTCGTCGAGCTCGTTGAGATCGCTTTCGTCGTTTTCGGTCTTGGGCCTCCTGTCCGAGTCTGAGTCCGGTTTTCTGCGCTTGGTCCGTTTAGAGGGGTTCAGATCCGGTCTCTTATCGTCCAACGCAATGCCGCTTTCCTTGGCACTCTCGCGAATGGCCATTTTGAGCTGCTCATCATACTCGTCGTAATGACGCCGTTCTTTACGCGTCAGTTTAGCATTTTCGGGGGTCACGCGCTTCAGCCCCCGCAGCAGACGTGCCGACAGCCCATCGCCGGCGTGGTGTTCCACGTTGTCGAGTTGGAGCTTTTTACGCGTGTCGTTCACCGGCCTGTAGAGCGTTCTCAGAGAGCTGGCGTTTTCGAAGACGAAAACGTGCAAGTCAGGCTTGCAGATCTCACACCAGTACTTATCAGGAACATCATCGTTAGTGAAGAGACCCACACAGTAGCCGTGCTGCCAGACAGAGCACTTCTCACACTGAATAAAGAGACCCTGATCGATTTTGATGGAGTATACATCCAACAAAACCGCAGCTAGAGACGGGTCTATTATCGAACCATTGAGCTCATCCTGGCCACAGATACATCGGGTGACTTCCTGGTCGTCATCCACCTCCTCTTCAGGGTCTAAATGGGCTTCAGCGTCTGCGGGCTTTGATCTGGACCTGCGCGACATATGAGGAGATTTGTGCTGTTCAGGGAAGGATTGTGGGGTATCTGTGGATTCTGGGACGCTTTTGTAAGCTTTCGAGGTGATTGCACAAACAACAGTAGTGTTTGATATGGCGTTAAACTGAGATTAGAATAGCCTGTAACACCAAACTGAGTGCAGGAACCATCACGTGTCGCATTGGGCAAGACACGTCGTGACCTAGGAAGATCCCTTTGAGGGCAACTTTAGGTCTGTCATCAGCTTTCTCGGCTTTATCAGGTGTCGAAACTCACCATGCCTATAAAGCTCGTTTGATCGCGTCTTGTACTCCTCTTCCCCATTTTGTGGTCTCCAACCCCACTCTTTTGCCTCTGGTCCCTCATCACTAGCTATATGCAAAGTACGAAAATTTCAGCGATGGGGTGCTCCAGGGAATATAGCTCATGCTTGTTCGCTTCCCATGGAATATGCAGCCTGAATACACACACATGGTGTCATCGGCATCTACAAAGTCCTAAAATTGGAAAAAAAAAACTCCGATACGGGGAGTCGAACCCCGGTCTGGACGGTGAGAGCGTCCTGTGCTAGCCGTTACACCATATCGGATGAACAATTATGTGAAAACTTTGCTAGTTTGTCGTACCTCATTGTAGGCCAGTTGTCCTTGTACAGGGTAGTTCTTATTTATAAGAGCAAAAGTGAGTTCCAAATTGCTTGTCGTATGCGCACTTCATGAATTATTTCCTGTGGTTTGTTCCCGGAAAAGGCGGGCTGCTGTGCGTTTATTTCTCAATCGGTGTTTTGAGGTCATGGTGAAGCGACCTGGGAGATAAAAAGAAGCTTCCCGTGTATACCCCTCAAGAATGGTCACCATAGGGATGGGACTTGGATATGAAATCCCAGCGAAGTAAATCTGAAGTGTGATATCGTTTTTTACATAGCAGACTTAGAGTGACATGTTCGACCCTTCGTAAATGTACCTCCTTTAAAGCGGGTGATGGTTTTGCTTGAAGGCGCTATTGTTTATGTCAAGTATACTGCGAGGTACACCAAGTCTTAGACGACTAGTGGTCATGTGACTCCTCGGATGCAGTACGTTTCCTGTCCGTATCGGCACCCCCCTTTGTTTGAGGCGCCTTAATACGAACTTGAAACGAGGCGAAACAGCACAGGAAGATTTGAACCTCGGCTGATGTTCAGCCGAGGCAGTATATAGTCAGAGCAGGCCCCGGCCTCTCTGGATTCTACTCTTTAGTCCATCACACCTACCGTTCCCCCGATCTCGCGATAGTAAGCCTAACATATACGGGGAACTTTAGCATTTACTGCTTTTTGTGCCCTGGTACATAAGGCTGGTCAACATGAGGAGCGTCCTGCATTTTAAACCTCGTAAAACAAAACCAGTAAGGAATAGTCAACTTTGGCTCAGTTTATACCCCCTACGCTATGATGCAGGGAACGACTAGGCGAGGTAGGAAAAGGAATGTAACTACCTGTATTTATCAGCGTTTTATGTGTCCTTGATCTAGATTTACTATTAGTTCGCGTGGGCCTGATCCAGGTTCACCAATGCTTCGTGTTACGGAACCCTTGGACTTTCTGTTGGAGTTTAGTACAACGTGCCCACTTTCTCAGCAAAAAATATTCGCACCTGAGGTAGTGATGTGTCACCACAGCTTGCCCTTATACAATTCGTAAAAAAAATACACATTATTAGCGAAACATCTCGCATGGCCGCACCCCTTCCCACCTTCAGTGTCCACTTTCCGATTCCCCACAACTGATGAAAGGTATGGGTGACTTTGACGGGCCACAGAACACCTTCTCAACTCATCAGCTCCTCCGATATGGTGTAACGGCTAGCACAGGACGCTCTCACCGTCCAGACCGGGGTTCGACTCCCCGTATCGGAGATTATTTTTGCTAGCCTTAATTACGATCCACTTCCCTTCTCTGCAGGTCCGGTGACCCGTAAGAGCACTTCGCATGCATTGCGGCAGTTTATGCGGCTACTACCTGAGGTGTATAGCGCTTTTTGGGGTTTTGAAGTGATTCTTTTTCCTGCATTCTCGACACGAGGAAATTGCTTTTCTTTCAGCTCAAAGCCCCTACTGCATCACTCACCGGTACGTTCCTGGACAACCCGTGTGCAGGTAGTATGGGGTTTGTAATCGATCAATGCTACACTAACACGACAGAATGCCCCTATATATGTAGTTTACAGGCTGTCTTGGCTGTGTATCTGGAGGCTGCGAAAGAACCCAGGCGAAATCCTAGTGACATGATGTGCGAGATGCAGCCTGCACACAGAATTACCATGTGCAAGGGATTAAGTATCTAACCTCTAAGATGCCCAGCCATTTCGAAACCTCAACTTGACATCTAGTTTGCTGAAAAAGCCAATTGGAAGGCAAGATCATCCTGATGGATGGAAGTCGGGACTTTATCCCTGAGAGGGGCAAAAGAGAAATTATCGGTACCCTCTAACACGCCATCCGCAGAGTAATATTATTAAGGCCCCACTTTCGGGAAACTATTGTGTGAAGTCTGAAAAAAGAGCCCACTGAGGTCTGTACATCTGCAGAAGATGTTATTTCGTGTTCTTACGTTAAAATACTACTGTAGACTCTCGTATACTGGGAATGCGTAAACGCACCGGCCATCCACTTTCCGCATCGGGACTTCGATGGGGTTCAGGGAAGCCTGAAGTACCGTAAGAGGGCTGTTTTCATCAGCAAAAAGACTGGCTTTGCTCCACCCAGTAGACTTCAGTAGCCTCCAGATGGTATCTACCTGTCCACAGAGCTGGGAACATCGTGGGGTAAAATTTTCGATAAGGCGAGTGATTCCTAGCCGAAAAACTAGCGAGGCAGGTTTATTACCCTGAATGTGTTTTAGGGGGAGTGAGCACAAAAAATACTGTTGGCTTCGGCGATCGACAAAAAATATTTATATTTACGATGAGAAGCCAATCAGCGATGAGTTCGCGTGAGTCTTTCGGCTTGTCTGCCCACCCTTGGCACAACGCTCATAGCCACTACATGGAACGAGCACCCTGCTTGGAACAGGAGTTAAGCGTTGATGCATGGGTTCAGAATGATTGCGCAATGTAATTGATGAGATTGAATGTTTAAAATTATAATCTTATACTATGCAAAATCCTAGTCACCTGATGAGGTGGGAGAATACAGGCAGCAGCCTTTGTTTTGAGGCGAATTCCAGCGTCTATCCGAGAATGCTACCAGAATACCCCTTTCGGGAGAATAATCTTAGTGGTAATATGATTCAGTTGATTGCCTTTTTGGGTATCATAGAGTCTAGTTTGTCTCGGGGGAGTTTCTGAAAAATTACTTCTAAGCCTTCAATAATAGTTTACGAAGAAGGAGTCATGGTAACAGCCCTGGGGACAAGGTAGGACAAAGTAATAGTTTTGGAGAACAGCGGGCTGCCGTTTGGCAACTTCTACACAAAGGCCTAGTCCTTAAGGATTGGCAGTATTTTCCACATTATTGCGATGACGAAGTTCCTCGCACAGAAGGGGTTGAGGAAGTGTATTTGCAGGGTTCGTGTTCAAGTTACAGTAGCAATAGATGACAGGGCTTGCTGAGTTTGATTATCGTACGCCTAAACGGTGGGATTAAAAAGATTCACGGCTTAGATACACGATAGAGAGCGTTTGGGATGGAGGCTGGCATGATTAATAGCGTGAATGGACGTGAGTTTCGGAGCGATCTGCGAAAGAAGGAACAAAAAAAGAAATAAAAATTTCGCGGGAAATATTTTCGCCTGGGGTATTTGTGCAGCTTGCGTCAGATCGGCCGTTGTTCGGATGGTTATGGGCACTGCACTTCAATACGGGCAAGACCATCGTACGATACCTTACACCCCAAATAGGAAACGTGGTGAGGAATATTCGACAATAGCATCACAGGACATCGGAGCTGGCTACCACAGCGGGTATTGGCAGCCGTTAACACTGCACGAATTTCCAAGAGTGACTTTGACCGACGCACAGAAACAGTGAAACGGGTTGCTCGGCTGACAGGCTGGCGTAATGAGCCCATTGGTGTGTAACCATAATAGGCGCTGATATACGATGCCGTGCGTCCAACCGAAAGGCAGCTGCACCTCCTGTGGGCAATGCCTGAGCGGTTAAATTAGATATTTTTATTTTGGCTCGCCACTCTAAGACCTGATCAGGCTAATTGTGAGGAAAATTTCACATGCGTGGGCCGAAGGGCTTATTAAAAACGATCTACATTGGTGGATTAGGGCAGTGGGTCGGAAGTCACACTCATCTTGCCGGTTGGTCCTCGTGAGAGCCGGAACGCGATTCTGAGCTGCGCAGTCACGTGTCAAGCACGGCCCCAGAATGTGTCAATCACTCAATTGTACCCTGTTGAGCTCCTTAAATGCAACGTTCTTTTCCCCTGCCCGCAGCTGTCTCTGCACATGGAAGTCGCGGTGAGATATTTTCCGGGGTAAATATTTTACGACAATTATTTTGACACACTGCGCGGCAACGCATGGAATACTCCTGCATGCAGCTGATGGCTGCAATCCGATTATTTTCTGGTGTCCATGCTCCGCGCTTCCACCATCCTATACGAGTTATGCCTCTTAGGCATCCGAGGAGCCAGGCGCCTGATCGGGGAGGCATCTCGTATGCGAAAAACGCCGTGTGCACCGTTCATATATAGTCTGGTTTCCCCACAATACGGGGACCTCACCAAAATGCTCGCTGTGCTCACGTTCGTGTGGTGTTTGGCGGTTGCTCGCGCAGCTACCATCACCGGAGTTTTCACAGGCATCCAGTCCATTACCAACCCCTCATCATCCATCCCGCTAGCACCCACGTGGACGGGTGTGGTCAACTGGGCCATCTCTGGCTCCAAGGCCAACCCTGGCGACACATTCGTTCTCACGCTTCCATGCGTCGGGACATTCTACACCACCGACCCTGTGTCGCTTTCTGTGGGGTCCACCACCTTCGCCACCTGCAAATTCTTCAGCGGCAATGTGCTTGTGCCCTACTCGCAATTGCAATGTACGGTGTCTCTGAGTGTGACTCCCTCCACGTCCGCTTCGGGAACGGTGTCCTTCCCCTTTGGGTTCAACGTGGGACAGCTTCCCCAGGGCTCTGACCTCGAGTGTGCAGCATCGCTTGTGCCCGGCCAGAACACCATCAAGTGGAGCGACGGCACCAACACCCTCTCCTCGACGGTGAAGTTCACGGGCGGAGCCCGGGTGGACCTCTCCAGCGTGGGATACAACACCAACCAGATGGTTTTGGAGGGCACCCTGATCCAGTCCACCAGCAACGTGATGTTCTACATATTGGGAGGAAACTGCGCGAAGGGCTACACGTCCGCCAAGTTGGCTATGCAAATTCTGGACAACTTCGACTGCGCGCATGCGTCCGTGGCTGCCATCACCAACAGCCTCAATGCGTGGTACTTTCCTCAGTCGCAGACGGGCCAGGTGACCACCACCTGTCTGGGAAACACCATCACTGCCAACTTCGGGTCCATTCCCGCGGGGTACCGGCCGTTTTTGCGCATTACGCAAGTGCCGGACGGCACCATCTCATACACCAACACCTACACCTGTGTGGGCAGCACCTTCGCCTCCAACAACCCCTTGTCGTACAACTGGGCCCCGCCACCTCAGGGGTCGTCTGACTCCAACGGAAACGAGGTCATCGTCACCACCAGGACCTGGACGGGTGCCACCACCCAGGTCACGACCTTGCCCTATAACACGGCCCCCGGCAACACCCAGACCATCGAGGTGGACATTCCCATCCCAACCGTCACCTCCTACACGACGTGGACCAACCAGGGGACGTCGCTGTTCACCCAGACGGCGCCCATTGGCGGCACCGCCACCGTGATCGTGGACGTTCCCATCCCCACCGTCACCACCAGTGTCACATGGACTGGGTCCACCACCTCGATCAGGACGCAGACCGCGGCCCCTGGCGGAACGGCCACAGTGACAGTGAACGTTCCCATTCCAACAGTAACCTCACTCACTACGTGGACGCAGCAGGGCACCTCGCAGACCACGGTGACTGCGCCCATAGGCGGAACTGCCACCCTCATCAGCGAGGTTCCCATTCCCACAGTCACCACCACCGTTACGTGGACAGGCTCCACTACGTCGGTTGCCACGAAAACGGCCGCGCCTGGGGGCACGGCCACCGTGACCGTCAACGTGCCCATTCCTACCGTTACCTCGACGACCACCTGGGGCTCCTCCACCAGCGGCATCACCACAAAAACCGCACCCATTGGCAGCACTGCGACCATTATAGTCGAGGTCCCAACGCCCACCGCCTACTCGTTGACTACGTGGACCAACCTGGAGACCTCGCTTACGACGGTTCCTGCGTCTTCGGGCGGTACCGTTACGGTTATCACCGAGGTCCCGGTCCCAACAACCACGTTTACGACCACCTGGGCAAACTCTTTTGCAACCACTTTGACCTTCACCGCGGGCCCGGGCCAAACCGGCACGGTGGAGGTGGAGGTGCCGACGCCGACCACCATCGTTACTTCCACCTGGACTGGTCTTGAGCTGTCCACTACCACCATTTTGCCTTCTGTTCCTGGGGGAACAGTCACCGTCATCGTAGAGGTGCCCACTCCGACTACGTGGATTACTTCTACTTGGACTGGTAGTGACGTTGAGACCACTACTCTTCCTCACACTGTCGGTGGTAACAAGACCATTGTGGTGGAGGTCCCTACGCCTACCACCATCGTTACTTCCACCTGGACCGGTCTTGAGCTGTCCACTACCACCATTTTGGCGTCTGCGCCTGGAGAGACCGTGACTGTGATCGTAGAGGTGCCCACTCCGACTACGTGGATTACTTCTACTTGGACTGGTAGTGACGTTGAGACCACTACTCTTCCTCACACTGTCGGTGGTAACAAGACCATTGTGGTGGAGGTCCCTACGCCTACCACCATCGTTACTTCCACCTGGACCGGTCTTGAGCTGTCCACTACCACCATTTTGGCGTCTGCGCCTGGAGAGACCGTGACTGTGATCGTAGAGGTGCCCACTCCGACTACGTGGATTACTTCTACTTGGACTGGTAGTGACGTTGAGACCACTACTCTTCCTCACACTGTCGGTGGTAACAAGACCATTGTGGTGGAGGTCCCTACGCCTACCACCGTCGTTACTTCCACCTGGACTGGTCTTGAGCTGTCCACCACCACAATTTTGGCGTCTGCGCCTGGAGAGACCGTCACTGTGATTGTAGAGGTGCCCACTCCGACTACGTGGATTACTTCTACTTGGACTGGTAGTGACGTTGAGACCACTACTCTTCCTCACACTGTCGGTGGTAACAAGACCATTGTGGTGGAGGTCCCTACGC
>JAJMSI010000027.1:0-149674 GCA_030558325.1 Wilhelminamyces tanticharoeniae | reverse complement strand
GCCTGATGTTCTCCTTCTTCAGTATCTTGCCTTGTTTTCTCCAACGACTTGTTCCCAGTTGGTAATCCTTTGCTGACATTTGGAGAGTTTCCTTCTTCCTGCAGACTCGAATCCGAAACCAAACGCGCTTTACATGCATCCGTTAATAATCCTTTTCCATCGTGTTTCATCCCTTACATCCCTTAGGGATATTGGATCGCGCATTTCACTCAGAGAGTAGTTCTTCACTTGATCACAGAGGAGTTGCACCTAATCCAATATGCAGTTGGTTCTGCATATAATGAATTGGCTGCAAGCTCACTATGAACTTCAACAGTTTATGCGCTTTTGCTCTGAAAATGACTGGGCACCTCAACTGCTTTCTTTCATACAGCCCCATGAATGGCCGAAAATCAATATCATGTCTTGCCATATCTCAAAGGCTCTATCTCCTCGCTGAATCACCCCTCGGTGTCCTACTTATTGAAATCCCAAGTTATCTTACGCACTTCATGTACTCGCCTTTGGTTACAGGGCACCTGAGTCAGTTTACTATCACTTTCCACGCTAAATTACTGCTTGCTCCCTGATCCCACTTCCGTAAGATTTATAGCAGCATAATTGGTTCTATCATGTCATGAAGCCTCTGTACAAATTATGCTTTTTAATTATTACTGGACTAACTTATCCAGTTCTACGATATAATCATATGAATCGTTTGGGTCTTACCTTGTGTCCCCAAACGACGGGATTATCAATATTTCATCATCTGATGATTAAATATTTTCATAAATTCTGCTTCATTGCACAACAACAGGTTCAATAGATACCCTCAGTACTCAAGTACCTGGCCTTGCAATAGTATTAAGAGCTTATTCTTAAAAACATGCCAAGAAAATAATTTCCTTACGAACCCGACAACCTGTGTCTTAAAGAATATTAAGATCATCACCACAGTGAAAGAAGAGCTCGACTGGGTATGTTTGGGGCCAAAGGCAGAGCGTATTTTTGTATACAATCGACTCAACTTCAAGAATGCTAACTCAAAAATACAAAAATCAGATGGCGTGTCATCAACAAGACTTGGAACAATGAAAAGGTTAGAATACTCCTATCTTCGATTATGACCGCGATCCTTCAGTTCACACCTATTTACTGCCATGACCAACGATAGCTGACGAGAGAGAAGTTCTCGAGAAAAAACATTGTACAGTAATATTTCGTATTTTTCGCTAGTTTTACATCAATTCGCAAAAAGTTGACCAATGCAACCGACTAGATTTGTAGGAAGACCACATACTATTTCAATGCATTAAAATGGCTTCACTATTTGACATCAGTGTGATCATTATTGAAGGGCAAACTGCCGCTCATTCTTTTTTTTTTTAAATTGAAGTGTTCCTGGTTGCAAAGTATTTATTCGTCTACAGGAAGAGTTGCAGCATGACACTGACGCTTGTAATATTAATTTCAATGCTTGTCAAGGAAAATTTAACATAAGCTTGTATTTATAGTGTCGTTTTGAGTAAAACTTCCAGACGTAATAGATATGGAAGAAATTGGGACACCTTCAATACACTCTCTATAATGATACTAGTGTGAATGGGGTTGAAATCAATTCAGATCGACTATAAAGAGAATAATAAAATAGAGAACATAGCCTGATGTTCAGCATGGGAGATTGACCGATGTCAGGCTTATCAATCTTCAAAAGCTTCTGACCCCGCACTCTGTCCTTTAGATGATTTGCGGCCAGTCCTGTTGCTAGGCAGGTTCGGATTACCATAAATTATAGTTGTCGTCCCGTTGGGATTCAATCTATAATGCGTCTTCAAATGTTGAGCCAAATTATCGGACCTGCTAAATTTTTTCTCACAAAACCTGCAGTGAAAAGGTCTAATATTTGAATGCACTGATCTAATATGTCTCTTCAAATGCTCAGACCTTTTGAATTCCTTGGTACAATGATCGTGTGGGCAAGGGAAAGGCTTTGGCTCGGTATCGTCGATAAGTGGATTGGGGAGAGTTTTCGAAGAGATCATTTGCGACTGTTTCGATATTTGACCTTTTGTCTTGGGATCTAGGTGATGAGCTTCTTCCTCTTCCTTAACTGTACTAGGTTTGCTCCCGAAAGCGAAGGACGGCAAATCAAATTTAGATTGCTGCTGTAGCATAACTGTTGACATTGCGGTGGTAGAATCTGATGATGTCTTCCTTTGGAAGTGTGCATAATTGGTATACTCATCATCATCAGGCCTAAATGGGGAGCCTGAAGTACCGAAAGAAGCAGTCTCTAAGTTGCTATTGGGTACATTGCTTGTGTGCAAACCAGGTACACTGGAAGATGACTTCGAAACATCAAGGTTGTAAGACTTCCTCCTCTTTTTCTTCTGACCAGCAGAAACCAACGTTGTCGTAGAATGATTGAGTTCGAAATCATTTAATTCCTCTTTTGCAGCTGCCACACCTGCATCAAGGACTGCAAAAGCATTACCAGATTGATTAATCACTTGAATCGAATTGCGTCTCTTGTAGTAAGAAGGCTTCATTATACCAGTAGGATTGATTAAGATTTCAGCGGAACGATCCTCTTTCAAAGCATTCAAAGAAGATGCGGGTGAGTTCTGCTTGTTGATGACCTGGGTCGTGTTGTTTAGCCAGTAGGAAATGGCATTGAAACACTCATCGTTCATGTTGAAATCAAACTTCAGGTTCAGGTTATATAGTTGCGATGAAAGCTTAATGGTCGACTCAGAATCATTCAACTCTAAGTCAATACTACTTTGATCTTGCAACATCTGATAAGGATCAAAACCCAAAACAGGATCTGCCGAGGAGGATTCAGAAGAAACTGGGTTCGAATTCTTAATTCCACGCTTGATGGGGTTCGGGATCTTCAGAATGACTTCCTTGCTTTTGAAAAGGGTCGAAAGTGAAGGGGATGAGACAGATGACGGCAAGACGTAGTTTTTCGGAATGCTTGCACCCAAATCTGATATACCAGCGACCTTTTTAGGCTGGTCGATAATGGGTGGTTGCGCTTCATTTAATAACTCTCTAGGATTAATGGTGCGCTCCTCGACGGTTTCGTTGCTTTGAATAGCCCCAAAGTACTCAGGAGAGGGAGATCTCGACAGCTGAGAGTTGTGTGAAGAGAAAGGCTTCAAACTCAAAAGATTCAATTGATCAATAGGCAAGCTAAAAGAGTGGTTGTGGTTGTGACCGGGACGGTGCACCGGAGCCTGCTCCGGCTGCTGGTAAGCGTAATTATCCTGGAAAGAAATGCCCTTTTCTGGTGGAGACGGGAATTCTGGGGTTGTGTTGCTTGTCTGGAGGTCGTTATATTTCAAGCCCGGTAGAGAGGAAGTAGACGAAGACATGTTGCTTACCATCCCGGTCTTCACAGGGTGGAACTCGGACATTGGAGAGGGCTGGTACTCGCCACTGTACATAGCGTGGTGGAAGAAAACCTCATCATTTAACCCCACCGAGTCGTCGGTGATGACAGTGGACGAGACGGGCGGTGGGATAGACGAGGGCACTGGGGCTTGGTTGGGGCCGGTGGCGATGGGCGCCAAGGGCGTGAGAAAGGTGGAGTCCAAGCCAAAGTAGCTCAGAGACATTGCTTATGCAGTTTTTGGATTCCGGGCGCTCACAGTCTGTTGATAGGCGCTATCAGTGATATGTGGTAAGCGCAGAGAGGGTGGCAGATAGCCGATTGTTGGCAAGCCCTATTCCAGCGATAAAAAGATGCGACAGTCCGCGTGAGCCACTGATACAACAGACGGCGGTTACTGATTGTGAGAAAGCTGCAGAAGCAAGGGCTAGGTACCGAGCAAAAGTGTGGTGGTTGGGGTGAGATAAGTGAGCGTATTAATAGAGGGGTTACGAGCGCGGATCGCTTAGCTAATCGGAATCGAAGCAAGAGGCTGACGGTACTTTACGTAGAAGTGGGCACGCCCCAAATCCGCTGATGAGAGCCAGGAGCAGGTTCTACTGCGCTGAAGGGCGAGAGGACAGCCTAGCACGAGCGCAAAAAGCGTCTCCCCGCAACTGCTGCGGTGCTGCTGTTGACGATAGAGAGCGGGGTGCGTGGTGCGCATTTTTCCAAATCGCTGCCGGGGCTACAACGCCTTTCTATGGCTGGCTTAGATGGGCTACAAAACACGCACTTGCCTGGAGCTTGGCCAATAACGCTGGTAAGAACCTGGCAGGCGCAGTGCCTCTGATGCCGTACTCGGAAAACAAGTGGAGTGCGTGGGCTGCATACAGATAAGTATACGCATATGCACGCGCATCGGCTGGGGCACTACCGTGGTGGTGGAATACTTGCGCTTCTAAGCGCATTTTGTTACAAGACTGGTCTGTACAAAAGCCGAGCTGGTCTATTGGGGTTCGAACTATGGAGTATGTAGCGAGAGAGCAGGCGCACGCAACCCTAGAGCTTCTCCTCGGGGTCGCGGTTGGCGTCTGGATTATCCAAGACGGCCGGTTCACGTGCAAGTGGGTCGCCGGCGGGCTTAGTGGTTCGGCTTTTGTAAGTGCTTTCGGACTCGCAGTCGGTTTCCTCGGGCTTTTTCTCCAAGCCGGCGGTGTTCTCGGTGTCCTCGGGAGTGGCATTCTCCGCCTCAATCCACTTGCGCATGAATCTCAACAAAACCTGCGCCGTCATCACCTGTTCGGCCTGATACAACACCAAGGGCACCAACAATTTACCCAATTGGGGGTTCGTGGAGCCGTATTGCGACGAGACTAGTGAAACTCCGAGCGCTGCGGTCTTCGCAGGGCCACACAACATCACCGAAACTGTGTCCCGCCTGTCGTAGTAGAATGGTTTAAAGAACCAGTAGGCCCACTTGTAGGCTGTGGAGCTTGTCTCATCCGGGACCTTCTCGAAAGCCTTCTTGATGAAGATGGGTCTCGAGTACGCGAACGATATCGCAGTGAAAAAGAGGTAAATGCCGATGTTGAAGAACACAATAAAAATGATGGACGCATGCGGCACAGATTCAAAGGCATTCTGTGCAAATGCAGTCGAGAAAGACTGGAACATGATCAAAAGCAACATGAAGGATCCTACCTTGCTCAATTTGAAGGTGGTGAGTATCCACTTGGTCTGTTTGGGAAACAAGTTCTGAATAACCTGTCCCACAAAAAGCGGAACGAAGACCGAAAGACCCAACTGCTTCATCACATTGCGGTACAAGTCCAGCAAGGAGCTATCTCCGGTGGTCTGTTTGGTAGGGTTACCGAACTTCCACACACCCTGAAGATACATTTGGACCAACAAGGGCGTAATGAAAGCCCCCAAAATGTTTCCAATGAAGACCTCACAAAGCGTCAAGACATCATTTCCGCGAGCCTGCACTGTCATGACGACGTTGGAGCTCACAGTCGTGGGACAAGCATGTGTAACGATCATACCCACCAAGAGCCACTCATCGATGTCTCCATTATGGCAAGCACGGATAGCCGAAGAAATACCGAAAACGATAGCAGAAGTGATTAAAAACGACTGAGAAAGAACCGTGAAGTGTGCACGCCAATGGAGGGAGTTCACCAACAAGGCATGGCTGGACATGGATAATCCCGAGATCAAGAAGATAACCGCAACCGCACCGTATTCTATACTATATTCGGCACGGATAAGACCTCCCTGCTTAGCGAAGTTGGGATACAGGTGAGCAAGGGCCACGAAAACACCCAAGAACACAAAAAACCATTGTGCTATTAGGAAGGAGATGATAATTCCCACGATCTTGTATGGTCGCAGCTGTTTTATAGCTTCAAATGACATTGCTATGAGGTATGGTTGTAGATATTAGGTTGATGGAAGTTCTATGCCAATAATTTATGTATTAGAGTGTTCGAAACGGCTATTTCGGGCTGGAAGAGGGAATGTATTTATAACAGGAAGGCCTCACGCAAATGCTCATCTATTGCAGACATTGTGAGCTTAAACCACTATTTTTTGACAATGTGCAGGTTTCGCAGGGTCGACCGCAATTCACGTGACACATTTTGTGCAGATAGCCGTTTTTTTCGGACCGGTCCCGAGAATAGGTCTGCATACATGGGTCCCTGGTGATACATTGGACCCTCTGGCCCAATGGTTCTGTGCTTGGTAGCCGATAATGCGCTATCGCCGGGTGGGGCAGAAAGTGGTCATAGTTTTAGGTCACTGTGGGCTTCGGGTCCGCACCTACATGGGCGGAATTTCGTGATGAAGGCGTTTCCGGATAAGCGCAATCAGCTGTAACGGTCTTGTGAGGTCAAAACGGAGGGCCATATAAAGGAGCGCAGTCTGAAGCACAAAAATCACCGCCTGCTGGTCAAACATTTTGGCAGGACAGTTCGAGGCTGCGAGTGTGGGGGCTGGCGTCTACTTATAAGGCGACGCCACTGCGATGGCAAAAGGCTGGTCCTGGTGGCGACGAAAATACTGCACCTGCATGTTTTCAGGGAGACTGTCTGCAGGATAAAGCCACTGAGTGCGTCGTGCAATTTAGGGTCATCTGCAGGAGAGCGATGGAAGTTTTTCCGGCACATGTAGTGGCACGGTTTCCCTTTTGGGGCAAAACAACAACAATAGCCCCATCCAAAGGCGCTTCGTGTAGCTCCAGGTTTCAGCAAATACATAAACTATCTTGAGAAAGTACGATTACAGTCTTAGTAGCCTCAATCCTAAACCAAATACGAGACATTCTGGGGTCATTTCCGCAAGCGGCCTCTAGCAGCAACATAAAGCTCCAACAAAGAATTGCAACCCACACTGGTATACAACCCAGCGGGCCACCTACCAACGCAGCAAAAAACTGCAAATTAGCATTCTGCACCATCCAGAGCACACATCATGACCAGAACAGGCCAGGTGCGCAGCCTGAGCGAGACCACGTTCGTGAACAACTTCTGGGGACAGAACGAGGCGGGTTTCCAAAGCATCCAAACGCGCATCAAGCATGCCGTTTCCACCATGCAAGAGCTCCTAGCGTACTATCTGGAGCGCATGCATATCGAGAAAGAGTACAACAAGAAGCTCGACCGCTTGAACCACAAGGTGGTGATTGGCGCCAACGAGACAGGGTCCCTCAAGAAGGCGCTCGACAAGTTTGCGTACGAGAACGACCAAATGTGCGCCCAGAACCAGAAGTTCTACACGCTGGTCAGCCAGGGCAATCACGAGCGGTTACAGCACTTCCTTTCGGTCTACACTAAGAACATCACCAAGATCGAGAACCACATGAACAAGGTGGTCGGCCGGCGCAGCGACGCCCGCCGCCAGGTAGAGGCATACCAGCAGAAGTACCGGGATGAGTGCTCGCAGATGAAGGCGCTCACTTTGTTGTGCCACACCACCTGGGGAAAAGAGCTTGAAAGGAACCAGAGCAAGCTTGCAAAAATGCAGGGCTCCGTCGACGCTGCTCTGAAGAACTACCAGCAGGCACTCGGCAAGTACCAAGACGCCCACGAGCTCTGGAAGCGCGATTGGCTGGTTTCTTTGCAGAATTTTTACCAGTTGGAGCTCGAGCGTATCCAGCTTTGCAAGATCAACTGTTTCAACTTCTGCAATAGTGTGGCCACGCTATGCGTCGACCACGACCAGGCGGTGGACCTCTCGCGGCTGTTGTTTGCACAGGTTTCGCCACCACGCGATTTGAAGGACTATGGAGACACTTACGGTACCGGGGACCGCATTTATGACCCCCCCAAATACGTGGACTACATGAATGGCCACGACGACCCCACTGAGGCTTCGAGCGGCTACACACAAGCCAATTTCGAGATGCCTGATGATAGCCCCGTTTTGGCACGGGCATATTCCATGGCCAGCACTGGGGCCCATTCGAAGCTGCCGCTGCCCCAACAGAAGCCAGTTTCGCCTAAGCCAGGCCCTCTGCTCGCGTACAACACGCCCAGCAAGGGCTTGGCTGCCACCTTGGATGGAAACAGGGTCAGCTTACCACCTCCCTCTTCCTCTGGAAAGCCTACCAATCAGACACCCTCCCCCATCCGCAAGCAGCCCACCAACGGTTCCAATTACAGCGCCTACGCCTCTGGAAAGGACGAGAACGACGTGTTTTCTGTCAAGGATACAAATGCGCTAAAGGCCAGCAACGGCTCCTCGAACTACTCCAACCCCACCAACTATTCGTCCTCCAACTACTCGTCTTCCAGCACGGGAGAGCGCCATTGGGCCTCACCTCGTCGCACAGAAAAGCAGTTGCACCAATTCCAGGAACAGATCAACCTCAAGTCCAAGGAGCTTCCGAAGTATCCTCTTGGCAATTCTGCGAATGCGGAGACCCCTCAGCATGTTCCCATTGCAAAAGACTTCTCTGTGGATTTCATAGCCAAGGCTTTGGAGGACCTCAATGCGGGTGGAAACGGCGATATCAGCCAGTTCAGACGCTCGGTTAGAAGGGCCCAGCGCGAACAACAAGAACAGGGCAGCCCCATTAAAACGTCAGCCAACGACCAGCCCTTTAGGCCTACATCGGACTACGTTGATGACTCCATGGAAACGGCCACCAGATACGGTTCCATCCGCTTTAAATCTCCAGGCCAGCCACAAAAGGCCCGCTCAGATACCTTTGGGTCCCCACCTAGACAGAAAACGCGCCCGCGGTCCATGTTTGAGCCGGCATCTACGAGTTTCACCCAAGAAGACCTGGTTATCGTCAAGAAGGCTCCCAGCAACAATGGGAGCAGCGCTATAGGCAGCAGACCAGAGCGCATGTTGCTGAAGACATCCTCGAAGTCCTATACCAACCTCAACTCCCTCATGGAGCTGAACTACAGTAATGTGACTCCCGTGACTAAAAACCCCTACATCACAAAGGCCCGGGCCAAGTACACATACAATCCGCAGCACCACGGAGAGCTTTACTTCAAGAAGGGCTGGCAGCTCTACGTGATCCACAAGCAGGAGGACAACTGGTTTGTCTGCGAATTGGGGCGCAACTGCGCCGACCGCGTGGGTATGGTTGGTTTGGTTCCGGGTAATTACATTGTGGAGGGGTCTGATTTGTTCTGATTATTTCTTTTTGGTGGGCATTTACTTGGTTTTTGCATTAGTCGCTTTATAGGAAAATGTAACTGTATGAAATAGGTGTAGGGATGTTCCTAGAGCGCTAATTTAGGCTTATTTTCGTAAAAAGGGGCCTCAAATTTGCGATAGCTTCCATAATTTCGCAGCGATGGACTTATGGGGCTCTGAACTGTCCAACAGTTGCAAAATCAGGCAGAACAAACGATATTGTCCTGCACACAAACTCCAAGCTTCTGGTGTGAAATGTCAAAATAGGCCACCAAAACGGCTGCTTTGGCGTTGTGGAGCGAGGAGAAGGCTCTTCAAGACACTGGAGGACTTTACTCGCCTTTTTGGAGATATTCCGGCGGTTTCCAAAATTCGTCTCTTTTCCATCTGTGGTCTCGACTTTTTCGCAATTTCTAATAAAAGGTGCGCCAAACGCATAAAAAACGTTATGGGTGCGTATCGTACATTTCTAACCACAGCACTCTTCTTATAAACCCCCTACACCTCAAACTGGGCTTTCACCATGACTTCCTCGAAAAGCATCGGCCCCATTCACGTGCCCCAGCCGTACTCCATCAAGGATATCCCCGCCCTTATTGTGGGAGGCGCTGTTTTCAACACCCAGTACAGCACCAATCCCCGTGCGATGCCTGTGAAGGACATCGTATTGCACGGGTTTTCGCAGGGCCTAATCGCCATCGACACCTCCCCTTATTACGGGGTGTCGGAGGAGCTCTTGGGAGATGCGTTGCGGGAATTGAAGCCGGAGTGGCCCAGAGAGTCCTACTTCATTTGTACAAAGGCTGGCAGAGTCAAGTTGGATGAGTTCGACTACTCGCGCGAGGCAGTGAGAAAGCTGGTGGAGCGCTCTTTGAAGCGCTTGGACTCCGCCTATCTCGACTTGGTGTACATGCACGATATTGAGTTTGTGGAGACGGAGCAGACGTTGGAGGCGTTGCGGGAGTTGAATCAGCTCAAAAAGGAGGGTCTTGTCAAAAACATCGGCATCTCGGGATACCCTGTCAAGTACTTATACAAGGTGGCTCTTGCGAGCCAGAAGTGTCCTGGCATAGGGCCAGTGGATGCCGTTTTGTCGTACTCCAACGGGTGCCTCCAGAACGAGATTCTCTTCGAGTACTACGAACGGTTTGTTGCGGCTGGTGTTCAGAAGGTGCTGAACGGGTCCATCTTGAGCATGTCGCTTTTACGGTCTGGTGTGACGCACTCTTTTCACCCCGCTTCCCAGGCGTTGCGCGACCGGGTCCAGGAGGTTGCGGTGTTCGTGAAAGAGAACTACAACGGGATGGAGTTGGCGGACTTGGCCACGCGCTTTGCTTTGAGAAAGTGGCTTTTCGAGACCGAGAAGCAGCTGCACACAGAGCTTGAATGGAACAAGGACACGTCCATAGTTTTGGGCGTTTCCAATGTGGAAGAGCTCAAAGCCGCCATCACTAACTACTGGATGGTCAAGCAGAACGAGGGCGGCATCAATGACAAGGATGTGGCGATTTTTGCGAAGGTGAAGGAGCTTTTGGGCGAGCACTTCAACGAGACCTGGGCCAGTGGCATCCAAAACCCCTGAATACAAGACAAATAGAGTATATATAGAGCATATGAAGCACCCAAGAGCCGGTTTTGCAGTGGTCTTTTTCACAGTGCGAATTTTCCCAAATCTAAAAGGAATCCGTAGAGTAGAGCACGCAAAGTGCGATTGCGAAACAGATTGCCAATATTGAAGAATGAGAGGATCCTGAAAAGGTCCCAAAAGAGACGGGTACTCTGGCAAAGGTGACTATACTGAGTCTAGTGACGAACCCAGTAAGATCATCAAGCTCGATGCCAAAAAGCGCGTGACTGTACGCTAGGGGGTCAGTTTGGTGGGCATCAGGGAGTTCTATTTTGCCAAGACAGGCGTAAGTGGGCCGGGAAAGAGGTGAATTTCCTTCACTAACAAGGTTTGGGACAAGTTGATGCCCGTCAGGTAGGATATTGAGGAGGGGCTGAAGGAGCTTGAGGGAAAGATGGTGGGGAAGAAGTATAGGTAGTGGGTAACGAGACAAAGATGGCGGAAAAGAAGATAAGGGTGGAAGATCACAAAGAAGAGGAAGAGCTGGAAGCCTAGAACGGTTTAGTTAGCTATCAATGTCGGCCAGTGACGCCATTTGGTAGAGCGAGGGACCAAACGTAAGACTCCAGTGGTTGGCTGCTGCTGCGAGGAAACACATTACGAAAGAGCCTCGTCACTGGTATCTTTTATTTCAGCGAGTCCATTCCCTCGAGGCAGCCAAAGGGGCGGTTCGTAGGGGACCTTAAAAGCCTCCGTCAGAAGGCTAGCCTTCCCTTCTCATCGCCCAGGGCACAATTTAAGGGCCCATTCACGTGCTGGACATGGAAATGCCTCAAAACACCTCTGGGTGTCGCTTCAACGGCTGGCAGAAACATCAGGGTCCAGTTTCAGCTATTCTTAGCGTTTTGTTTGCCGGGGGATGCTTATCGGGCCCATAGAATTCGCACAGCAACTACGGTGGAACATTTCTTTGGAGAAAAGCGGTGATTTCACCACAGAACGCTTTTTGCACGAGACATATCCACTATTAGAGGAAGTTCGCGGCCTTCCAAAGATAGCCCAGAGAGCCCCCTTCTCCTCGTATATCCGAGATGGCCAAAAGAGGCAGAAGAAGAACCTTTGCTGCCCAGTACCCTGAAGAAAGGGCCCAATTTGACATGGGTGGCAGCTCGAACCCGGCACCCAACGCAGCCTTTATCGACCACCGTGACCAGGACGACTTGGCTAACTTCCAGCTGCTGCCTGCACGTAGAAGGCGCCGAAACACGCATCAGAGCACCAATCAGATGCCTGTTCACCTTCCCCTAACCAACCGAAATTTGCAGAGCCTTCTTACGCAGGGAACAGCCGCAGACAGAAACTACGGGGCCGTGGCCCTTGATATGGACCAGTACACCTCAGAACAGCGCCAGCTTTCCAACCAGACCCTGTGGCATCTGGGGTTGCAGGCGGACGTTTCTGGGGGCCCTCATGAGGACGATTTGGACGGTCGGCTGATCAATTCCCAGGAATTCGGCGGCCTGAATCCCTCGCTGGACCACTCCAGCGACCTGACGTCCCTTGACGACGTTTGTTTCCCTGATTACTATGGCGAAGACGACATAAAGGACAGAAATGTGTGGCCCGATTTGAAGGTCCTCGAGGAGTTCGTCCACGACGAGTTGGAGGAGTACTACGGCTTGCACCACGAAAAGGAGATGGAGACGGGCGTAAATTTCAACTATCCCATCGCACATTCTATCAGAAGCGGCTCTGACTCGGAGGTGCTGCCCACAAGCAGATTTCCCACCAATATGGCCTCCAGGGAGTCAACGCCGCTTATGGGAAATACACATGTTGACGACATGGCCAATATTTCCAATGAAACCTTCAGGGTGAGACCTACGCCCATACAGCCCTGGGAGAAGTCCAAGGAGCACATTCCCACCATCTTGAACCAGCAAGAGCCTTACCCAAAACTGCTGGGGCGCAGCAAGGTTGACCCTCTGTTGTGTCGCTTCACTTACTTTAGAGAGGATCTCGATAAGACCATCCACTCGCCCACGCTTAGTGGCTTGTTGGCCAAGGGTGTAGATAACATTGCTCCTGAAAGAACGACTCCTTTGTCCAAAAAATGGCACGGTTCTCGCTCAGAGCAGCAGGAGCCTGAAAACAGAGAAGAAGATGGGGAGGACGAGCAGATGACACTTGAGGACTTGTTTCTGCCCACCTACTACTCGCTGAAATTGACAGAGACGTCTTCTGAGTCTGGACCTGATGGAGGGGCCCTTTCTCCTGCCCCACAGGAACCCGCCATTAGTACTGGGCTTAGCAGAACTCAGAACTTATCCTCCAACAACTTGCAGGTCAATTTTCCACCCCAATTTGCCAGCATCGCAGGAAAATCCATTCTGAGAGATACGGACCAGGCTCCTCCCAGCGCGGCTGTTTCTGTCAGCGGCAAGGAAATTGGCACCAATCCCTTCTGGCTTGATGTGTTAAACCCCACAGAGGAAGAGATGAAGGTTTTGTCGAAGACCTTTGGAATCCACCCCTTGACCACCGAGGATATCTTCTTGGGGGAGGCCCGCGAAAAGGTCGAGCTTTTCAAGTCGTACTACTTCATCTGTTTCACCTCATTTGATGTCGTCTACGAGAGAAGAAAGCAGCGGGCCAAGGAGCAGGAGAAGAAGATGAATAAGTTGCAGGAGATGTACGACGGCCTTGACGACGACAACAGCATTTTCAGGAGCCCCGAGAAGAAGTACGCCGTGTGGAAGATGTTTCGGAGTCTTTTCAAGGGAAGTAACGATAAGGGGAACTACTCTGCTCTCCGCAATGCCAAGGGTAGTTCCTCTGCCAAGTCGAAGACGAAAAAGATCAGGGAGGGCGAATTGTCGCCCTTGAACATGTACATGATTGTTTTCAAGGATGCGGTGATCACGTTCCACTTCTCAGCGACCCCCCATCCCATCAACGTGAGAAGAAGAGCCAGGCTTTTGAGTGACTACTTGACTGTGTCCTCCGACTGGATCAGCTATGCCCTCATTGACGATATTACCGACTCCTTTGCGCCCATGATTGACAGCATTGAAGAGGAGGTCAACCTCATCGAGGACGCCATATTGAAAATGCATTCGGGCGACAGCGACAGCGATGACGACAGCGACGACAGCGACTCTGATGACGAGACCAG
Organism: Wilhelminamyces tanticharoeniae; assembly: GCA_030558325.1. Lineage (NCBI taxonomy): Eukaryota > Fungi > Ascomycota > Pichiomycetes > Serinales > Metschnikowiaceae > Wilhelminamyces > Wilhelminamyces tanticharoeniae. The sequence goes on along the minus strand of JAJMSI010000027.1, from coordinate 135,916 downwards.
AGAACACCCCCACCACACCAAGCTGAACATATTCTATAAAAGGAAGCGGTCCAAATCGACAGTCGACAATGGTGGTGTCATAAGCCTGAGGTTTGGACGTAATACCGGCACTTCCAGGGCGTTCTCTGAGATTTCTCGGGGCTCCATTTCCAAAGAGTCTCGCAAATCTTCCAAATCCTCAAGCTCGAAATCCACCTCATCGAAGATCTTGGGCTGGAAACGTAAGGGAGACATGTTGAGACGCATAGGTGAGTGCCGTAAGCGTGTCATGTCGGTTTTGCGGCTTTTGGGGTCGAAGGCTGATGTTATCAAGGGCTTCAGCAAGCACTTCACTGACCCGGTGGATCCTCCCGCATTGGCAGCAGGGCGAAACGGAAACATTAATGGCCTCACGCCAAAACTGGACATCGGCATGTACGTGAGCGATATCCAGGACCACATCGTCACCATGGTGCAGTCTTTGAACCACTACGAGAAGCTATTGGCACGGTTCCACTCCAACTACTTGGCGCAAATCAACATCGACATGACCAAGGTCAACAACGACACTAACGAGGTTTTGGGCAAGATCACCATCTTGGGTACCATCGTGTTGCCTATTAATGTTGTGACGGGTCTTTGGGGAATGAACTGCGTGGTTCCGGGCCAGGAGTACGACAGCCTCACGTGGTTTTGGCTGATCATCAGCTGCATGTTGATCTTCAGCTTCTTTGCCTACAACTACGCCAAGCGCGTGACGGGCTTGTGAGGGGTGTTGGGGTAGTGGCGGCATAAATGTGCATGGGCGTAATGGTAGCATAAATGTATACGTACGTGGGTGGGTGTAGTGGCGAACGAGGAATGGGTGTCTCTGGGAATGCTACATGCCGTTGTTTGAGAGATGCGGACTATTGTGTCGGGTCTACTCAGTCCATCTGCTGGTGGCTTTTGCAGCGAGTCAGCTGCCTGAACGTTTGAATATACCCGTTCTAGGGGCAGCAAGAGATGCCGGCAGAGCCCTCTTTCTCTACGCAGGACAGCTGGAGCCATTTGTGGCTGGGCCAGGCCAAACTCAGATGAGCATATGGGGCCCCGTTCGGAAACGTCGGTTGCAGCCCATTTTCCTCTTTCGGTCACCGGCTATTCCATCACTGTACCAGGAGCCATAGGCGCACCTGCAGGAACACATTTCGTTTCAGCTGAAAAGAACACCGTTCACTTCCGCTGGACAGGCTAACGTTCCCAATTGCAGTCTTTCGACCAGAAGCGCATAGAACTCCGCCATGAGCATCCAGATGTCGCTTGTTTTCGCCACCCTCGTCGTGCAGATGGGGGTGCTAGTGGTGCTCTTGCTCCCTTTGCCACACTCCGTCAGGGTGCGCATTGTGGACCTCACTTGGGTGTTGCAGCGGTCCAACCAGTTCCGGGTTGTGGTGGTGTTCACATCCCTCTTGCTTGGGTTGCAGTTTGTGGACTGTCTCAGGCGCTTGGACAGGTTTAACGCCACAAGCGCCTCGTTCAGGGGCTACCAGAACATGAGCGGCACCTTGACGCACGAGCAGTTGGCCTCCAAGTTCTACTCGCAGCGAAACTTGTACTTGACAGGAGCGGTTTTGTACTTGGGGCTTTCCATTGGCACGGTGGTGACGATTTTGCGCAAGTTGGCCAAGAAGGAGGCCGACTTCCGGGCGTTGGCAAGACCGGGCGCTGGAGACGACCAGTCGGAAGTCGAGAAGTACGAGCTTTTGATCAAGCGGCGCGAGACTGAGATTGCCGCCTTGAAGAAGCAGGTTCTGGGCTTGCAGCGCGCCTACGACGAATTGACGCCTGCGTCCAATGGCGACAAGAAGACGGAGTAGATTATAGTATGCAATTCACGCGTCTGTTTAAGGGTAGACTTCCATGCGCTGAGAGATGCATGCACAGAGCCTATGCACCAGCTTGCGCAGGGGCCGCCTAGCACGGCTGCAGCAGGCGCCAATGCGCTCATCAGGGTCGCGGCCTTTTGCATGTACAGGCATTAGCGAAGAGTGCAGCGTGCATGTGCATAAAAAACGCCGGCGCTGCGATCTGCCACACCAGTGAGCTCAGTGTCGCGCGCCTTTGTTGCAGCTGTGCGTGTGTCGTGTCGGTGGGCTCGCGCGGGCGCTGGCGACACGGGCGAGGGGCTCAACCTGCGCACAATACGCCGCGCCGGCCTTACCGAGTATTATTGACGCACACCAAACAGCTGCATGTGGCGTGGCTACGGCCTGACGCTAGCGTTAAAGCACAATGCAGGCACAGACATCGCCTGCGCGAGGTGCGTGGAGGTGCGTGTTGCGCAGGCGACCAGGGGCACAGAGGCTATCGTGAGTGAAGTATAAGTGGGTGATACGAGAATGGGGGAAGGGGCTGGGCGACACGACGGCATGAAAGTGATACAGGAGGGGCGGACGTGAACGTTAGAAGGCAGTGAAAGGGGCCAGTAGCAGTGGGGGGCCGCACGTTTTTGGTGATACGAAAAGAGGGGCAGCACGGTAGCACGATTGGTGAAGAGGGCACCGAAGTCCTAGATAGTGGGGAAGGCACATAATGCTATGGCAATGTGCAGACTCAGATGCACAGTACATGTTTCAACTCTGTTTTTCTGTGCATTCTACGTCCAGGACCTGTTAAGTGAAGGGTTTTCTGTGATTTCTATCTCCAGTACCTGTCAACTGCAGTGTTTCTGTGCCTTTATCCTATAGTGCCTCTTAACTACAGTGTTTTCACTTGCAGCTGCAATGTCGGTGTGTTTTGAACTGCATGTCTACAATAGTCTTTTGAGCTGCAGCTGTATAATAGTCTTTTGAGCTGCACCTGCAGTTATAGTTTTGAACTTGCAGTAGCCTTTAGGAAGCGGCTCTCTCGCTTTTTGCAGAACTTGCTGCAAAAATCCTTCGACGTCGTTTTTGGGGTGTTTTATTGAAAAAGCTTCGCCTATAGTACAGAGCGATCACCTAGCGACATAATAATACGGAAGAATGGGTACAGCACCGCACCCAGCCCTTCGACGCATCTAGCAAAACAGCAACAATTCTATGGGGGCGTGGAGGGGTGTGGGGCGGCGCTTTTGGGAGGTAGAATACAGGGCCCGACAGCTACTTCTTCTCTTCGGGCTTGGCCAGCACGTCTGCGGAGGCCGAGGTGTCGGCGGCAGCGGCCGCTGCATCGGGGTGCAGGCCCAGAGGGGCGGGCTGTGTCTGTGCCAGCTGCAGCCCCTGACCCAGCTGCGCCAGCTGCAGCTGCGCCTGCGGACCTTGCACCTGCGGGTTGAGAGAGCCGTAGCCCAGGTACATGGGCTGCTGGTACTGCGAGTAGGAGCCCGACTGGCCGTATTGCTGGTAGTAGGGGTTCGGCGCGCCCGCGTAGTAGGGCTGCTGGTAGCCGTACATCTGCAGCTGGGCCTGCTGCGGGCCCAGACCCTGCTGGAGCGACGAGTCGGTGGAGATGGCGGTGGAGGTGGCGTTTCCAGGCAGCTGGTCCGCGTTGGACGCCAGCCCCAGCGCCTGCAGGCCGTACTGCAGCTGGTAGTAGTTCATGGAGAGCGCCTTTGCCGGATTGGGCTGGCCGCCGCCGTTCTGCGCGAGGTGCGGCTGCGGCGTTGGGTTCTTGTGCGGCACTGCTGCCGGCAACGCCGACACCGCCGCTGCGTTCAGCGCCGGCGTCACGCCCGTCTGGATCACGCGCTTGATGTCGCGCACAAAGAGCGGGTACAACAAGTCCACAATGCCCTCGCGCTGCGCCATCGCAAGCGCCCGCTCGAACGGCACCCACACGCCCTTCAAGTGCATGGAGCCGATCTTGACCACATGACGCACCTTCTCCAGCTTGAGGATGCCGTCGCGGCGCCCGCGCGTCATCTGCGCCACGTTCAATAACTTGGTGCCGTTGATCATGTTGTTGTCTGCACGGCGCACCACCAGCACGTTGTTTGCGTCCACCTGGTAGCACAACGTTTTCTCGTCCTCCCACATGGTGGTGGTGACGCGCGGACGGATGCCGGGCGGCTGCAATTGGCCCACCAGCAGGCTGCTCTGCGCGTTGAGCGTGTCCTGCTGCACAGGCGTGGATGCCGCGGCCGCGCCGGCGCCGCCTGCGCCGCTAGCGGCCCCGTACAGCGGCTGTGGCTGCGACAACTGCTGCGCTTGCGGCTGGTACACCAGGTAGTTGGAGTATGGTGCAGCGCCGTACTGCAGGTTGCCGGCAGGGTACCGCGCGTGTGCGTACTGGTCCAGCAGCAGCTGCTGCTGCGTGGGCTGCAGCAGCTGCGCCGGTGGCGGCACTCCCTGCTGGTGGTTGTTATACGGGGGCATATAGTAAGGGTACGGCTGTTGGGAGGCTGCCAGCTGGCTCAGCAGCCCTAGCACCTGCTGGTACTGCTGGTACTGCTCGGGGTTGTAGTAGCCCTGGGGGACTTGGTACTGCAGCTGCTGCTGGGGGAGCGTCAGCGACAGACGCTGCAGCTGCTGGTAGGGCTGGCCCAGCGCCTGCTGGGGTGGCGGGAGCGACAGCTGGTACGCGGAAGCGCGGTAGTCGGGATTGACGGCCTGGTGTGCGGAGTTGTCGACGTTGGACATGATGTGAGACGTGCCGCGTGCGAGGATGGGGTGCAGCGTGCGTGGGAGGAAGCGCAGAGACCGGAAGGCAGAGAAACAAGGAGCAGCTATACGGTGGAACTGGTTGTTTATGTGTGTTTGGCGGGTGGGCGCTGGTGGGGAAATTTTTATGCGGGATATGTTATGCGCACGCAGGAGCAGGAAAACAAGAGTTATTTTTCGTCGCCGGCGCCGCACGCAGGCGTTATTTTCTGCGCTGCCGGGCCCGTGCAGACCACCGCGTCATGCGCGCTGCACGGCAGCCCCGGCCTCGGCCGGCCCCTAAATAAGGCCACGGCACCGCGAGGCATCTGTTTGGGGAACACAGGGGCGCCGGCCGCGGCTGGATGTGTGGGTTGTGGATAACGGAGATGTTATTGGGCTCGTGGCTACTGACTTTGGTGCCCCGCAGCATGCCCTCTGCACATGTGCCGAAGGTTTGCTATGCATGCGCTAGCGACTGCACGCGCGCCCCCTGCAGTGCGCGCGTGCGCGGCCAAATTGGCGGCCTGAAACGGCGGCAGCCTGCACACAAACCAGCGGACGAAGGATTTCTAGAACCAATTGGGCGCGCAAACGCAACGCATCTGAAAAATTGGCAACTCCATACAGTATCCATGCGTGGCGCCTATGCATTTGGTGCATTTGGGATTTATGTTGCTGCGCGCCTCCACCCAGTGGTGATCTTACTAATACTCGTGCATGACCACCACCCAAGGCTCGTAACATGAGCATGGAACAATCCCGCCCGTGCAGGACGCGATGCCCGAGTTTGGCCCGAACACAATATGGCACGCAAGAGACCGCCGCCAGCACCTCTTCTCCTACCGTTGCACGACACCACCGCGTGCTAGTGCCTGTAACGCTGTTCTCTGCCCTATTGGCGCTTGCTTTTCGTGCAGCAAGGTGCATAGAAAATTGTGGGCCGATCGTGCAGGAGGCTTATGTAACCTGCACGTAGCGGGTTTTTGATTTTTGTGTTACCCCTCGCGCATTCCGCGGTGATAGTAGTCCGCAACCCACTACGCCGTCATTGAGTCGGAGCAGTTGCGGACTGCGTCTGACAGGCTGCGGAGAGTCCGGCGTGGTTCCTACAAACTCGCTCTCTAGCATGCGCTAGACAGTGCTGGACAGTTTGCACCCTGCACCAAAAACCGATGGCATGCACGCAGCCCTTGCGGCTGCACTGTGGGATGGCCAAAAATCCAGTGCCTTGCGGTGAAAATTGACCCAGTTGGGCTGCGCGTAGGCGTTGGCGATCCCTCTTTATAAGGAGCGTGCATACAAAATCACGGGGCTCATAACGGGCCTGTAATATTTTTGCAACGCTGGCAACGCAACTGCAGCAGCTCGGCTAGGGCCCGCGGCAGGGAAAAATGCGCTTCGTTCGTGTTTTGGCTGTTCTAGACGAGAATGGTATGCGTGAAAGGTGCGCCATGTGCGCCGTCGTCTCGGTGGGCAGGGCACATCGTTTGCGCCGGGTGCAGCTATACGCAGCGCAACCGCCACATTCGCTGCATCTGTGCCATGCGAAGTCTAGTTTATTTTCCGTCTGCAGTTTACCTGAGTGCGGTGCAACGGTTCGAGGCACCGTCTCGCTACTGCCACCTACTCTATCATCGCCTGCAAAGACTACATCAACAGTTGTGCTGCCATAAAAACCGTTACTTCTATAAGCTCTCGGTACTGCCACGGTATAACTCCCGTATCACGTTTCCCTTGATGATGGTCTCCTGAACAAGTCCCTGCACTTTCTCGGGAAACACCCTTCCGTACCACACTGGAGCCCGATCTAAATCTGCTGGCAAATACACCACATTTCCAGCGTAGGCATGGCCCCCTACGTGCGAAATGTAGCCCACATCCACGTGGTCTTGTAGGCGCTCACGCCGAAGAACCTGGGCAAATTCGGCCTTAAGTAGGGGCGCTATTTCGCCGCATCTGACGTCTCTTTGTGCGTGGGCGCAGATGAGAACGAGGTCGCGCGAAAGGGAAGTCTCCCGAAAGGGCGACAAAGCGCCTGATAGCCTGCCAGAGTCATTTTCGTCTGCAGCTGGGACGGTGGAGGAGCGCGGGCCCAAAGAGGAAACCAGCTTCTCTGGTCTGTTCGAAATGTCCGAGTTTTCAGCGACCCCTGAACGGCCCGATTTGCCCAATTCGCCCGACTCGACAGGCTTTTCTGGGCCATCAGTACCCTTCGACTTGTCTCTCCATCCACCCGCTTTTCCAACTCCTCCCTTTTTCACTCGCAAAAACGGGTTGAACACCGGCGCCGGCTCCCACCCCTCGGGAACCAAATATCTCTGCACGAACTCCGCCGTATGCTCAATGTCAAACTCCACCAACTTGCGGTCTGGAAACAAATACACCACCTGTTTAGCCCCACCTATCTGCCCCATCTCCCCCACACTGGCATTTGCCACTAAAACGGGATGCTCGGGCGAAAGAACGCGTCTGCGAATGGCACTGATTTCGGCCACAAGGGACCCTGCATCCATCTCCAACCTCGCAGGCATAGTCTCGAACCTCTTGTGCCCGTGACTGAGCACTAGTGCGTGTTTCCATGGAAGTACTGACGTTCCATTGAGGTTTCTTTCGTAGTCGATGTGCTTACCGTGGGGAAAAGCACCAACACCGCAAAAAGTGCATCCGGTGTCGTATCCAGGTGCAGGACACTTTTCGACCACTTTCGAGTGCCACCGCCGGCTTATTAGGCGCGTAATCATGGCGTGTGGCCTGAAAAGAAGCTGCGAAAGGGTCCTTTTTATGGGAAACCTCTGTTGAAAGTCGGACCGGACCGGCCACGGGCCGAGGCTCATCCCAAGAACCGAACGCACTATACACAGGAAAGGGTCCTATATGCAGTACGACGATGACTGCAACTTCCTGTTCACCTATACCCTATCTAAACTCCAGGCGCAACTCCCAGCCCTTTCGCTGCTGGTCCCACTGCGCCACCTCGCGGAGCATCAGGCGCACCAACACCATGTCTTTTTCGTTTTGAAGATCCACCATTTCAGGCATGTTTTTGAGGATCTCGTTGGAAGTGCTGAAATAGCCCTCTTTGGCCCCTAGATACTCGGTCAAAGCCTTGATAACGGCGCCTTTGTCGGGCGCAGCCTTCTTCGTCTTCTTGCTGGACCCGAATGCGAACTTGTCGGTGCTGTCGCCGGTTTTTTTGCGCTTCAATTCGCCCAATATCGACGTCAGCGATAGCGGTGCTGGAGCCTGCGTAGAAGTCCCTTTCTGCCCTCCGAGCAGGGGACTGGAACGCCCAGAATTTCCAGGCCCAAAGCGGCCAGCTGCCCCAAACTTGCCTGTCCACGTAGGCGTCCCGATTTTGCTTTTTCGGGCCATTTTGCGGGACTCTTTGAGGGCCTCCGCGGCCTCAGAAGCCACTCTACTGGCCTCTTTCTCCACCAACGACAACTCGTGTTTGGCCAGGTCCACCACCATGTCGTGCTGAAGGGTGCTGTGCACACCACCAGCTGCAAAAATGCCCTCCATGAGCCGCGATTCGTCGCTTTCCTTGTCCTCTTCCTCGCCCTTGAATTTGTCCAATTTGGCCACGCCGTTTATGGCTGCAACTTGGTAGAAATCGTCGTCATTTTTGTGCCTGGGGGCCATCAAACGGCTCGGTTTTCGATCTTTTCCTTCCGCAAGCGCCAGCTCTGTGCCTGCAAACATATCGCCAGTTTCGGTGCCCTTTTCGTCGGGGTCGCCTAAGGTGAATAAATCGTGCAAATCGTTCACTTTAAAGAAACGCCTCTGTTTTGGGTCTTTCAAGATCTTGTTGGTCAAAAACGTCTTGAAAATCTGCCTGTGGTAGATCTTCTCCTCTATGGAGCCCGCAGTCATGAGCCTGTAAACGGCAATGTCCTTAGTCTGGCCCAATCTCCACGCTCTTTCGCGGGCTTGTATGTCCGTTGAAGGATTCCAGTCAGGATCGTAAATCACCACTCTATCGGCCCCAGTGAGGTTTACGCCAAGGCCGCCCACTTTTGTGGTGAGGAGGAACACGTTGTATCTCAAATCCGTGTTGAAAGTGTCCACCAAGGTCTGGCGACGCGAAATGGGCGTGGACCCGTCCATTCGGAGAAACTGAAAACCGCCTAAAACCGCCCCGTCTTCTCCCACGGCGTCCAAACTGCCAACAAAGGACTCCAAAATGTCCAACATTTGTCTCGTTTGGCAGAAGAGGAGCGCCCGATGGCCCTGTCTTTGCCATAGCTGCAAAAGCCCCTTGAGAACCTGCATTTTTCCCGATTTGCTGGGGTGTCCATAGGCGTATCCGCGTTTTCGCAGAAGAACCTCTCGGTCCACCAAATCGGGGTGGTTGCACACCTTTCGGAGCACATCCACGCCCATGAGGACGTTCCTTTTTCCTCGCATAATGGCGCCCAAGTCGTCGCTGGCAAGAAACCGCTCGTAGAGGTCCACCTGCGCCTGGGTGAGCTTCACAAAAAGCACTGTTTCAGTCTTTTTCGGCAAGTCCTGCGCCACGTCCAGCTTCATGCGCCGAAGCAAGTACGGGGCCACCAAATCTCGCAAAACAACGGCACATTTGTAGCCAGTTTGTACCTGAACATTGGAGGCGTTGGCGTAGCCGCCCATATTGATGGGAACCGCAAACTGCTGCTGAAAAACAGGAAGCGTACCCAAACGACCAGGGAAAACGAAGTCAAAAAGCAGCCAAAGCTCCACGAGGTTGTTCTGTATAGGAGTGCCGGAAAGAATAAGCCGATGTGGCGTTTTGAGCTGTTTGCATGTGAGCAGCACGGCGGCATCGGGGTTTCTGATTTTGTGGCCTTCATCTAGCACCACATAGCCCCATCGGCGCGAAATAAGCTGTCTTCTGTAGACCCGGAGACCTACGTAGGTGGTAACAATCACGTGCCCGTGGTCCACAACCCTGTCGACGATTTTTTTTGCAGCCATTTCGGAGGTTGAGGGGTCTTTCGAGTCAGAAAGACGCAAAAAAGCCTCTTCTTCGTCCATATCTGTCTCAGGAAAGCCGCCATCTCCTCCGCGGCCCATCCCCGAGCCCATACTGTGCAAAATAACCGTTCTCATGGGGGGCCACCACCGGTGGAACTCGTTCACCCACTGGCTGAGAACAGTGGCGGGCACAACCACCAACACAGGCTTATCCAAGAGACCCAGATAGTGCAAGCCGGCGAGAAAAGCAATAACCTGTACGGTTTTTCCGAGACCCATTTCATCGCCAACGATTCCACCTGTTTTCTGCGAATAGAGCTCCCAGAGCCACTGAACACACGTCTTCTGGTAGTCGAAAAGAGCAGGATAGATGTCGCCAGGAAGCTTAAAAGCTTCGTTCAAAACAGCATCCGATACCGTGGGATGGGGCAAAAACCACTCTGGCTTATCAGGGGGCGTTTCCACGCGCAAAGACGATCTTCTGGAGACCCAATCGGCGAGCCTGGCCTGATAATGGAGCTCATTTCCGTCATCAGAGTTCCGCAAGGATGACAGTTGTGCAAGGTTGGTTTTGGAAAAGTCGTCGTGGTCCTCGAAATCGTCAGGGTTTTCAAAATCGTCAGGGTTTTCGAGATCTTCTGCAACTTCCTCAGCTTCCTCAGGAATGTACTCCTCTGAATTGTCTTGATCCAGAACATCGCCCTGGGGGTCTTCTAGATCGACAATTTCAGTTTTTGGAGCGGGGTTTTCCGAGGATGGAGAAGACACAGATTTGGTAGGGTCCTCAGAAAGCTTCTTCAGGGCATCATTTTCTGAGGAAATACCCCTATCGTCACCACCAGAACCACCGGAGACTACCTCCCCATTGAAATCAGACAGCTCAACCCCTAAACCACCGCCCCCGAAGCCTGGGGCCCGCAAAAATCTATGACTGGTAGCGCCGCCGCCCCCCCCACTCTGCAGAAAGGCGTTCTGGTTACCAAAGGCCGTGATTTTTCCTGTTCTTACGAGATAGTCCCTTTCGGTTTCGCCAGCTAGTCGATCAGAGGAGCCCTCTGTTTCCTGCACCACTTCCTCGTTGTCTCTCAAACGACCATTAATGTCGTCCAAGTCGCGCTGCAAAGGCGCTAGTTCGTTTTCCTTAAACCACTGTAGCTCATCCCGAAGCTGCTTCTGCTGTGAAAGCTTTGTTCTGGGGCTCTCGAGCCGCTTTTCTAGCCCTCTTATTCGTGTGAGGGTCTTCTGGATGTCTTTTTTGGTCTTTTCCAACCGTTTCTCCTCGGAATCCCGTTCTTTTTGACGGAGCACCGCATTGGCCTGTCGCGTAATGGAACTCTCAAGTACGCCCTGGTCAACTGCCTTGACGCCAATCGCCTCAAAGTCGTCGTTTTCCATGCAAAATGTGGGTGATGAGATGGCAAATGTGCTTATCTAATGCGCAAATAGTGGCATACTGCATATAGTGGCTGCAAAGACGTCGTTTGAAGAGAGGTGCTCTATTTGAAGAAACCACATTGTGGAAGGGGCTTCTGGTTGATTGGGGCCAGGTAGCCCAGCGAGACACCAAATGTGTTCAGACCTTCTGCAGATCAGTTTTGCGCCCATCGAGCTCGACGTGTGCTTGGAGGCCAGGGACGTTTAACGCTGGCTCCTTAGATAGTTGGGATTCCCACAGAAATAAGGGGGTCGAAGAAAACAGTCTTCTATTCGTAGAGGAATTACATGCCACTATTGAGGCAAAATTTCGAATACAATACAACGGTTTGGTACCACTTCTTTCGCAGCCATATGCACTGAGGAGCCAGAAAAAGTGTCTCAGTGCAAATACAACTGCCAATTTGTACCAAAACTTCAACAGGCTCCCATTCAATGAAGACCGATACATATGGAAGGCCCGTGTTTCTGAAAAAGGACCTCAGACAGCCGTTTCTCTTGTTGCTTTATCAAATTCCCCATGTTCGTTCCTACATTTACGCCAAGCGTAACTTCCAGCACACATGCCATCGCGAAAATTCAGCTCATCTCAGCTCCACACTCCCCACCAAATCCCCCTAATGAAGCTTTTGGTGACTGCTGACGAGACCGGGGCCATAAAAGAGGTTGTCTGCAGTCGCGGCACCGACACCTCCAAGAAAACCGCCACCCAGCCGAAGCTGGTGCGGACCATAGAGTCCACCAAAGAGAATGCCAATGTGCGTACCAGAGCCCAGTTTCTCACTGTTTTCGATGACAGATATCTCCTAGCATTACGTCGTGGGGGAGAATTGAGCATTTATGACTCCAGCAGCGACGAATACAGCCTTCTTCACACCCACAAGTTGCCAGTGGACCCGAATGACAAGCCCATCGCTTTGCACACCGACGAGGAGCACCAGCTAGCGGTGGTTTCGTTTGAGTCTAGCAAAACCTACGTGATTCCTCTCAAAGAGGAGGGTTTTGCGGACCCCATAGCCGTGGAATTGGGCACGGAAAAGGCCATTTCTGCGCTAGCACAGAACCCCTACGACCTCGGAGTCTATGCCTTCGGGGGCAACGAGAACGACCTTCAGATCGTGCGCCTATACAGCACAGAAAACGTCGAAAACAGCATCAAAGAGGGCCATTTTGCCGTGGAAAACCTCTTCCAGGCCGAGAACGTCGAAAACGACTGGTTGGACATGCGTGTGCCGATCTGGATAACCAGAATCCTCTTCAGACAGGCGCAAAAGGGCTACCGGGTCGTCACGGGCACCAAATACGGCCAGATACGTGTCTACGATACCACTGAGGGAAGGGAGCCCTTGGGCGACTACAAGGTCTGCGAAAAACCCGTTGTTCTGCTTCAGTTTGCGGACGACGACGACAACGAGGTGATCCTCTGCGACACTCACATATTCGTGGCGCGTCTCAGCTTGGTGCAAATCGACCCCAAAGGCTACAAGACCCACTCTGCGCTGGCGGGCACCATTACACGGCCCACGCCCAAACTCCTTGGAAAGTACGCTGCTGGCGGAAACACCGGTGCGATTTTCGGGGTGGCAGTGGAGGGCGAGGTGGTGGCCATGGGCGGGTTGGATCGCTATGTTCGTGTCTACGACGTGAAGACGCGTGCGGTGCTTGCCAAGGTGTATGTTGGAACGCAGATTTCGGACGTGGTGCTTTTGGACACGGAGGACGAGGCTGCGCCTGTGGAGGTTTCGGTTGTGAAAAAGAGAAGAAGGGTCAAGACGGAGGAGGAGGAAGAGCAGGAGGACGAGGAGGTGTGGCGCCAGTTGGAGGAGAACTCCAAGAGGCAGCGGGGCTAGGCGAGGTGGAAATCAGGGAGCAATGGAGATGAATGGCCCTAAGGGAGATGGAGGGCCATGGGGCTCGTTAAGGCCTCTTCAGGCGTTGAAGCGAGAGGACGCCAGTATATTACAGAAAGCCGCAATGCATGTTAGATAAGAAGCGAGTTTGGATGGAAGGCAATCTTAGATACGAGACAGCTTTTGCAAGGTTGCAGCCCCATAAGAGCTTGAAAAGCCAAACCCTCAATTTTTGGGAGTTTCTGGGATTTCGCACCCATTTGCAGATTTTTGCAACTAGTTGACCAAATTCTCAGACAAGGTGTTGGATGGCCCAAAAATGTCCAAACTCATTAAATCGCCACACGTCCGTGTCAGAGCTAAACCCATAGTTGGCTCACAACACACCCACACCCACAATTCCGGAGCCCAGAACCACCAATTCTCGTCTCCTACTACCTGACTATTGTACACCCATCCGCGTATTCTACACTGTTTCTCGCCCCATGCAATGCGTATATGCTACACCAGCAGAGTTCTCTGCTAAATGTCCCTTCTCCCTCTCTCTCTCCTTCTTTTTCTCAGCCTTCTTTTCTCACTTCGCCAACACCTGCTTCTGGAGCTCACCAAGGGCCTCCTCATATGCCTCCTTATCGCCCTCCGTGAGCAAATCCTTCGTTTCCACCTCCACGGTCTCCACGGGCCTCCTTCTGCCCACGTCCCTGAGAATAGTGTGCAACCACTTGCCCTCACCCTTTCCGAAGCAGAAACTGTAAGCGTTACCCTTCTGGTTGGCTCTCGCAGTACGGCCCACCCGGTGCACGTACTCGCGAGCAGAGTTGGGCAAGTCGTAGTTGACTACGTCGGTAATGGAGGCCATATCAAGACCTCTCGCGATAAGATCTGTGGCTACCAAGATGTTCACCTGCTGGCTGGCAAAATCGCGCAAGACCCTGCCCCTTATAGAGGCGCTGTTGTTGGTGGAGTTGATGTAGGCCACCGAGAGATTGTTCAGAACAGCGATTCTGGCGAAAATGAGCTCCAACAAACGAGACAACCGCAAAACGGCCTCGTTCAGCTTGGCGAAAACCAACACGTTGGCCCTCTTGCCCTGCGAAAGAAGGAACCTGGCCAAAATCAACGGCTTGAGCGCGCTCTTGGCCGACCCGAGCTGGATCTTGTGTTCCTCCAAAGTCACAGGAACGCTGAACATCTCTCTCACAAGCAGGTCCTCGCTGTTGACCACCACCAAGCGCGGCCGGTAGAACTTGAGGAGAGACAACTTGCCGGCGTCCGTAGTGAGAGTGGCAGAGAAAAAGAGCTTCTGCACCCGGAGCTCCCACTTGTTGGCAATGTCGCCGGAGCTCCTCTCCTCTATAGCAGAAACAAGTACCTGGGCCCAGTTCTGGAACGTCTGGTTGAGAAGCCTGTCGGCCTCGTCGATCACTAGATAGCGCAACAGCGACACCAGAATTGAGCCGTTTTTTATGTGGTCCACGAGCCTTCCTGGCGTGGAAATCACCACGTCGGGGACGCTGGAAAGCAACCGGAGGCCCTCCTCCTTGACCGAAACGTCGTTTCGCAACCCCACTATCTGTAGACTGGTTCCTCTCGATAGCTGCGAAAAAGTGCTTCTGACCTGGCCTACCAAGGGCCTGGTGGGAACCAAGACTATGGCCCTTACCCGCAGAACAACCCGCTGGTGCAACGCCTCCACTATCGGGACAACATAGGCGAGTGTTTTTCCGCTTCCCGTGGCGGCGTTCACGAGCAAGTCCCCTCTCGAGTCGGGACGGAGCCTGTTTCTGCGCATGTCTTCTAGAAGCATCTCTAGAACGGCTATTTGCACCGAAAAGGCTTCCTTGAAGCCCAAATCGGCAAGGTTGCGCATCATGAAGGGCGAAAGCGCAAACTTCTCGAAAGACTGGGTGTTTTCGGGTGCCGTGTACCTCGGCTTGGCGAGCCAATCAAGGTTCTTGAAAATCGCGTGGTTGGCGTGCAACCTTCTGTCTCTGGGAAGCGCCGGCTGGGGCATGGGCACCAAGTCCTGCATTTCCACATCGTCTTGCTCTTCCTCGCTGGAGGAGTCGTTTTGGGTGTTTTTCTGCACTTTCTGGAGCTTTTTGAAGATGTGCAGGTGTTTGGAGACGTAGGCAGGGTCGTTTTCGATGGAATCCACCTCCATGGGGTCCGAGACCTCTTTGGTCACGGTAAGGCTGTCTGCGGGGCTTTTCTTTGCTGGAAGCGTGGGTTTAGAAGCCTCCAAGGGGTCCTCGATGGGTTCCTCAGAAGAGTCATTAGAAGAGTCCTCACTGTCCTCACTAGAAGAGCCCTCACTCTCTTCACCAGACGAGTCCTCGCTCAGGCTGTCACTCTCTGCCTCTTCGCCCTTGGTTGTGCCACTCTTCTTCTGTTCCTTCTTTCCAGTCTTCTTAGTCTTCTTTTCACTCTCACTCGGGCTCCCTTCACCCCCACTTAACTCCACCATTTCTGCCCCGCTTTCGTCACTGCTTTCGCTTCCACTATCATCGTCATCCCTTCTTCTTTTCTTGCCGTTTTCTGGCTCGGCATAGACCGCCGTCGGGTCAAATCTGGCTGCAAACATGTCCCTTCTCTAACCGATGGCCATCGCATTTCGCATTTTTCAGAGGTCACGTGCTGAATACGTTACCAATTTTTCACTTCAACAAACTCCTCCACATATCCACCACTACACCAAAAAAGGCCCAAAATGCGCCCTGCGCTCTCCCTATTGGCCAGATCCTCGTGGAAGGGCCCTCATGTGGTTCCACTCCCCATAGCCAACGCCATAAAAACGGGAACACCCATAAGAACCAACGCCAGGTCCTGCACAGTTTTGCCCCAGTTCGTGGGCTTGAAGTTCCAGATCCACAACGGAAAGGAGTACGTGGAGGTGGAAATCACAGACGAGATGGTGGGGTCCAAGTTGGGTGAATTTGCTGCCACGAGGAAGCGCTTCATGTACAAGTTCTCGAAGAACTAGCCTGTAAATATACGATTCATGAGAGGGTGTAGCGGGAATGAAGTGAGGAAATGGTACTGAAAATGTATCTATATGGCAGGAATATGGAAGATGAAGAGGATTTCATGTACTTAGGCCCACTCGGGCCCAACTTGGCGTTCCTGAAAGGGCCGATACTGGCCCCCGGGCAAGTATAGCTTCCCGGAGCCAAAACGCTTTCGACATCAGGACGGTAGAGACAGGAGCAGTGTGGCCTCTGTGTCTGTCAGAGGCGTAAGGGGTTCAGGAGTGTACAGGGTACCTTACTGGGCCCGTTTTCAGGCCACTTTTCACCTTGAAGAGGCACAGGTCCTGAGAGTACACTGGTATGCCCCTAAGGGCATCTTAAAACCAGAGAGGCCCCCACAAGTATAGGACCCATATTCTCACTGAGAACGTCCTCGGGGCGTGTCTCCTCAGTTTCTATCCCTCGGGGTGTACGCATTCATACGCTCCTGGCGCAACTCTCCCGTCCGGTCCACACCCGGCCACTTCCCCCAGCCACTCAACCTCACCACCAACACGGTGGCATTGTCGTCGCCCCCAATGTACTCAATGAACTTGACCACCTCCTCGGCACACGCCTGCGGAGTGGCCCCCGCGCCCTTCATATTGACGTGCGACATGACAATGTCTCCGATCTCCTGGTCCGTGAGCTCGTTGGTGATGCCGTCCGAGCACAAGAGGAGAAAGCCCTCGTCGCCTCCGTGGCCGCCCACCGTGTATTTCTTGACCTCGTCTGCGCTCAAGCGTGAGGAAATGGTCTCCTTGTCGCCCACGATGACCTGGGTGATGTCGGGCTCTGCAGTGACGCCCATCTCCTTGAACTTGAGGTCACCGAAGGCCCTTGTGTTGGCAAGCGCTATGAACCGCTCCTCGCCGAAGGAGTCGGTCATGAAGAAGTTGGTGGCGTATCTTCGCAAGCGGGCGCTCTCTATGGGGTTGGAGGGGTGGTGCGACTGTGTGAGAGCGTGGGCCTCGCCGTGCCTGTCGACCAAAATGGCCTTGGTGTCGCCCACGTGCGCCACTGTGAGCTTGGAGACGGTCTTGCGATTAAAGTAGTACTTCTCGAGCACCGGAAGCGCCTCCTCCTCGGCAAAAAGCGTCTCCAAAAACGCCGACGTGCACGTAGACCCAGAGGCGTTGTCCTCCTGGCCAAAGAAGTCGTAGTCCGTCTGCAAAAAAGCCAACGGCAAGCGCATCTTGAGGTCGACCGCGCCGGAGCCGAGGCCCGCGAGAACCATGTCGTTTTGGCCCGAGCCCATCTTTGAAAACGTCTCCTCCCGGCTCTTGTACCAGCGCTTCCAGTAGCCCCCCACGTTCTTCCAGTACTTCTTAGCGAGCTCGTCTCGCGCCTCCGCACTCTGCGCGAGAGAAGTGGCGTTTTCGACCTCCTCAGCAAGGTTTTTCGAGAGAAAAGTCAGACACTGGTCGCCACCGTGGCCGTCAAAAATGCTGAAGTTGAACACCGTCCTGTTTTCCGGCAACTGGAGCACGCCGGCCAGGTACTTGTCCTCGTTGTACATGCGATTGACCCGCGAAGTGTAGTGGCCCAAATGTGAGGGGCTCTTGAGTAGGGGCACCCTGAGCTTGCCCTGGGGCGTCACCGAGGCACCCGTTCTTTTGAGGGCTGTGTAGGACACGGAGCTGGACACGGCTCTAGAGGCCGCAGAGGAGCGCCGGAAAAGCGGGCCGCTTCTCCGAAACGGCGCCAGCGCAGCAGGGAGCCCTCGTATGAGAGGACCGCGGGCCATGGCTCGTGGTCGGCGAAACTGGAGAAAAACCGAAACGTGGAGGTGCAGTGTGGAGGGTTTTTCTGGGGAACAAATGCGATGTGAAAGGGAGGAAGGGAGGAGCTGGAGAAAAAGAGGAGGGAAAAACTACGAAATAGAGAAAGGGTGCGGAACGGGTCTACGGGAGGATATGTGCATCAAAATGGTGCTTTGGGCCTCTGGGTGTGTTGTAGGCTTTCTGAGGGCGATTTTGGGGTGCTTTGAGAGACACTGCTGTCTCTGAGGCGTGCACCGTTTTGGGACTTCGAAGGGCCACACTGAGGGCTTCTTTGAGCCTCTGAAAAGAGGATTCCGAGGCTTCTGGATCTACGTGCGAAAAGCCCTCGGGACCCTACAGCTACCCAAACCCACTCGTAGCCCAACGCTCCTTTCCACACTCCATCGCCCTCACTTTGCGCTACACTTCTCCCACCTATCTTACGCTGTAACGTTCCAGCTTCTATATCACCAAGTTGTCGTCCGCATCCTCATCATAATTGTACTCCAAGGGGTCGTCTCTGTAGTGCCCAAAACGAGCCGAAATGGAGTCTCTGAACCCACTGATAGCCCCTCCAATCTGGCCCATTAGCGAGCTTCCGGATCTAGGCTCAAACTCCTGCGCCTCGAAATCCACTCTGTTGGAAAGCGAGTCATGGAAACTCCTTCGGTTGGCTTCATAATTGAGGTCCGCAGCCCCGTTGATGTCACCGGGTTCAGTTCCGCCCAAATTGAAAGGACGAAGGCCACTGGCCACCCTGTCTGCAGCATGCTGGCGTTTGAGCAACTCTCTGTTGATAATGCGCTTGGCCTCCACCACCAAAAGGTCCGTTCTTTTGACCTGGTCGTCATCGTCGTCTTCCTGGTCCAACCAATCCATATCTGACAACCCAAGCTTCTTTTTTAGCCTGTCGTAGACGTTGAAAACCGTCAAAACAACAGGAACAAGCACCAAGCGCGGAATCCAGTTGTTGAGCGCCAGAAAGAGACCGGTCAAGCCCACCAGCTGCCCAAACCACACCTCAAAAACGGATGCTCGCGAAACAAAGAGCGTGATAAAGTTGTATGATAACGGAATGGTCAATCTGGCGATGTAGGTGGTGTAAAAACACGCCGACACGGGGTCCGAGTCGCCGATCACCAAATGGTACATATTGAACACCTTGAGGCGTGTTAGCGCGTTCATAGCAGCGTAGAGCATATGCAGAAAGAAGATGGCCAGCACCGCAAACTGGAGGATGTTATGTTTGTGAAGGCCCGTCGAGTACACGAGCACATTCATGAGCGACAATCGCGAAGAGTGGAAGAACTCCAGCTGGATAACCACGAAAGAGGCAGCGAAAAGAACCACGGAAAATACCCTGCTGGCCACCGGCTCCACATGGCAGCGCCAGAGAAAGCCCAATCGCGGGCTGAGAAGCGTCCTATGCGTGGCTAGTCTGTAGACGATGTTTCCGCGAGTGGACGGGTCCGTGTTGGCCCTAGCCGCTACCACGTCCTCCAACAGCACCACCTTAACAAGCAACGACTCGAATTCGGAGGTGTAAGCGACGTACTTGTGCAAGTTCAGGTTGAAGGAGGCCGTGAGCTTGGTCATATAAGCCACGGTGAGCCTGGACCTTTCTATGGGCTCCTGGGGCAGGCGCTCAGCCTGTTCGCGGAGGTCTCCGGGGATGTTTGCGTAGAGCTGGAGAATCCAGTCGCGGTAGGAGAAGTCTTCGTCGCCACGGGTGAAATTTTGCGCCAAAACAACCACCTGGAGCACGTCCTCTCTAAATGAGATTTTCGTATCTTCTAGCTGGTCCACAAGCCTCGGAACCTTGGAATACTGATGCGCAAGATCCTGGGCAATGTTTCCCTCCCGCCAGCGGTTTCGCGCGAGGCTTATAAGCCCGTGGGCCATCAACCACAGGGCCAATATAAGCGCATAGAGGTGGGAAACAGCGATCACCATCAACTTCACATGGCCCAAAGTGAAACCCACCTCAAGCACCAAGTAAATGAAGGCGGCGAGGCCCACGCCCAAAACGGCCAATTGGAACCGGAGATTGCGCTTCAAGGCGTCAAACACCCTATTTCTGGTGTCGTAGTGGCCCAGCCTGTAGAATTCCTGGAGAAACGGAAGCACGAGCCACGTGAGCGCAAAAGTGGACCAGTAGCTGAACTTCCAGAGCCCCAAAATGTTCCCGTCGGGTAGCCACGTGATGGGCGTGGGGCTGTTGTGCAGGACGTAGTCGAGTGGCAAGAGAAACACGATCGAAAGGGGAACAAACACTGCCAAAACGAGCGGAACCAGGAGATACACGGGCTGTCGGAAGAGATTTATGTGTCTCAGGACACCCGCCACGGTGGCAGCGAGCGCAATTGCATAGCAAACCGCTGCAATTAGCCACATGGAGGGGGTGAAGGTTATGGGTGGGTGGTGATCTGTGCAGGATTATGAGAATGGAGGCCAGTTCGGTGAAAGGGTGTATGTGCAGGACAGGACCCTGACGAGGAAGAACGACGTGCTTGGCTAGTGGTCTTGTGTGGATTGACTTGGGCTTGTGATTTCTGGTGTACTCGAGAGAGTCGGAAAGTTGTGAATGCGAGAAATGTGCCTTTTTTGAGGGTGACCGAGGGGGCTGTGGCTGCTGTCGCGACAAACATTTGCGACATCATTTTGCGACAGACGTTTCGCATTACGTCACATCGACCATTTGCACCTGAACTAGCCCTCTTCAAACGCCAGCAATATGAAAAAAGAGGACCCCTCATCTCAGATGGACAGCATTAGTCAACATCCTCAAACTCCGCTTTCCTGGACTCCCCTGCAAAAAACCACCCCTTTTCCCTCCAATGTCTTCTCGCTGATATAAGCATGATATCCTGCATACAGCCCGATCCCGCCGAACCCCAGGGCCAGACTATAAAAGTGGCAGTTTGCCATCCCCCATTCTATAAAAGGCCGCCCTTTTCCTCCAGTTTACTCCCTCGAAAATGCCACCCAAACACGTGGGCTTCGCCCCCGCCCCCGAGGAAGACCTCCACGAGCACCACCAGAATCTCAAGGCCATCCGCGATGAAAAGCTGAAATCACACCCCTTCCACCGGGTTCCTCCGGAGCTTTCGTATTTGGAGCACAGAGAGCCCGGACCCAAGCCCCTTAGTGCCATTGAAAGGCAGCAGAAACAAAAAGAGAGGGATGCCCAGCCTGCCTCCACCAGGTCCAATTACGTGGTCAATTTAACAGGCCTCAGATACTACGCTATCAAGGAGGTGGCGGTGCAAAACCGCGCCACGGAGCTCAATTTCAACTACCCTGACATCGACCTTCCTGTTCCGACAAATACAGTTTTGGTGGACGTGAAGTACGCCTCTCTCAACTCCTTTGATTGGGCAAAGGTGGGCCAGTTTGGCTTAAATGTCAGTGAGACTAAAATAGGTTTAGGCTACGAGTTTGCGGGCATAGTCGTTGATGCAGGAAAGAGCTTGAAGGACGAATATCCTGCGGGAACAACCGTTTTCGGTACTGTTGCCCAGAACTCCAGAAGAGGCGCCCTTGCTACCAACATCGTGATAAACCCGTCCCGCGATGTTTTGGTCAAAGTGGACGAGGAAACGTTGAAAAGACTCGAGAACATCGATTTCGAGCTCAAGTTTGCGGACAAGCCAGCGGCAAAGGAGTTTGAAATCGGCAATGACGAGGAAAACGCCGAAACTGCCTCGGAAGGAGCTAAAAAGGACCCCGTTTCCGCTGATCTCGATAAAGTGTGCTTGAAAACCGCTCTTCCTGCTCTCTCTAAGCTCTCGTCATTTTCGGTACTTTTCTCGAGGACAAAGCAGGCTCTTTCTCACTCTAACAAAGCTCTCAGGAGCCAAAAAGCCAACATTCTCATAAACGGAGCGGACTCGAACTTGGGCTTCACGCTCTTACAACTACTCAATTCCTACGAACTTGATAGGCTCAACTTGATACTCATCACCAGAGAAAGCAGTGCCGGGTATATGCGCAAATTCGTCAACAATATCAGCAAATACGACCCCTCTAAGGTCAAAAACATCAGCATCATTCCCTTTGACATGGTCAATGAGGACTTGATTTTGCCAGGAGAGGTTCCGGAAGTTGTATATAA
Source organism: Wilhelminamyces tanticharoeniae (assembly GCA_030558325.1). Classification (NCBI taxonomy): domain Eukaryota; kingdom Fungi; phylum Ascomycota; class Pichiomycetes; order Serinales; family Metschnikowiaceae; genus Wilhelminamyces; species Wilhelminamyces tanticharoeniae. The sequence goes on along the minus strand of JAJMSI010000027.1, from coordinate 114,211 downwards.
GAAGCTCGACTTCTTTGCGGGGGAAATTATCGAGGCCATGTTCAGCACCGCTTCTGGTGACGCCTCTGTCACCGCTCAGAACGCTAACGACTTCAAACTCGACTTGGTAGTCGATATAGCTGGTAGCAGGAAGTTGCTCCAGAAGACCACTACACGTTTCGACCGCTTAGATCTGATCCAGATGCCTTTTCTGAGTAAGATAGCGCCCACCACAAGCCTTGCAGAGATTTTCCTGGCTCCCACTGCGGAACCTCTTTTTGTCAAGCTTTTGAAGCCCAAGAAAATGGAGTCGGCTTTTGTTTCGATGTGCAAGTACACGGTAAAGGTGCCTAGCTACAGCGTGGATGAGCTCTACGACAACTCGGAGTTCAAAACGTGGTCTGGATGGACTGGGTCATTAGCCAACCAGTTTGTGAAGTATAACTACTTCGACGAGACCGTTTTGAAGACCAAAAAAGTGTGGTTAGAGGAGGCCTTGCGGCTCGTTCTCGAGGGCCAGTTGCAGTTCCGCATAGACGCCTTTTTGGACTGGAGAAACGGCTACAAGGAATGGGTCAAGCAGTTGCGCCATGAGGACGGCAAAGTGATTTTTGCGGTCGAAGACTTTTGAGGATAAAGCTCTTCCTTTTCGGGAGGACCTGAGTAAAGTGCGCAAAATCCATATTTCAGTGTTACTAAGAAGCGACATTTGGAGGATGTGTGCTCGTCTTTTGTGCGGGAAGAAGCACGGGAAAAGGCATCCAATCAAGCCACGCCCGTGCTCACGTTCTGCTGACATGAAAAGGGACCCATGTATTATAACCTGTGCATATCAGTGTACTTCTGCTCTGCAACCGGGCTGTTCGACGTTCCTTTCGCAGCCAAAAGAGCGTATCTTGATTTATTTATAGAGAAGCATAGTTATAATAGGGGGCGTTTTCCAGGTACTTGCGCCCAAACGCATTTCCCAAAGGGGCCTGTACTTCTTCGAATGCGAGAGTGGGTGCGAAAACTGCTTCCAAAGGTCGATCTAAATACCTCTTCTTACGTCAATTACACAAGTATATGCCCACGAGCTGCTTGTTTATGTAAATTTGAAACCGATTCTCTTCTAAGCTTGTTTTGATTTCCCCTTGCACGAATATTGAACAATCTTTCCCATACTGGTTGCAATGTACACTTGCAATTTGCAGCTCATGGAGCTTTTCACAGGTCTCCCAGATCTCCCTTGGAGCAGAAATCAGGCCGAAATAAGAATTGCAACCTATAGCAGCGCATTGTTCTCTCAGCCGACTAGGGGTCCGGGCCCCTAATCCCCGTTGAACCCGGAATTTGAGATACACAATAGGCAAAGACCCTGAGAACGCATTTTTGCACATGTTGCTTTGAAAGGAGCAGGACACGTGTTGTGTTTTGAGCTGAAGAGAGCTCTGCCACGCCCATTTGGGCTCCTTTTTTGGGCTCCTTCAGGACCCAGGATTGGCACACTCTTTTGTCCATATAGAAGCGTCGTAGGCCCTTATAGCTTGTTCAAAATGCACCGAAACGGGCGCTTTTTCGCCCAAATGAGCACCAGGGGCTCTCCGGACCGAGGCCTCTCGTTCAGTGAGACCGAAGGTTGCCGAGGGCAATTTCCCGTCGCTTGGTTGCTGGCCTATTGTATGGCGGTGTACGGGTGTTTCACTTGCATCCCGCCTGATTTGCACCCTTGGAAGAGGCCCATCAAAAAGCACCTAAAAGGCGCCTTTTCGGCACAAAGAAGACCAGAAGCCCCCAAACAGCTATATAACGAACACTGCCAAGTTTCAGCGTAATCGCCATCCTTTTGGCGGTTTTGGGGTGCCTCCCCCACTCAGGCTGGTGTCACACCGAAAAACAAATCACGGTATCCTTAACACCACTGTTTTCTCCCAACACCCGTTTTCCGGCCCCCACACGCCCACAAAAACGCCTCTGCTTTCGTGGCTCGCCACTTTCAAGGCATGCAAATCATGTCCAGCTCCATTAGCGTCCAGTCGCTCGTAGGGAAGCTACCTGAGGGCTACAGGCCCCTGGAAGCCCAGAAAGAGTGCCAGGAGCCACCCAAGGGCGTCAAAACGGAGGCGCGTGACCACGAGATGGCGACAGACAAGTCTTCGGCCCAGGACGGGCCCGGAGATACCGAAAAGGCGCCGTTTACCGGCCTTCAGGGGCCCCATATCCCCACAGCAACCCCCGCCGCCAGCACGCCCCCCAACCCCGGAAGCAGGCCACCAAACGCGCCGGGAACGGCCGAAACGCCGGCCTCCGTGTCCCAGACGGGGCCGCCGCAAGCCAACAGCGGGCTTTTGGCCCTACTAGGCCCCAATGTCACTGCCTTTCCATACTCAGAACAGGCCTACATCGACAGTATACGGCTCAGAACGGAGCAGGAGCGCACCAAACAGGAGTTCTACCGACTCGAGGTGGCGTCCAAAAACCTCGCCATCATGCAGTTGGCGGTCCGCGCCAAGATCCCGTCGCATATGATACCCATGATGTGTGTTGGGGGCTCCGTAGAAGACGCAGAGAGCCGAGGAAACACCCAGAAGCGGCACACGCCACCCTCGCTGGGTCCAGAGCCCGTTTCGACGCCCGGAAGCTCGGGAGACGCGCGCTTCCGGAGCCGCGAACTAGATTCCCTCAACGCCAGTCCCGTTGCTCCGCTCAACTTCCGTTTTGGCGCGGGTTCTTCTTCCCGAAGGCCGCTTTCGCCCGCCAAAATTGGCGCCGCCGCAGTGGCCAACTTGGCTACTCCTATAACTCCCTACCGCTCTTCTCTGCAGCGGCGAACGCTTCCTCTTCACCAGCGGCACTTCTCTATGCCCACGGAATCGACGCGTTCCGACATTTCCAGGACCACCTCGGCGCCTGTAAAGCGCCCAGGGCCCCTACAGTCGCCGCAGGGTAGTACCTCGGCCATACAAGTCCGTCCTGCGCCCGCACAGCCGCTCCAGCAGCAGCAGAGATCTGCGCTCCCTCCCTCGCAGGAGCTGATGACGCTGTTGCAGCATATCATTCAATTCCACCACTGGCAGCCGGAAATGGGCGGCCCTGGGCCACCACAGCAACAGGCGTACCGCTTCCAGCCGATTCCCCAGTCCCACAAGCGCCATAAGCTGAACTCGGGTATGTCCATAGATATGACAGCACAGGATTCGGATATCAAGCTGATCAAGGAAGAGTCCGACAACGATCAGGACATGCTGATGGACACTAGCACCACCACCGCTGCAGAGCCCCGTGACAAGGACCAGCGCAATTTGGGAAGATACCCGCACGACATCTTGTCGCCCACGCTGTTGGCCCAGTAACTGTGACCTGTGAAAGCAGAACGACGATACAAGACGAGAACGAGACGGAAATGGTACCTTTGGTTTGGCACGGGAGCCAATAAGACGCTGCTACTGGTGGTGTTTGGGAAAGACAGTATACCTTGACGGTAAGGGTTGCTTGAGCAATGCATAGAAATACATCGGATTTTTGAAAAGGGGAGATGGAGCAGTTTTACTGGAGAAGTGAAATTGATGTTTTTGAGTGGTTTGTGGTGGTGTAGGTAATATTTGGAGATCTTATTCGGGGCTATTGTCATGAGCTAACGCGTGCTTTTACAGGAATTTGCATTTAAGACTTGGGTGCACCTCTTGGTGACATGTCAGCTTGTTATACGAAAACACCATTCTCGGCCGGTAATATATTTCTTCCTTTCCTTATTCAAAGGGATGTACTTCACTTTTGGGAGTTCAGTGGATTTGACCTTCCCCAGCAGGAAGTCTGAGAAAACCGCATCTCGCACCCTCTTTCAAAGATGAGAAGCTTATTCCTACCCAAAGTGCTGTGACACTCGTCCAAAAATATGACCATGGCCTCTCTCCCTTCTTTATCGCCTCTCTAAGCTTTTTTTCCTCTTTCTCCTTCTATATTACACCTTTTCTATATCAAATAACTCCTCAACTTTTACAGCGCCTGGTAATTCCTATAGGCCGTCTCGGCCATCTCCTCCACCTCTGCCAAGCTGATGGCCACCATCTCGTCGTCACCCTCTTCTGCCTTCTCAAAGGTCACCTGGTGTCTCTCGATGGAATCGTATTCCTTTTTCAAGTCATGGGCCAATCCTCGCAACGAGCCCTCGCTCACCAGATCGCTGATAATCCACGCACACAAGTCCTCGAGCCAGATTTTGTCGTAGACATAATAGACGTCGTGAAAGCGGAACAACTCCTTGAGATTGAGCAACGACTTGAGCACCATGCGCTTACCTCCCCGCAAATTGTAGTACACGTCCTCCCAGACCTTCTGCACCACCTTGTAGTTCCTATGAAGCGGATAAGAGAGTGCTCTTCGCACCGATGTGAGAGCCACCGCACGCAAGAAGCTCTCTTCGTGGCCCAGAAAGGCGATTTGGGCGTCCAAGAACGCCATTTGCGGAGTGAGCTTGCCCACGGTCCACGCGCTTTCAATATTGTGTTCCCCCTCGGTTTCCCTCATGTCGTACTGGTAGGCGAAAAGGAGCGAAACCACGATCCCGAAAAGCTGCTGCTGCTGTGGCTCATCCACGAGATAGCTTTTTCTGGGGAGGTTCATCATCTTCTCTTGCTCCTCCTTGGAGAAGTCCACCAGCATCACAGGCTCCCTTTCCTCAGTGGGAAGCGCCTGCTGCACCTTGTACCACTTCATGAACATCTTGGTGGACGGCGACCGCCACTCCAAAATCTCTTTGAACAGCTTGTCGTCGTCTTCGCTGGGGTATTTCTCCATTATGTAGTCGGCGGCGTAGTACTCAGGGTCAAACTTGATGTTCTCCTTGATGAGTCTCTCGATGATTCTATCAGAAGCAGCCGTGGTCTCGGGATCTCCCAACTCGTTGATATCGTTTCCGTTGGACGTGGAGACGCCAACGATACCACTGTACTGGCCATTGAAGCCGTAAGCAGCAGAATTGACGCTGATTTGCTCTTCCTGGGGCATGCTTTGGGGGATTTCCCAGTTGTGCGACTCGCCCTCGGCGAAGCTGGCAGCCGTCTGCGCGCTTTCGAGGTTGTTGGAGACGTCTAGCTCCTCTATAAGAGGCCCTTTTGGCGCTGCTTTTTCTGTATCTGGGTCCCTCACTGTTCCCTCGTTGTTCAGCCGAGCAAGCAACTTGGCGCTCAAGTCCAAGTCGGGAAAAAACTGGCCCTTGGTCTCCTTGGGGATTTTGATTTTGACGGCCTCGCTCTTGGAGTCGTAGGCGGCGTGCGACCGCTCGTCGTCAACACATGGAAACGGAAAACGAAGGCGCAAATAGTAGGGGCTCAACAGAAAGACAAAAAGCTCGTCTTCTACCACCATCTCGATGCCCTGGGCGCTGAAACGCACGTGTGAGATCTTCACATCGATGAAGACGAACTCGTCATCCTGAGAGATGGAAAAAAAGGGCGTGATCATGGCTTTGTGGGTGTAGTGAAGTGGATTGCAGCTAAGTAGTGCTCAGAGTCCTGAGGGTAGTTTTGGACCTGATTAGCTCCTGTGAAGCTTGGGTCTCCTTCAAGCTGAGTAGCCGTCTTCTCAGTCAAGTGTGAGATTGAGTCCTTCCCAACCCTAGTGAGGCGTAGTTGAGTCGCGCGATGTGTGGCCCAGCAGTATTGGGGGATGGCCCTGTTAAAGCCAAATACGTTCCAGAAGTATGTCTAAAATGACCACAGCAGATTCAGCCAGTTATGAATATGCACTTCAACAAGCAGAGTGCACGAACGTCAAAAGGCTCTAGATAACACTTCACCCAGTTATCTCTTCTCACACAATTTCGCACCACAAATCAAATTTCAATCATCTCATCGCATCTCAAACCACCCAAAATCCTTTAAGGGTCCCGTTTCCCATACATCTCACTGTTTTTTTCGCGAAATGGACAAGACCTCCGTGACTGCAGCTGCAGAACCCCCCCAGACAGCACCCACAGCGAAGCCCAGGCGCCGGTTCGTAGGGAAATCCGCCAACACTGCTGCTCCGGGCGCCCTAGTGGCCCCCACAAAAAGACATGTGGGCCGCGTGATGAACCAGGTCCCGGACGACATCCTCCACGATGAAGAACTCAATGCTGCCATCAAGCTCCTTCCCTCCAACTACAACTTTGAGATCCACAAAACTGTGTGGAACATCAGAAAGCACGGTGCCAAGAGAGTGGCCCTCCAGATGCCCGAGGGCCTCCTCATCTACGCACTCGTGGTGGCGGACATACTTGAGCAGTTTTGCGGTGTCGAAACTGTTGTCATGGGTGACGTCTCCTACGGAGCGTGCTGCATAGACGACTACACTGCCAGGGCGCTCGACTGCGACTTCATCGCCCACTACGCCCACTCGTGCCTCGTGCCCATCGACGTGACCGCCATCAAGGTGTTATACATTTTCGTGACCATCAACATCGACGAAAACCACCTCGTGAAGACGCTCCAGAAGAACTTTGCGCGGGGCACCCAGATTGCCGCTTTTGGCACCATCCAATTCAACCCCACCATCCATAGCGTCAAGGCAACGCTAGAAAGAGACCCACAACACCCCATTTACGTTATCCCGCCCCAGACCATGCCCCTCTCGAAGGGCGAGGTTCTCGGGTGCACATCTGCCCGTCTCGATAAGGCCCATATATCTGCGATGGTGTACGTGGGAGACGGGCGTTTTCATCTCGAAAGTGCCATGATCCACAACCCCGAGATTCCGGCTTTCCGCTACGACCCCTACCTGCGGAAGTTCACCACCGAGTACTACGACCAGCAGCAGATGATCTCCGTGAGAGAGGACGCCGTCCGCACAGCGGCCTCTGCTAAGAAGATAGGCCTCGTACTAGGGGCCCTTGGGCGCCAGGGAAACCCCGCGACCCTTGACAAGCTTGAAAAGAAGTTCTCTGAAGCCGGAAAACACGTCGTCAAGATCATTCTCTCTGAGATCTTTCCCCAGAAGCTCCAGATGTTCGACGACATCGATGCCTTTGTGCAGGTGGCCTGTCCCAGATTGCTGATAGACTGGGGCTATGCATTCAACAAGCCGTTGTTGACGCCGTACGAGGCGATGGTGATGTTGGATAGCGACCAGAAGTGGAGCGAAAAGTACTACCCCATGGATTACTATGCCAAAGAGGGCTACGGAAGGGGCCAGGTGCCGGACCACACAAATGTGGTATAGGATGATATATGGAGGAGAAACGAAAGACGCACTCCAGAGATGTTCTGAGACCTAGGATACTAGGGGATTCGTAGACACCTTTATGACTTAATGGCTCTCAAAGTTACCCTACCCCCTACCCTTGTGGCTTTCAAGCCCTACAATGTACTCTAGCAAGCACCAGTATGACGTAAGGCCTTCTACCGCATTGACTACACTTCACACAGACCTTAAACCTACGCCAGTCCGCTTCAAACCCAGTAATGTATTTTACACCTCCCCATGCTATCTTCACACAGACAACGCCAAACCCGCCTTCACCTGCGCATAGGCTTCCTCAACGCCTAGCAAAGTGGCCACTTCATAATCACCCCACACAAGCAAAGACTCGCCCAAATACTCCTGGCACAACAAGTCGAATTTGAGGTAAAACTTCACAAACTCGATCGACGAGTTCGTCACCACTTCGTTTACGGTTGTGGGACTATTCAACTTTAAAAGAGCCTGCTGCATGTCGAGCAAAGCAGATGGAACAAACTCCTGGAGCGCCTCGTTGGCCTGGAGAACGGTGTCCTTGTTGAACAATTTGTTCTCCACGATGGGCTGGTAGATGGAAACGTCGAAGAATGCATCCTCGAAAGGACATATCATGTTCACAACGTTGTGGAAGTCAGTGAGCTTGCATCCGTCCACCAACTTCTGAAAGTGGATTCTGGTCAACTCAGCGGTGAGCTCCGCAATCAAGGCGTCGATCTCTAAGAACTTATCGTTGAGAAGCGACAACGGCATGATTTTGGAAAGAATCAAGTCCAAGAAGTTGGCCCTGAGAATCAACTGGTCGCTCGAGGAGAACGACTTGGTGACATTCTTTGATACGTGCTCGTCAAAGATCTCGATTGGCTCGTTTACTATCAACTTCAAGAATTCCTCGTTGTCCTTGATGGATAAGTTGAGGATCTTCTCCGTGGTGATCTGGTCGATAATGGGAAGTAAGTCCGAGTAGAAGTCAATGATCCACTCTGGAGGCTGCAAATCCGAGTTAAGTTCCAATTGGGCCAGGTTGGAGTTTCTCACTGTCAATAAACGGCTCTTGATGATGTTACTGATCTTGTCCTGAGACAACTTGATCAATTCCGCAATTATGGTGAGTAATTTGGGGGCTTCTGACAGATCTGTAGCATCCCTATGGCGGTTTATCTGCTTTGTGAAAATGATACTGTACAACTCCAAGAGATTGAAGATCTGGAAGCTGGTGGAAAGTTTCGTCTCCAAGGAGATCACTTGATCAATGCGAGATTTGATAGGCCGCGAGAGAGAGTTGAGGATCTTCGAAATGATGTCGTTGACAATGTTCTTGAACTCCTCCTCGTCATTGTCGATGGAGAATATGCTGGTGATGACCTCCGTCTCGTTGACAACCAAAGAGTGAATGTAGGCTAGCAAATCGCCGATAAAGCGAACAGAATCGTGCGCAGAAAGGAGGAGTGGCCTATTAGAGTGGTCGCTGGAAACTGAGCCTACTATACTGCCTCTGGAGTCGGTATTTTCGCCTTTCTTGTCCAAGTTTCCGTTCACCTGGAGGAAGAACTCATCCACCATGATCTTCAGCCGCGCCTCCACAAAGGTGCTAATGATGGAGCTGAAGTAGTTCATCTTGTTCTTCAAATACCGCAAGCACCGGTGCAAAGTCTCCACCCGTGAGCGCGTGTGCAAGGAATACAAGTTGAGAAGCGTCTTGTTGGTGAAGGAGATGATGCGCTCCACAGCCCTGTTGATGATCTGGTTAGACTTGGACATGATCTTCAACCCCAACTGCGCGTTGTCGACCGACAAGAGCACGGAGCAGTTCTCGTTGATCACCTCGGCCTTGGCCAAGCACACGAAAAACTCGTCATTGATGTCGCCGGACTCTAGCACAAACTCTTCATACTCGTTAAGCGTGAACTTCTCCCGGAAGCTCATGAGGAGACCCTTTTTCAACAGCACGAGCTGCTTCTGCCGGTTGAGGTCCCTAATGGTATCGGTGAAGGTGCTGGTGGACTGCGAATCACGCGCGAGCTTCTCGTTAATGTCCTGTTTCATGTCATTGAGGGCCCTCACGCGCTCCTCTACGTATTTGAGCGTCTTCACTACCGGCTGGTACTCCTTCAACACGAGACTCTGACTCTTGATGAGGTCGTCCTCGATCTCCCCACGGAGCCTCTTGCGCGCAACAGAGCCCACGACGCCGGGCTCCACCAAATCGTCGATGCTGGCGATTTTGGCCTCAAGTGTCTGAAACGTCTCCCTGATAACAGCGTCTGTCAAAGGGCCGTTGAGGACACGTGCTAAGCGCGTGGATAAGGTAGCAGCAGAGGTAGCAGACGAAACGGAGTCTTGATCGGCCTTTTCCGAGATCTCCGCCAGATCGATGAGATGCAACGACAAGTTGGCGTACTTCTCGGCCAATTTCGACTCCTCAGAGGCCTTGACGCTGTCTGCCTCGCCCTCATTGTCGAGATTGAGAAGGTTTCTGGTGAGGTTATTGAAGTTCAGAAACTTCTTTCCTAACGACTCAATGTTGGAAGAAATGGGTAGCGAGAGCGCTGGTTGTGGTTGTGGTAGCTGGTCGGTATCCTGAAAGGCATCGAAGTCTATAAAGTCCATTTTTGGGAACGATGGTGATTCGACTTGGTTAGTTCTGAAAGAGAGACATCTCGTGTGCAGGACAGTATGTTCAAATTTGAGAACAGACTTCCAATACCATTTTCTGAGGCTGCGAAAAACCTCCCAGAACAGCACCAGAAGGCGTATTGTGGACTGAAAACGGATCGTGAAGAATTCTGGCCGATGCTAGAAAACATTCGAATGTTGTACCAATTACAAGTAAACCCGCACTTAGAAGAAGCTAGCATATGTGTGCATTTGACGGCCGGCCCCAGCTCTCCCACCCTATAATCTTTATGAGGACTACTCCATTCCTCCCAAAATGCGGCAATACTATAAAATCAAAAACCAGAACAAGGGCATAAGTCGGCAAATAAGGGCCTCTACAGTATACATCACGATGATCTCGTCTCTAAATGGGCCCCCACTAGCTCGGGACAGAGCCCTACTATACATCTATAATTTGGTGTACCTGCTTCACGATAACAAGTCGTTGATCTTCAAACTCGTGCTCCGACCCGGCTTGGGCTGCTCGCTCACACTGGCGGCGAGGAGGATGGACGAAATCCCGCTTTTTTCCTCCTTCTCCAAGGCCTGCTTGGGGCTGGTGGCGATGTAATTGGCGGCATTTTCGTCCTTGGGTGACTTTACCGCAATATGCGATGTCTCCATTAACATCAGAGTGGAGCCGCTGAGCGACTGAAGACATTTAGACGCATTTAGAATGTCTGTAAGATCACGCTGTGATATGTTCAGGGGAAGCAGCTGCAGGTGTTTGTGGGACAGCCTTTTTGGGCGCGGAACCGGCTTACTGGGAGCCAGAAACAGGCCAATGGCTTCCAGCAGTGCCTCCAGAATGGGTGTAGTCACGATATTTGGTGCTAAAGGTTGTTGAATACTGGCTTCAATGGGCATCGTATGGCCTGGTAATGGCCCCCAAGCCGGTCCAGAGGCACCAGTGCGGTTGGCCTCTGGAATGGACCCTCTCCTCTCAATTCCCGGCAGCTCAAGGAACAGTGGAGGGGTGGGCAATGCCAAAATGGGTCGCGGGTCCGGATTTGTGCGTCTTCTGCGTTTCCGGGATGATTCCAGTGCCATGGTTGGGTTGCTGAGCTTCATTTCGCCAGCAGCAAAGACTGAACTGTCCTCCAGGACGTCATTTAGCCGCAACTCGCCGTATCCCGGGTCCTCGGGCCGCAAGCAGTAGGAGGGGAAGTCCACGCCGAAAATGGGCACGAGTTCGTGGCGAATGGGGTAGCAGAAACGGCGTGCGAGCACCCGACACAAGTTATAGGGAAGCCACGTTCCCTGGATTTTGAGGAAGCCTCCGCGGATGCGCTTGATATAGGCGTGGAACTGTTTGGGTGTGGAGTCGAGAAGCTTGACTATGTCTGCCTTGGACGCCGATACGGTGGCGGGAGGAGCCTCTCTTAGGGACGCCTTCCATATGCCTGTCAAATGCACGTAGCCTGTTTCGTAGTCCCAAATAACCCAGTGGCCGTTTACGGGGTACTCGAACACCACCAAGTAGTTTCTCTGCGGGTCTATCGCCGCCGTGGAGTACTTTCTGACGGCAATATGGGGATATATCAGGTTCTTGAGAAGCGCTAGCTTGTGTTCCGGAACCGTCAGAAGGTGCGGTAAGGGTGTTACTGGGAAGTTCACCTTATTGACTGGCTGCAACGGCTGTGACGGCTGCGGGTGCAACGAGAAGCGAGAGACAAGCCCGGCAGAGGACGCCCTTTGGCCCTGGGAAATGTGCGAAGAGCCCGTCTGCAGAGCGCGTGGGTAGAATGAATGGGCCGGGTAGCTGGCTGAGCGCACGTGCAAAGGGTGCTGGAGGACATTGGGCTGGTAATGGGGCGGCTGCAACCACGTCTGGGCCTGGAAAGTTGTCTGCGAGGAAAGGGGGTTGGGGGGACCGGCGATGAGGTTCTGGGGAGGCGACGTGGAGGTCGGGTTTTGGAGAACAGGCACCCTGGAGGAGGAGCTCAGGTGGGACAGAGCGCCTGACGAGGCTCCCAGGAGCGTCAGTGAGCCTGAAGGAGAGCCCTGGAAGGTGTGAGTACCAGATAGGCTGCCAGGAGGGAGACTAGGTAAGCCCGTTGCAGAAGGAGGGAAAGGGGGAAGGCCGGGGGTCAGCGTCTTCGCGGCATTGAGCCCACCACTAGGGGCATTTATAGCACCCGGGCCGATTGGAGAGCCCAGAAGGGGGGGCAAGCTGGGAGCAGGACCCTGAAAAGGCTGTATTCCAGCAGCTGGTCCGGAGAAGGCCAGGGGGCCATTTGGGGGCTGGGAGAAGGCCCATGCGGAGTCTCGGAGGGGCTGTAGTGGGCCCAGGAGCGGCTGTGGGCGTCTGTTTGCGACGGAGGCGGCCATTGGGGGGAGGTGGGGGCCCTTCGGGGCGCCTGCTGGGGTAGACTGGGGGGCGTGGTTGTTTGTGGCCACTTGGAAGAGTAGGCGTCCCTGGTGGGAGCCAGCATCCTTTAGGGGCGTTTCTGAGGGTACCAGCGCTCTAGCAGGTCCCTTTTTTTCAGGCTTTTGTGGGCTGGGGGCTAGATCCTGTTGGCGAGACTGGCCAGACATGGCGAGTGCGAAGGGAAGGAGAAGGAGCAGACAGCAGGGGCAGGCAGCAGAAGGACGGGTGGCAGGCAGAAGATCAGAACAGGACCACAACGAGATCAGAACTGGACCAGAACTAGATCAGAACAGGACGAGAACGAGATCAGAAGCAGCGGTTCAGCACAGGGGTTCCTCACGCAGGCGGTTTCCCCGAAAACCGTCTGTGGGCCAGAAGTGCGTGCAGCTACAGCAAGAAACCAACGGCTACCGGCATCCGGTGGCTTACAGCAAAACTACCGAGCCCCGGCATCCGCAGCGAAGGCAATCGTGATTCGTGAACCGAAGCCCGGGGCCAACAATAGCGCAGGATACGACAGTTTCACCCGCCCAGGGCCCCGGATGGAGACATGCACACTAGACGCCCGAAAAAGTGCCCCCGCCGGCCCCTTTATTGCTGGCGCCGATCTGCACCCGCGTGCGGCTTAACACGGCTTGCCGGCCAGGGTTCGATTGTGCTAGCAACTGCTCTCTACAGGGAGTGAAACTCCACAATGGACGCTCGCAGCAAAGAACCCGGTCGTGTGCAGGAGGGGTACCATCAGGCTGCGGGGCCGGGAGGGTCTACGGGCCGAGGAACACGCTGCCACACGGAGAGGAGTCTTAGGGGGCTCTGTGGTGGATCGATTTGGGGCCGCACTTGGTGTGGGGCAAGGAGGGGCATTTTCAGGCACCTCAGGGCCCATTTTCGAGCCCTTGAATTTCGCGTGGGCAAGCGTTTGAGCGCATTTGGCACCCGCCCCCGCAACCGAAAACACACAATACAGGGTCCAGACATGGCCTAGAACAATAGCACGGAGACGACCCGGCTCCAGCCCGGGCCTCTTCGCACTTTGGTCTGAGGCGGCCTGTTTACGGGTGCGGGGCGGTCCGCCAAGGCTCTAGAAGCGGTGTACAGGCTAGGGTGGCCCAGAAGTCAGTAGATGGCCAGTTTCACGAGAAGCTTTTACGGAAGACGAAAGAGGGGCGTTTCCTCGGAGGATTCCGCCCAAACGGCTGTACTGGGCGTAGTCTAGAGGATATTGGCAGGCGAATTGGGGCCAAAACGGACTGTGTGAAACACGCGATTATCTGCAAAACGGAACGACCGCCCCATTGGGCCCCGTCACTGTGCAGCTCTACTAGCCCCTTCTGCGTTGGCGACCAATGGGCTGGTCTACGTTATTACTGTGCTTTCACTCTTTTTTGGCATATTCGCAGCCGAAATGCAAAATTCTAGAAAATTTCATCTTCTCTTTGCAACCCATACTCCACGAAGGAACTCATGTTCAATTTCAGCACATCCTCATTTGTAGAACGTCGTCGGCTAAATTCCCAATTTCACCTTTCCTCTGCTATCTGTCCTTTGTCATGTCCCCGTCTTCCTGCCGATTCTCGCTGACCGCCTAGTGAGCGCAACTTAGGCCGATCCATTTCCCCGACATTGTCTTCTTCTCCACTATGGCGAAACTCATCACGACTTCTATTCTTTTCGCGGCACCCGTGCACCGGGCGGTATTCTTCCCCAACAAGGCCCTGACAATAGTTGACGGGAAAACATGCAGAACAATGCACCGTTCCTTGATTACAATAGACGCCTCTCTCCGAGAGCACAATAGGCAATGAGGTCGCTCTCGGGGCTTATAGGTGCTAGTAGCCCACCAACCGCCTCAGCCAGCTTATTGGGCGTGTTGCCTTGGCACGGTGCTATTGTAGGGGGAATGCAGTTGCTGGTTTGGGGTATAGACATAGAGTAGGAGAGGAGAGAGTTGATAGAGGAGAGAGTTGATAGAGGAGAGCAGAGGTCTGCATTAGCTGATGACATTTCCTGCAATACGTTGTCTCTCCTGGCGCTACGGGTTGTTCTGGCTGCGTTTTGTGGGGTACGCCAATTGCCTTGGAAGGCTGGTCGGAGCAGCTCAATGCGCTATTAGCGTTCCATTTGCTCATAATGCACTTCGCTCGTGTGACCTCATGGGTTCTGCCATTTCGGATGTGGCGTGCTCCTGTTTCTACTCGCTTAGCATTTTGCTCACTTCAGGACACTACATCGCCCACATCCTCTTCTCTGGTTTCATTCTTTCCGTGACCCCTTCTATTTTCCTCTTCCATTGTCTCTATTCTCCCCTATTTATGCCTTCACCAGGGCCAGGAGCTTGTCGGAGACCGCGTCCAAGAATTCGGTCGTGGTCACATACAGCTCTCTGTCGGTTCTACCGCAGGCCAACGCCAAGTCCTTGGTCATGATGCCGTCCTCCTGAACGACACCCACAGTGGCAGCCTCCAAAAGGTTGGCAAAGTCCACCACGTCGGGCGTGTTGTCCAAACGGCCTCTCTGCGCAATGCCCCTGGACCACGCGAAGATGGACGCAATGGAGTTGGTCGACGTCTCCTTGCCCTGCTGGTGCTGTCTGAAGTGTCTGGTCACGGTTCCGTGCGCAGCCTCGCTCTCGTAGGCCTTTCCATCAGGCGTCATCAACGCGGACGTCATCAAGCCCAAGGACCCAAAGCCCTGGGCCACGATGTCCAGCTGCACGTCTCCGTCGTAGTTCTTCAAAGCCATCACGAAGCCGCCCTTGGACTTGATCATCTGGGCCACCATGTCGTCAATGAGCCTGTGCTCGTACCACAAGCCCTTGGCCTCGAACTGCAGCACGTAGTCGCGCTCGTAGATCTCCTGGAAAATGTCCTTGAAGCGGCCGTCGTAGCGCTTCAAGATGGTGTTCTTGGTCAGCAAGTACAACGGCAAGCCCTTGGAGAGCGCCATCTTGAACGACGAGTGCGCGAACCCCACAATCAGCTCGTCCGTGTTGTACATGGCCAAGCCCACTCCGCTGCCCTTGTAGTCGTAGACGGTGCGCGTCTCGGGCTTTCCGTTCGCAGGCGTGAAGACCAACTCCAACTTGCCAGGCTCGCTGATGACGAGATCGGTGGCCTTGTACTGGTCGCCGTGCGCGTGTCTGCCAATGACAATAGGCTCCTGCCAGCCCGGCACCAAACGCGGCACGCGCGGAATGATAATGGACTCGCGGAAAACGGTGCCCCCGAGGATGTTTCTGATGGTGCCATTGGGAGACAACCACATCTTCTTCAACTTGAATTCGGCCACTCTCGCCTCGTCCGGGGTGATGGTGGCACACTTGACGCCCACGCCGTACTCCTTGATGGCATTGGCGGCGTCCACCGTGATCTTGTCGTCGGTCTTGTCACGCGCCTCGATGCCCAAGTCGTAGTACTTCAAGTCCACGTCCAAGTAGGGGTTGATGAGCTTGTCCTTGATGCGCTGCCAGATGATTCTGGTCATCTCATCACCGTCCAACTCCACAATGGGGTTGGTGACCTTGATCTTGGACGCGCGTGGCGCCAGCGACGCAAGGCCGCGGATGCTGCTTCTGAAGGTGGTTCTCAACATGGCTGGTGGTGGCTGGAAGAAAAGGTGGCCGTTTTATAGTGACTAATCGCCGATTCCGGCGCGGGTCACGTGACTGATTGGTGGCGGACCAGAGTGGGGCGAAAGGGGTGGGAAAGCGTGGGGGGACGAACAACGCGCTGCATATGCCTTGGAACTCCGAAAAGGCATACGACGCTCTCCTCTTTCGGGTTTCGGCCATGAATTGTTCTTCCTGTCCTCCCAAATCTAGCAATGTCGCATGTCGCATCGGGTGTCGCATTCTATGTCGCGTTTATGTCGCGTTTATGTCGCGTTTATGTCGCGTTTATGTTGCGTGTCGCCTGTAAAACCGTTCTGTTCACGTTTCCATCTCTCCATCCATTCTTCTCTCATCTCTCCACGTCACAGCGCCGTAGTAGTTTCTGTGACAGTAGCGTGGCCCCGAGCCAGTCCCCCTTTTTCGCTTGGTGCCTCATAGGTGTCAGTACAGCTTTCATATACCGACCAAACCATCACCAGCACCTCAAACTTACAAGGTTCGTTTATTTATTCCAGCCCACTTCCACATACCAAAAATGAACTACAACCCCGACGACGACACGCTGTTCAATGCCGACTACTACCAGCACCTCTTGGGGCTGCTCACGCTCAATCTGCGAGCCCTCATCACAGAACTCACCACACTAGCAGACAAGTTCGTGGACCACGCACCCGAAATCGTTGCACTCATAGAGGAGCGCATCCGCAAATGTCTACCGCAATACAAGCTCTACTCTGTCTACTTGCTCGACTCCATCTGCAAGAACATCGGGAGCCCCTACAATGTCATTTTCGGCCTGAAGTTGTACCAGACCTTCACCCAGACGTACTTGGTAGTAACCGATACGCCCACGCGCCAGAACTTGATCAACTTGTTCAAAACATGGACCAAGGCCAAGTCTAGTCTGGGCCTCGATCTCTTCCCCGCTGCCACCATCGACAAGATAGAGCAGTTCATCATCAAGGCCACCAGCCTCAGCGCGCCCAGCGGCGTTGCAGCCCCTGTAATGGCCGCAGAGCTTCCCCGGAACACCAACATCTCGTTGGATCTGCTTTTGCGCGAGGGAAACTACCTTCTCCAGTATATCATAGCATTGGACGAGGGGCTCGACAAGGTAGAGCCCTTTCTCCAGAAATTGGACCTTCAGTCGCAGCAGCAGCTCCGTCTGAACCGTCTTCTACGCCACAACTTGGTCATGGCTATCAACACGATCAGCGAGGCTGTTCTCACAGATCCCAAACTGGAGGCCGTCAATTTTCCCGCTTACCAGGCACAACTACAGGGCATTCGCAAGCAGATAGACGGACAGAGTTTCGAGCAGCAGAGTTTCATGAAGGCCGTTGTAGAGCCTGCAGTGGCCCGTGAACGCGACCAAAAGGAAGAGTTGGACCACCTACAGAGAATCCAGCTTAACGAGAAGAACCGCCCAGTTCCTGTTCTGGTAGAGATCAGGTTGCAGGCGGAGCCTCATATCGATCTTGACACAATTCTTGATGACATATTGGACGGTGGTCTTTCTTCTGTGGTGCGAGCATGGGGAAAACCGATCGAGGAGATCAGCACTCCCCCGGTGGAATTGGAATCACCGAAGGCTGAAAAAGTGACCGAAGAGCCTCCTGAACCGCTGGTCAAGTCACAGGACCCAGAAAGTCTCGCGTCCTCTCTTGGTTTCAACTTTTCGGTGAACTTTCAGGGGAGCTTTCTAGGTTCTCCCAAGAACGAGGTCGTGACCGAAATAAAAGAAGATGACGATATGGACGACTCCTACGACCCCGAGCACTCAGTTGTGGTTTCGCCTCACAGACCTGTTGCAGTGGGAAAGTCCAGCTTGAAAAGGGAAAACGACCCAATGGAGAGGCCTGTTAAGAGAGTTCGTTTTGAGGTGTGAAGAGGCAAGTAAAGCATGTATAGATGAGTGGCACCGGATAATTTACGGATAGGGGTTGGTGCAGTTGAAAGCAAGAGATCTTTTTGCGCAGGGTACAATAATGAAGGTGAAACCGATAGGTAGCTGTTGCTGCTCTTGCGTAATTTTGGCAAGTTCTCCAATCGTGTACAAATTGTGATTAGACAAATAAAACCATGGGGTGGACTGCTGGAAGCAAAACGAACGAAAAGGCGATACAGCGACTTTTGGTGAATTTCCACAGCTATTCCTTAATGATGGCTAACGCTGATAAGAAATAACCAGCAAGAGTTTTATAGGTTGGAAGCTGCCTCCAAAAGCATGTGGCAGGGATAGCGAGCGACTAGAGCATCTCTACGAATACAGCTTGTAAGAAGAAGTATTTTCAGCTCCTGAGATGTCAATGGGCCGCTCCTCGCCAGCTCTAGAGCACCCTAAGCGCCCAGCTTAACGACACAAGGTTGGCACCCAGCTGATATCACCCACCTATGGTTCTCCCAGGGTCTCTTCTAGCCTTCAAGCGGGTAAAAACCGAGTTATATAGGCCGAAATTTCGTCGCCCTGCCCTGTCTCGTAGTGTCCCTATGGACCTATTTTCTGTTCCTCACTTTGAGCCCACGATCTCACTCATCTCGCTCGCTTTCCCTCAATTGTTCACGAGCATGGCGTCTCGCGCCTACATTCGGCCCACGCCGCAGTTTCGTCTGTGTACATTATGCTGATGCTAGCTAGCCTACTGGTCAAAAGAGCCGGCCTTCTTCAAGTGGTAGTAGGTCGACAAGAATGGGAAGGCAAAGAAGAAGCCCAAAACACCCCAGTACGGGATGGCCAACGGGATCTTTCTGTCCTTTACCTTGAACGGCAAGTTGGAGTACACGCCCTCCTTGGGAGAGCCGAAGATCTTGTCCATGGCCCTGGAGGACGACGAGAAAAAGCGCTTGTTGGAAACTCTGAGCTGTCTGGCAAACATGGTGTGGTGTTGGAAGGACGCAGTGGTTTTTGTATAGATGAATATTCACTAGATTAAAAAACGGAGCACAAAAAATCGTGCCCCAGCCAATGAGCGCAGCCAGATTGTATCGACTGATTTTTCACACAGGTCTCCTGTAAACGCCTACTACCCATTAAACCATACACCATGGCCATTGCTCCCATCACCGGCACGCTCAGAAGAAAGATCATCACCGACATCTCCATCGGCTTCGGCTGTGGTTTCGTGATGGCTGGCGCCTACTGGTACTACGAGCACAGACCGTTGGTCATCAAGAGAGAGGCCTTCTACGCGCAGTTGAAGGCCCAGAAGGAGGCCGAGGACGCTGCTTAGTGTATACACGGCGCATGCATGAAATATACGTAATTGGAAGACGCTGTAGGTGCGGTGAAGGGGAGAACGAGGAGATGAGGAAGTGAAGAGGAATGAAGGAAGAAGTGAAAGGGAATGATGAATGGATGGAGGAGCGAGGAGGACGTGGAGAGGCTAGATTGAAATAAGTAAAGAATGTCGAGGAAGGACGTGGGGAAATGTGAATGAGGCGAAGAAGGACGTGAGTGGGGACGTGTTTGATGGGGTTACTCATGCAAACACAACATGGAGAATGCAGTGAAGGTGATTCGCCGAGTACGGTGAAGAGACAAACCACACACTGCTGAAAGACTAACGAATTAGATACGAAGAATGCAAGAGAAGATGATCACTACAACAGCGACAAGTAACGTAAACAAGCATCTCCAGGGAGATTTCAGGAGGATACAAGACATACAAGGCCAAATGAGAGCACAACCGAGTCTTTTATTTGACCCGTAGTTACCTGAAGGAGTTAATACTCTCGAATCGAGGATGGGAGCTTCTTTCGAGGTGAATGCAAAATGGGCCCACAATAGAACTTTTCGCATCGGAATAAACACCCTAGCTCAGAGAATGGGCAGAACTTAGACCAACGCTAGCAGCCTGGAGCAACAAGGACTTTCTAAAGGTAGGAAATAGACTTCCCAGAACCACGTCTTACCCCCCTCAGCTAACCAAACCGCTCCTTTCTGCGACTTAGCCTCTTCTATTCTATTTATGTAATACCTTTATAGAGCCTCGAAAAACTCTAGCGCCTTACGACTGGTGGCTATGCCGCTGCTCACTACCACTATCCTTTTATCGATACCCCTGGCCTCCATCTTAGCCTGGAGGTACTGAAACACGCTCAATTCGCCCCGTGTCACGCCTCCTAGTATGACGACCACCACATATTCCGTCTGCTTTTCAAGACCCTCGTAGGCCCTTTTTTTGTCGTCCGAGAAATCACTCACATTGATATCAACCCCCAGGCCGTGGAACATGGTATCCAAGCCCAAATTGTCCCAATTGGGCCTTTTAAGCACATTGTTGACAGGCTTGTAGGTAAGAAAGTCCCTGAAGTACAAAGCCTCAACGAATCTGCAAAGAAGAGGAACGGTGTTGGCAGGCAAAGCAAACGAAGGATTGGGATACTCTGTGTACAAGCTGCCGTCCTCCATCTGCGCATCTTCCTCTACGGTTGGGTGCAAATTCCAGAACTTGCTTATCAAGGTGTAGTTGCTTTTGAACGCTTCCTGGCCACCTGTTATGCCCAAGTCGTGATGATTTTCAAAATCCTCTGTGCTTTCGGGAGGCGCACTGGGACTCCTGCCCTCTGAGGAATACAGGTTGTTTCCCCTTGTGAGACCAGAAAGCACGCCTGCAAAGAGATCGTTTCCTGAGGAGGCAACCAACTTCACGATTTTGAAGTCCACGAGAAAATCGAGCACAGTAGCGGCTTCTATGCCAAAGTCTTTGGCCATCTCCTGCTGGAAATTTTCGAAATCGCGCTCTTGAACGCCGTTGTTGACGGTAGATATTAGCACCAAGGTGCTGACAAGAATGCGTTTGCTGAAGTTCTGATCAATAAAACTGGCGAGCTGGGCCATGTGCGCCTTGTAGTCGAGGTCAAAAACATCGTTCTGGAAGTTTAAAAACTTCTCGTACTGGTCGAATTTTTCGGTAGATTGCAGTGGTTCTGAGTCAGGCAGGGCGCTACCGAGTTTGATGTAGTTGAGAATGGCCTCGGAGATCTGCGTGTGTTTCTTAACAAGCTCCTGCTTGTTGGTCAAGTCACCGAGGGAGCTCACAAGCTGGCGTATCTCCTTCAAGTCCGTCAAGTTATCCTTCAGCTGGAACTTGAGCTGGATGTACTTGGCAAGCTTGTTCAACTTCACGCCAATGGAGGCGAAATTGAGGTCTTTAAGTGATCCCTCGTATAAATCGTCGTCCAACTTGAAGACGGCATTCTTGCCAATAGTCACCAGGTTCAGTAATTCACTAGTCTCAAAGAGGTCGTCGATGAGACCCTGGTAGTTGAGCTGATTGAGGAATACCGACAGGTAATCGAGGTTTCTTTCAAGAACTACCACGTCAGTGTTTCCGCGCATTTTAGTGAGGTAGAAGTCCTTTTCGTGGTTGTTGAGCTTGAGGCTCAAGAAATCTGGCATCTTATCGTTCTGAAGCAGATTGATGAGCAACTTGGCGTGGTCGCCCTTCCCATAGTAATTTTTAACTTTTAAGAGATGGTTTTTGGATGCTCCAGAGTCCATTCCATGCTCAAAAAGATTCACTAGGACCTCTCCTAGAGCAGAAACCTGCTCCAAAGGCTGTGTGAAGTACAGTTCGAGGCCCCCATACGGCATATCAAGCGATAGAAGCTGGCCACCAAGATAGAGGGGGCCAACATTCCAGTTCACAAGCCGAATTGAGGGCGTCAAACGCACCAACGAGGCGTTGGCGGAAAAGTCCATTTCGCTGATGGAATTAAACGATAAATCGCCTTTCAAGGAGTCATTGAGCTCGTAGACGAAAGATCGCGTCAAGTGTTTTACCACAAGCGTGATCTTGGCCTTCTTCTGCTTCAAAAACGCGTTGACAACGCTGATGAAGGCACTAAGACTGGCAGAGCACCCGTCCAACAATACTATGAGGCCTCCAAAACTGTCCAAAACGTCGCCAGAATCGTCATTTATGGAGTCGAGTAAGAGCAATTGGTCGAAATTCGCCTTCTTTTTGAATGACGAAAACGGTGTTAGGTGGTTTATTAGCCCCAGAAGACGGGGATCGAGTATGAGAAGGTTGCTGGAGGTGTACGTCCGAGAAAGCGCCTCGAGAAGCGCTCCAAGAGAACGCTCCTTGAAGCCTCCAAGTGCCTGCGCAACAGACATACCAGAGAGTACAGAAATCCAGAGAGGAGGTTGTGGGAGTCCTGGTTATAGCTGACTATACGGGTATATTCATTATCCTACATATAAAGAAATATACAATTTACAGTGCCTCTGGGGTACGGGTCTTAGTGCAATATAGGTTCTGCTATGTGTCTATGCTATAACTTCGCCTCGCGATCGAGGCCGTTGAGCTGGAGCAAGCCCTCCTGAATGACCAGGGCCACCTGCACGCCGTTGGAGTCGTAAATCTCCGCCTCGAGCAAAACCCTGTTGTTGGCCAACCGGGGCGCTGACCATGCAAACAGCATCCATTTCGTCACGTCAAAGTCGGCATCGTGGAAGTAGATGGTGTGGTCCAAGCTGACCCACATGTAGGGAGCGGGGTCACGCAAGTCGTAGCCCTCCAAGCGCAAGAGACGGCCCATTCTGGTCAAGAAAACGGTGTCTGAGAGCACACCGAGACCCACGAACTGGAAAGCCGGGTCCAGCAACTCCACTGGATCCGCAGCACCGTTTCCCCATCTGAAGAAGTACGCCAAGCGGCGCTGCGACACCGGGGTCTTTTCTTCTTCGGGCGTCAACAGAAGGTCGTACATATCGGGAGGAAACAGATGGTAGGCGTGGGGGGTGCCAAACGCTGTCTTGTACTCCATTTTGTCCGGGTCTAGACCCTTGAGAGACTCCGGATAAGGGGTCTGGAAGCCGAAGGGCCTGGGAAGCTCGTCCGCGTCCCCAGTTTCTGCCAATTTCACCGACTTCTCATACTCAACAGTGGCCTTTTTCAACAGGTTCTTCTTCGCCAAAGACACATTGGCAGTATACGCAACGCCATTCTTCTGCAGGCCCGTGATGTAGCGGTTGACAAAGTTCTTGCCGTTGGAGACCTCGGTCACATGCCACTGAACAGGCTCGTCGTCACTAATGGCCTTCACAAAGAACAGGTGCAACGAGTGGGGCGTGAAACCAGGCGGGCAGGACCGCATCGCCACCAAAATGGCCTGACCCGCTATGTTACCCCCATAAGCCCCTCGCACCGCAGGATGCGGCTTTTGGAGCGGCTTCACAGACTCGTAAGCCGAGGGCCCTGTTTTCCTTACTTCAAGCTCCTCCTGGACAGTGTGCGCCATTGCAAAGAAGAACTGGGAGAGATCTGGTTTGTCTTGTGTATACGACGTCTATTGAGAACCAGGATCGGAACCGGCTGTCGTGCTTATATAAGGCTCTCGGTAATTGGCGCCTAAACGCCATGTGAAGGGGGGCAACCGTTTTGTGGGGTTATCGGTTGGCACACGCCGAACCAAGCCTCGGTCCTGGAGATGGGAGGCTGCGTGCGCGAACCGATTGGCATCCAGGGTCCACCAAAGGTAGCTTCTTTGTTGTTGATAGGCGAAGGAACAATAGGCTGCCTTGCATACTATCGTTGTTAGGAAGGGCTTCGAGGCATATTTTTTTTGCTTGAGAAGGGTGGGCTGTAATGCCTGCTTAAGTGACCTTTCAAGGGCACCCATTTCGCAGCTGAGACCTATAATTCGCAATCGGAGAGAGGCTGGCCAAGGTCCCCGTAAGTGTTTGTTTGGCAACACTGGGACCTCAATGATGTTTCCTCGTTTCTTCCTTTCTACGAATCCCTATGCAATACTCCATTTACCCAATAAATACTTACAATTTGTACGTGCCGCCGGTGGCCTGGTCCGCAATGCGTTTCGGAACCATGGCCAATGCCTCCTGCACAACACTGGCGATCATCACCTTCCTGTTGTCGAAAATCTGAACCTGGCACAAGATACGGTCGTTGCTCATGCGCGAAAACCTGTAGTCCACAAACATCCACTGAGTGGGATCAAAGTCGATGTCGTGAATGTACACCGCATGGTCCAAGCTGACGCGGAAGAAGTTGATGGTGTTTTTGCGAATCGGGAGGCCCATGGCCCGCACCATGGTGCCCAAGTAGAAGCTGTCGGACACGAACATGAGATCGAGGATCTTGGCCTTCAACGGGTTCTTGGCGTTCAGAAGCGTGTCGTTGACGCGAAAGAAGGCGCCGAAGTCGCGCATACCGATCTCCTTCTGCTGCTTCTTCTCGCGCTCCAGCACCCGCAAGAACTCGGGCGGAACCACGTGCTCCATGTGGCCGTTGGGGGTGCCCAACACCAGCATGTTGTCCAATTTGGACCCGTACTTCTCGTAGAAGTAGTGTGGAGACCGCTGGAACTCGTAGGGCACACGCGTGAACTTCTCGGGCTCCGCGTGGTAGTCGATCTTGCGCTGCTCAATGCTGTTGTTGCGTGTGAACGACGCCACCAATATGAAGCACATCTTTCCCGTGTGCTGCTGGAAACACCGCACTAGTCTGTTCAGATAGTTGCGACCGTCGGAGGTCTTTTCCACCTCGTGGCGGATCACCAGCTCCGTGCTGCCGGCCTTGAGGAAGTAAGCGTGGATAGAGTGCGGCGAGAGCTCTGGATCCAGAACCGTCTCCCACGCGGCGTTGAGCGCCTGGGAAACGAAATCGCCTCCGTAAGTTCCACGTGCTTCGGGAATCCACAGCTCAAGGGGGTACTTGCCCTCAAAGGTGGTGGCAGTCACAGGAACAACCGCGAACTTCTCCTCCAAACGGTGCACATTATTGTCGTACGACTTGTGGAGCTCTTCGTGAAGAGACATTGCAAGGGGTGTGCGATTCCGCGCTTAGCTTGGGCTTTAGTAGTGTGTGGTTGCTGGGGATCTAAGCCTCAGAAGCCCAGGAGATTATTCGCTGCGACCTGATTGCGCAGAGACAAAAATGGCCTTTGGCTGAAAGGCAGTGTAGACGACGAAATGACAAGAAACGAGATGCCTCTAGCAGGTACTTTCTCAACGATGTGCTATCTATTCTCTAGATGCAGAAAGGCTCGAATTCAAAAGCGGGAGTCAGCTAGGGATGAAAACCTTGCTTATATCGATAACTTCTCAGAACGCCACCACAGTGCTTGTGCTGAGAATGCGGTTACCTGATGTGGTCAGCAACTTGGGCCCTTATATAGGGCTGTTTCAGTGGGCTAGCCGAGGTCCGGGTTGTGTGCAGGACGGCACATGCCTCATCTCTCGGAGCTAAACCTCGGAGGTAACGGTTTTGGGCCGCCAAGCGTGCACCTCGCTTAGGGTGCTCATGCCGAGGTCTTAGTGAGGGGACAGGGAGAAGCGAGGCAAACCCCTTGTGGCTTTTGCAACTTTACGAAGTGGGTACGTCATCGATACGGGATAAATTGCCAAATGCTGCGAAAGGGGTGTGAACAACGATAGAGGATCATGTGTGCCTCGAGGAAAAATAGCGTGTGTAAAGGGACCGAGAAGCCAGGAATGCACCCGAAATCAAATCCTGGAAATGAAGAGTAGATTTTGCACCTGGCAAGATCAGGCCTGGGGAATGTGTTTTCGCAGCTTACCAGCACCAGCGAGGGTCAACCAAAATGCCTGCTACACACATTCCACGCTTTCAACGGCCATTCCAATTTTCCATTTTGCGTTTCCAGTGCCCGTTCTCTATCTCTCCGGGTTTCCTTCTTCACTTTTCATCTCGTATCTACCCACCTGTCTGCCTCGCCCCACTGCCCTACACCGCTTCTACCAATTCTAAGCTTTATTTGCAACCCACCTTATCACAACCGCGCGTTATCAGACACGCCCGCATACAACGGCGTCAAGCCCTCCTGCACCACAGTGGCCACACACTCGCCCTTTTCGTCGGTGTAGAAGCCCCGCACGAGCGTGCGGTTGTTGCTTAACCGCTTCATCTGGTACGTCAACGTGAGCCACTCCTTGCTGATGTCAAACGCCTCGAAGTCGTCGCTGTGGAAGTAGATGTGGTGGTCAAGCAGCATGGCGTCGTAGTGGAAGATATGGATGATGTTCATGGACTCCTGCAACAAGATGCGCGCGTCCCTGTTGGCGTCTGGCTCCATGTGGCGGTTTCCCTCGGTCGGGTTCCAGCTGAGGTGTAGTACTCGTGCCATGGTGGTGAGGATCGCCAGATCCAGGAGGTCGGCGAGCCCCACATAGTTGAACATGGGGTCCCGCATGCTTCTGTTGTCTTCGTTGACAATGCCTCCCCACACCGTGATCCACCGCTCAGAGGCCAGAACGTCGTTCTCCTCGGGGCACAAGCGGTAGTCCAAGAACTCGTCCAGATACGCATGTCTCATGAAGTCTGTATGGCGCACCTGGTGGAGTGTCTCTGGGTTCGGGTATTTGGCCTTTAATGGCGGTTCGGGGACCTGCCAGGACGCCGAGCGCTCTTTTTGGCCCCGTAAGCCTTTGCGAACAAGCAGAACCACGCAACTGAACCGCATGCGGCCCTTCTGTCGCACGAGAATCTGCCGATGGCACGAATCTGGGGTATCAGAGATTTTGGTCACCGTGTACTCCATGGGCACCTTGCTGTCGCCCGCATATATAAAGTAGGAGTGGAACAGACTGGGAACATAGCCCGGCGCCAGCTTCATGGCTACCAAAAGCGTTTGGGCGCAGGTGTGGCCCCCATACACACCCCGGGCACCTTGAATGGGAAGCCTTAGGGGGTGAGCTCCAACATAGGTGTTTTCGCCAACCTGCTCCACACGGAAGGCCTCCTCGAAGTCCGCAATTCCACCGTGCATCTTCGAAGGTGGCCACTTCTGGGATAACAGCACTTGAATAGACATGGGGTTGATCCTATATATGGTATTTGGCACCCCGCAAATTGGGGGACCGTCCTGCACAATATCACATGCTGTCCCACGAGACCCTATACCGAGGCCAAGATCTTACTGGACAACGGTGGGAGGGGCCCTGTGACTTGCGTGCGCCTGTTATGCCGCACACTTGAGATATACGGATCTCTCGGGCAGATTTTGCAGAAATGGGCCTCCTACATCTCGTATATTGGTGTAAGGGTGTTTTATGTTCCTGGTATGTACCTAGTCCCTCAGGGCTTCGGCTTCGTCGCAGTCGAAGACGAGCCCGAACTTCTGGCGGAACTTCTCTTGCACCCGTGAATCCTCCTCGGCATTTCTCTGCGTGGGGAGTGGCCCGGAATGCATCAATTTGGCGTCTGTGGGCGTTCTGTACGTCAACTGGGCTCTATCCACGCCATTGTCGCTGATCCGTGCAGCAAGCTCGTCAGAACGTACCACAGCGCCATTGCCATAGTTGTAGCTGGAGTACTGCATGAGTTTGGTGTATTTGGGCACCTCCAACGGCGTCTCCAGACCGGCATTTTCACTCTCGTAGTGTCTTCTTCTGATTGTCAAATCCGCATCCTTGTCCTCGTGATAGGGCTCATCGGGAAGCCCCAAGAGTTTTCTCTGCTTCTCTGTCAACGGCAAGTCCCGACACTTGTCCTGTGGCTTGAACAACCGATATATCGCGAGCACAATGTTGAACATCAAGTAGTATTCGAGCGCCTGTATAGCCAAGGCGGAGTATATGCTATAGCCGCTGTTCTCAACCTCCTCGTTCTGCTTGATCTGTGGAACGTACAGATGGCCCTGGAATGGCAACTGCTTCAAATGGAACAAAATGGAAAAGTAATCGTACACGCCCACTAAGAGCTTGCTCGCCATAAGATAGAGCACGTTGTAGCCGAATCTGCGGAACTCCTTTTCCTTATTGACCTGGCGCTTCAAGGCCTCCTGGAAAACAGGGCTGAACCACTCGCCGGTGGGGTTCGCAGCGCCGTTCTCTCCCGTATCAAGCTCCTCGTGGGCTCGCAAAGAAGCGGCTCCTTGTGGGACACGTGACTGCATGTTCACAATGATGGGAAACCTATTGGAGGTACCCAAATGCTTAGTTTTCGGCGGTAGGAGGCCCTCTGGAAGAAACCGACGTGTGGACGACGGCGGGCGGTAGTATATAGGTTCTTTAGGTGCAGGCACCGAGTTGCTGGAAGAGGGTCTATTTCTGAAGAAAAAAGACGCCGGCAGCTGCTTGTCAGAGCCAATAGGCTGTTCTGAGACCAGGGAGGCAGAAACAGGGTTGGTGAACGCCTGATAGCGCAAGCTCCTATCGCTTTGCACGAGATCCGTCTTAACCTGATTGGCCCAATGTGAGTTATCGCTTAAGGGCGCTAGCGGGCCTCGCAAAAGGCCCTCATTTGGTATCAGCAGAAGGGACGCATTTGTTGTGATTCTAGAACCAGCGACAGCGTGCCCTGAAGCGCTCAGATTGGCGTAATTTTCGGTGTTTCTGGGGGTCGATTTGTGCCCAAAATCAATATTAGCTAGGGAGTTGGAGCCGAGCTTGGTAAGGGGAGTGGAGAAATGGTCGTTGGTGGAGTCTGCACTTATATCCGGGGCAGATAGCCGTGTGGAGATGGGCGTGTGGTGCTCCATGTGCTATACAGTGGGTTTTATAGTGTGTAGATTTATGTGTTTGGTGAAGAGGTGTTGCAGGTACTGGCCGGTAGGCACACGACAGTTGCAAAATTGTGAATACATGTAGAGAAGCAAAAAAATGTAAATGGAGATAGAGGAGACATGAAGTTGCCCAAGGCGGGGTAAGGTGGAATTGGGCATTTATCTTGTTTTACTGAGTTAAGAGGGTCAATTACGCTGCGAGGATTCTCTATTGTGTGCTCCCTTAACTATGCGCCGGGTTCCTACACTGTGTTCCTTAATTCTCACCAAATCCTGAGTGCCGTCGTCAAATATTCTAGGCTCCTCCATTCTCACTGATCACTTTTTCTTAGCTCCGCTATAGGCGCAACTGTGGGACGGCCGTGAGCGCACTGAAAAGGAAGAATGCACTGCGATAGGCCCTTCACCAAATACGCCATCTCGTCTGCCAGAAGCTCGTCGCCAAACATCACCGCAGACCTGCACGCACGTGAGTTAAAGGCTTCTATTATCATGCGTGGGAGCTTTGCCACTATAGAAAACCACCCCTTGTCGAGCTCGCCTGGAGCCGAAACAAGACCCTCTGAGACATACTGCAAAATGCCATCTCTAAGAGCCTCTGGACTCTCTGAAACGAACTGCAAAAGGCCGTCCCTAAGAGCCTCTGGACTTGTTCTCTGCAAAATCTCAGGAAGATGAGTCACCGTGAGTATGGTACCTTCAGAGAAGAAGTCTATCCCAAGCCTATGAAGCTCCTTTTTGTATTCCAAAAGGACAGAAACTTCACCCATTGGAAGCTCTATCTCGATCTTAGACCCGATTTTCTGCCTAAGATTCGCCTCCTCTTCACGAAACAGAAGAATAAATCCTCGAAGCATTTCCTCTAGCCTAATACGCTCATCACAAGCGTGCTGGTCCAAAACCACTAAAGAATTTCTGCTCATTCTCCTGACCGTTACCAAGATAAACTTCCGCTCTAGCTGTCGGATAACCGTGCAATGGGCAAGGTCTTCCTTCGATAGATGCAGTTGTACATATTTGGTCTCATCTTTTCCAGACAGCGTAATTCTAGGGGTAAGGCATTTCCCAGGTCTCGGCGGTCCGTCTAGCCGCCGTCTTTTCTGAGGACTTGTCTGTGGAGTAAGCGTATACTGGAAACCGGAGACATTGAGAAAGGAGGACAACACATTTAAAAGCATTTTGAGCATTGTGGGCCACTCATGGTGCTCCGAATGACAAAGTAAAGGACCCTGAAGGGTTTTCGGTGTAGTGAAGTTGATTATGAAAACAGGCGACGCAGAGGACCGTTTGGAAGGCGAAGACCTTCCCAGAGACCCAAATCTGGCGTCCGAGAACATGCTAGTTATGGTTCTGGAGTCCGCGTCGGGAAGGCTAGCGAGTTTTCCGTTTATAAAGACGAACTGAAATCGCCTAGAATAGCTAGGATGTGTTCCTATTACCCCATTTAGGGAGAAATCCTTGTAGTTTCCAGTCAAGGTCTGGCACTGAGGAAGGGCTTGTGAGCCGTAGATATCCCTGAAGATGTCAAAGAAGGCATGAGGGACCTCTGAAGGCAGTATTTTCCTTGCTATAATAAGGTCAAGGGCACGCAGATTGGGGTTTAAAACAGACACGTTGATTGTCACGTTTGCCATCAAAGAGCTCAGGAAAACCACGTCCTTGAGCTCGGAGATGATCCTTTCCTCGGAAAACTCGGAAAGGATTTTTCGACGTAAAGGAGAAAACAAGTTATGGGCGCAAACTACCGTTCCCGATTCCCCCATAAGAGCAATATGAAAGGTGCTTTCGGGTGCATTCGCGACTTCATCGTTATATTCAAATAGAAGGGGCGCTTCGAAGAAAAATTCGGGCTTTTTTCGTATAACATAGGTGTTGTTTCCTTTGGTCTTAGAGACTATGGTAGTTCTGGTGGATGTCGATAAAAGGTGCAATGCTTCGCCACGAAAGCCAAACAGGCCGTCTGATGCTATGTTATTGCAAGCTTTTGAAGTGTAGTAGCGTTTTCCCACAAATTCAAGCTCATTTTGAGCAATTCCAGTGCCGTTGTCTTGCACGTATACAGAAAACGAGATCAAATCTAAACGGATCTCTATGTCAGTAGCGCCAGCATCTATGCTATTTTGGAGGAGTTCGCGTACTGCAGAAGGAAGGGTATCTATAGTGAACTGAGCCAGAAGCTGCGATCGTGTTTCTGGGGGAAGTTTTAGTATGGCCATGAGGCCCTAATGGGTGCGAAGTGAATTTTCGCCATCAGAATTTGGCAGAGGAATTGGAAACTGAGAAATGGAGAACAGAAAAATGGGTCAAACGGGACGAAATGTCTTTCTGTGATCTTGTAGAGGATACCTGAGAGACTGAAATTGCATAATTGGTGAGGCACCACGCTAACTACTCAAAGTAGCGTCGTTAGCTCTGCACTATTTCTCACTTTTCTCACAATGTTCCTGTTCTCCCACAGTAATATTTCTTGTTTTCCTCGCTCTCTCGCTATTTTTCCTAGCTATTCTCACGATCTCGCTATTTTTCTCACTATTTTTCCCCGCTATTCTCGCGATCTCGCTATTTTTCTCGCTATTCCCACTATCTCACGCTATTTTTCATTTTGTCGCTTTATCTCTCACTATCTCACTAACTACTCACTAATCACGACTTATGCCACCCCACGCGTTTGAACACGACAACGAACTCACTTCCCTCCTCCAAAATATACGACAGAGTCCAAATCATCCTATTCGAGTCGAAGTAGACCAGCTTATCGCCGGTCTTCACCTAAAACCGTTTCTTTCGGAGGCTCATTTTGGGCCTAACGAGCCCACAAAAAGGGTCCTAAAAGAGGAGCCCAATGCCACGCCAAATGACCCAATCACCCCAAATACAGCGAAAACAGCCCCGAAAAAGGTTCCCGTTAATATCAGCACCACAAGAGATGCCCCACTCCTCACAGATACCGAACGCAAAATGTCGTTAGATCTTATGTTGAGGCCATCCCCAGATACCATCCACCAGCGTGCCTCCAGCTGGAGCAAACCGGCCCCCACAAGCACCAGTGCAGTCAACGTCATCTCCAAAGCAGATATCGTCAAAAGCGCTCTCGGGGCGGAAAAGAAAGACCAGAGAAATATCCCTATAAAGAGCATGCTAAAAGACGCCCGCAGACGCTTCTCTTTCATGGCCAAAAAAGAGGAAAAATCGCCCTTGCTTGGTACTCTCGACGACCGGCTTCGCAGGGCGGTGTCTCCGCCATCAGAGACGATTTCTCCTGTAGAAAAGCTGTCTCGGCGGGTGTCTCTCGTGATAGAAAACCTCCCCAACTACATAAAGGAGCAGTTGGACGCTAAAAGTCCTGACGAAAGTCCCTCTCCAAAGCTGACGAAAACATCCCCTAGGGTCTCCTCACGGGTCCAGAATTTGCTAGCCAACTCTCAGTCTTTCTACGCACGAGCAGAGAGTCCCAAGTCCCACAGGGATTCAGCCACCGACGAGAACGAGGATCATCTGTCTGATTACGACAAGGAGTACATTCTGCCCGCGCTGGTGAGCAGACTCTACGAAAATGGAGACCCTGTGTTGAACGGCATAGAGGAGCTCAGCGAGGACGCGGAGTTTATCAACATTAACGATAGCTATGACGAGGAAGAGGACGAAGGGGAGGGAGAAGATGATTATTTATTCAGGGCCTGAGGAGGTGGTGGTTTGAAAGAAAAAAGGTATGTACCTGGTGGGATACGGTAAGAATTTGAATGGAAATATTAGAGCGTTTAAGGTGGGTGTTTTAACTGGGACTTTAGAATGGGTGCTCAAAATGTGTGCTTATGGTCGTCCAAAGATGGACTCATGTTCACCTCACAATAGGTGAAAACAACTTATTCGTTATCCGTGGCGTTCTGCTACATTTCTTCATACACAAGGCCGCCAGGCCAACGTTCATGCAAATGCTATAGATAACTGTCCAGTTTTTACAATCTCTTTCTGGGCCCACCAATTAGCTCCAACGCGTACTCATACACGAAAAGCGAGATTGCGCTAGTAGGTGCCGTTTTCAAGACACTTATGAGAAAGCCACGGTAGAAGCCAAGGAGCCCCTCGCTGCGCAAAATGCCCCTGAAGAGCGAAAACGCACCTGTTCGATCTACCTTCGACAGAACCTGCATTCTCTTTCGAAGCGTATCTAATGGAAAGGTGATGCCCTTGGAAACGGCTCCCGCGAAAAAGCCGCAGAAGCCCTCTTTGAAGGGGATGTTTTCGTGCTTTCTGGTGAGATCTCTGGCCAACTCGTACAGCCAGAACATGAGGCCAGTGGTGGATGCCACCGAGAGCATGGTGGGCCGTATTCCTGCGAAGAAGCCGAGAGCGCCATCGGTGCGGAAGATGCCTTGCACTGTTTTGGACATCAGCAAGAACTGCCTGTCCGCGTTAGCAGCGAGTCTCGTTCGAAGCAAATCAAACGGATAAGTGACGAGCGTGCTGGTCATTCCAGCCCCAGCGCCCACGAAAAGCAGTTGGATGGCCGCAGAACGCACCGAAATGCCGTGTGATTGTTCGAGCCCGTCCACCACGCTGTTGAGCACTGCGTAGGCGCTGAACTGGGAGGCCCCATAGAGAACATACATGATCTCCGCAGGGACGTTTCCCTTCCAAAGGGCACGCCAGCCCTCGTTTCTTAGAATGTGTGAGACGGTGTGGAGCACGCCATTGGCGTTTTTCAGAAGCTGGAGCCGGATTTTGACCGTGTCTAGCGGTGCTGTAACGCCTCTGATGTTAGTGTGCTTAGTGAAAATAGAGAGGGAACATACCTAGCAACAGCACCAGAAACGGAGCCAGCGGTGAGCGCCTGGAGCGGAGACACTGAGGAGCCCTTCCGCAAATGGTCTTCTCGCTCGCTCATGGCGATTTTGGGTGGATTGGGCGGTTTTGGGTCTTCTTAGTTTTCGCGATGTTTTTCGCTCGATGGCTGCAAGATAAAGGTGGATAGATATACGAGAAGAAAGACGTGGTGTGAACGAGGAGCGTTGTGTGTAAGAAATGGAATATATCGAATGGATAGGGGAACTAGCGTAGGGGGCCAGTGGCAGCCACCATTAAAGCACCATGAGGGTGCACTATGGGGGTGAGAACTTCACTGTATGGGACTGTAGGAGGGCACTATATGAGATGTTCATACATGGAGGCACACGTCATGTATGCGCTATATGTGTGTGCTATATGTATGTGCAGACATGCCCACATGTATGCTCGCTGTGTTTATTTCCGTTCTTTATTAAGAGGTAATTTGGAAGTGTACTATCGCATGGTACTATGGGAATGTAATACTTTGTTCATACACGAAACTGCCCTATATAGATCTCTAAATCAAAGACCAGGACATTCGACTGTATCCAGTTCCGCAGGGTATTCCGATAAGGCATTCTGTCGTAAAAAGCATTCACTTTTCTAAGAACTGTAGTGCCATTGACCAACTAAAGAACACACAAAAGTAGTGTATTTGGGCTGCCACACAAATTTATGTTCCTGGTAGCCCCATATGTGCTATTTAAAACCCTTTGGCTCAGGTTTTAAAAGCCCCGCAGGCCGCATATGCCCTCAATATACTGTGACCCTCTCCGGGTATACTATTATCCCACACAAAGCCCTTCCCCTAATACTCCGCCAAAACTTCCTTCAAAATCTCCGGATACCACCTCTGGGCAACGTCCTGGTGCGACTTGATACGATTCCTGAATACCGCATGCCCCACAGGGTGTTTGCTGACATCTGGGCGGAACTGGAAGCCCACGTCGACGTCCCAGTCCCTGATTTTGCGGTCCCTCTCCTCCTTGAGGGCCAATACGTTCTGGGGTATATCAGACAACGCATGCTTGTGCAGATCAAGGTCAATGGTCAGAAAAAATGGTACCGAAATTCGGGTCCCGGAACCAGCCTCCGGCACCAAAACACGGTGAATGGTGGCCTTGCACACTCCGAGAGTTATTGCCTCCAACGTCTGACCCGCATTCACCACCAAGGCGCCGGGAACATTGTCCACCGTGACCCAGCGGCCCTGGAAGTTCTGCACCTGGAGCGAGTTGCGGTGATCTGTGGCCTGGTAGATGTAGGTGATCAAGTCTGAGTCTCTGTGGGGGCCCACTCCCTGGCCTGTGGAGGGCTCGTCAGTGAGGGCCACCGATTTCTCGCCAGCAAGCTGGGAGGCGTCCGGATACGCGATAAGCTTCATTTTGGACTGCTGATTGGGCTT
The DNA here is from genome assembly GCA_030558325.1 of Wilhelminamyces tanticharoeniae. Classification (NCBI taxonomy): domain Eukaryota; kingdom Fungi; phylum Ascomycota; class Pichiomycetes; order Serinales; family Metschnikowiaceae; genus Wilhelminamyces; species Wilhelminamyces tanticharoeniae. The sequence goes on along the minus strand of JAJMSI010000027.1, from coordinate 79,678 downwards.
GCAGTAGCTGTCTAGCGCGGTGGGGGCCAATCCAATGGCTTCACAGACCAATCTCCTGAAGACAGTGCTAAGAGCGGTCATCTTGGCTATGAAGTCCACCACCGCCGGCTTGAAGTCAGGGGCGTATTTCTCGTCGGGGTACTGGCTGGGGCCCTCTATGTTTCTGTAGATGGGTTCTTCGGGCCCTGGAGCTGGCAATTCCGTCGCTAGGTCGATCTGTTCGCGCCAGTCGGTATGTTTGGCAGTTATCTCGTTTGCTAGTCTGGTGTAGCCGAGAAAGTGCTTCAGATGGATCATTTCGCAGCCATTTTTGACGTCCTGGGGAAGAGCAAAAAATCCTACAGCCTCGTTCCTAATCCGCTCGAGGTCCTTTTGGCTAGGACCCACCAGCTCGTAGTTGGTGAGAAGGAGGAACCCCACGTCAATTACCGCGTGCTGGAGCTTGCTGAGAAAAGCGCTCTTTCTGGAGGGGTCTAAGGCTTCGCGGAGATCAAGAAGAGGGATTTCCTGAAACGACATACTGAGTTCAGAGTGAAGAAAACGGTGGTTATATGGGCCCATTAGTCATTTGGGGCCTATGCCATTTGCGAGCCACAGTATGTGTGCAGGACGGCTGCAAATGCGGAGAGAACAGGCGGCGAAAAATGGGCATTATTAGCTGAGTGAGTTAGACTGAGTATCTCAAAGTGCCTGAAAGTGCTAGGAAGTGCCAAATGGAGTGGCGTGGAGAGGAACCGTGCAGTGTAATTAAAGGGAAGTACTGGAGGCTCGCACTGGGTACTGTCCTAACGTGCGACGACAGCAGGTTGGGAACCTGATGAAGTGCAAGTGTACTGACGGGAACGAGAAGTAGACGTCCTTCCTAGATGTGACAAACTAATACAGAAAATCCACGGTGGCATTTAGGTATTGACGCTTTTGCTCTGGGGCCATGTTCAGGCACAGATGCCAGCTGACCTGGTCGAACAACCCCCACGAGACATATAACGGACTGTTCCACAATGTGCTGTGTAGCAATACTCCTCTCGATCCACGCTGGGGGCCAGGAAGGAAGATATCTAATTGTCTGCACATAATTCCCTGCTTCTTGGTCTCTACGGCGAATTCTCCCCTCTTTGAAGTCCATTACAGGCGTCTGCATCCTACTCCAGTCTCTCAATCGCCTGTTCTCTGCCTTCCCGAATACAGCTGTGAGTTCCACACACCCCATACTTTCTCCTTTCCAAGTGCCCCTTTCAGTGCCATGCTCTTCTTTTCTTAGTTTCGTGTCTCCTCCTCTTCCCTCTTTTCTTCACGTCCACATTTTTCGCAGACCCATAAGACCAAAGCCCCCTTACCACGTCTCCCTCCACCAGCCAACAAACAGCCAAATTGTCCCACACACCCCCAGACACCCACTTCACTTGGCATCTACACTCCCCAGCCACCCCCCTCAAATACTTCCCTGCACGCCTAAACCCATTTTCAGGCCTATGGCCGTCGGACCCAGAATTACGCAGAATCGCGCTGCGTGCCCACATCTACCCCCGCGTCCACCTTTTTTTCGGCTTGCCTTCCAACTGGCCACTCGCCACCATGTCTCTTGTGTCGAATCCCAGCATCGCGGCTGCGGAGCTTCTTGTGCCGAAAGGCCTTGTGTTCCGGCCGTACGTGTGGCCGTTTCTAGTGGTGTACCCCGCTCTTGCCTACGTGTACCTCCACCACTACGAAACATATGTGCGTGGCCCCGAGTGGACCTTTGTCTACTCCATAGCCATTATTTCTGTCAACCTTCTCTTCTGGTTAATGCCCCACTGGAACATTGACATCGATGCTGCCTTCAACTACTCTGCTGCCGCCTCCGTGTCCGGCGCCACCCACATCAAAGTCACCCCTGCTCCCAATGCTGGCGTGGGCGAAATCTGCCAGATCCAGATGGAGATCTTCCCTGATGGAGAGAAACAGGTCGTATTCTCGTTCCAGAAACGTCGCCATCTTCTCGGACCCAACGGTGTTTTCGCTCCCCCGGCCTTTGTTTTCGACGAGCAGCCCGCCCTCAAGACCTTCCAGAACGCGCAGGGCTTGAGCGGCGACCTCATCAAGGCCACGCGGAACTACGGCGAAAACCGCTTCGATATCCCCATTCCTACCTTCTGGGAGTTGTTCAAGGAGCACGCCGTGGCGCCCTTCTTCGTGTTCCAGATCTTTTGCGTGGCATTGTGGTGCATGGACGAGCAGTGGTACTACTCTCTTTTCTCGCTCTTTATGTTGGTTTCCTTTGAGATGACTACCGTCTTCCAGAGGAGAACCACCATGACCGAGTTCCAGAGCATGGGTATCAAGCCCTACCAGATGTACGCTTACAGAGACGGCGCTTGGACAGAGTTGGAGACCACTCAGCTCCTTCCCGGAGATGTGGTTTCCGTGACTCGCACTAGCGAAGACAGCGCCCTTCCCTGCGACCTCCTTCTCCTTGATGGCTCTGCCATCGTCAACGAAGCCATGTTGTCCGGTGAGCTGACGCCCTTGCTTAAAGAGAGCATCAAATTGAGACCTGCTGAGGAGCCCATCCAGCCCGAAGGCTTCGACAAGAACTCCTTGTTGCATGGAGGCACCATGGCCCTTCAGGTGACCCCTCCGGAGAACCCCGTTCTTCCTCAGGCCCCTGATAATGGTGCTATTGCCTACGTTGTGAAGACCGGTTTCGAGACCTCCCAGGGCTCGCTTGTGCGTATGATGATCTTCTCAGCAGAGAGAATCTCAGTCGGCAACAAGGAGGCGTTCTTCTTCATTCTTTTCCTCTTGATTTTCGCCATTGCCGCTTCCTGGTACGTCTGGGTGGAGGGTACCCGCATGGGTAGAATCCAGAGCAAATTGATCTTGGACTGTATCATCATTATTACTTCTGTTGTTCCGCCTGAATTGCCCATGGAGTTGACTATGGCTGTGAACTCGTCTTTGTCGGCCTTGCAAAAGTACTACATCTACTGCACGGAGCCCTTCAGAATTCCGTTGGCTGGACGTATTGACGTTTGCTGCTTTGACAAGACCGGCACTTTAACTGCTGAAGACTTGGTTTTCGAGGGCTTGGCTGGCTTCAAGAACGACGATATTCACCACTTGTACACCTGTCAGGAGGCGCCTGACACTACATCTTATGTTCTCGGACTGGCCCATGCCCTCGTCAGATTGGACGATGGCGACGTTGTGGGTGACCCCATGGAGCAGGCTACCCTCAAGGCTGCCAACTGGGTGGTCGGTCCTAAGGACACCGTTGAAACTAAGCTTGAGAAGGGCGCCAAGGCGAAGCCCGACAAGATTAAGATCTTGCGTCGTTTCCAGTTCTCGTCCAGTTTGAAGAGATCGTCTGCCATTTCGCAGATCAGTGCTGTTCCCGGTAAGCTTTTCGTTGGCGCAAAGGGCGCGCCCGAAACCATCAGAAACATGGTGGTTGACGCCCCGGAGAATTACGAAGAGATCTACAAGTCGTTCACCAGATCTGGCTCGCGTGTGTTGGCTTTGGCATACAAGTACATCGATGCCAACAGCAACGTGAACAAGCTCGACAGAGACGTTGTGGAGTCCAAACTCCACTTTGCCGGTTTCATCGTGTTCCACTGTCCCTTGAAGAACGATGCCATTGAGACCATTGCCATGTTGAACGAGTCGTCACACCGTTGTGTGATGATCACTGGAGACAACCCCTTGACTGCTTGTCACGTTGCAAAAGAGGTGCGTATTACCACCAAGGAAGTTTTGATTTTGGACGCCCCTGAGGACCATCACGGCGCTGGCGACCACAACTTGGTGTGGCGCAATGTGGACGAGTCTGTGGTTATTCCCTTCAGAAGCTCCGACAACATTGACTTGCAGTTGTTTAAGAAGTACGACATCTGTCTTACTGGCTACGCTTTGGGCCATTTGAACAACCACAATCAGATTTTGGACACGCTCAAGCACACCTGGGTGTATGCCAGAGTGTCGCCTGCGCAGAAAGAATTTATCCTCACCTCTTTGAAGGATGCTGGCTACAACACGCTTATGTGTGGCGACGGTACCAACGATGTGGGTGCTTTGAAACAGGCCCACATTGGTGTGGCTTTGTTGAACGGTACTGATGAGGGTATGAAGAAGATTGCCGAGAACAGACAGATCGAGGCCCATCAGAAGATTTACGACAAGCAGGTCACTCTTTTGGCCAACTGGAACAGGCCTCCGCCTCCTGTGCCCCCTGTTATTGCCCACTTGTATCCTCCTGGTCCCAACAACCCCAAGTATTTGGAGGCCATGGAAAAGAGAGGCGTTGAAATTACTCCGGAGCTCAAGAAAACTGTCGAGTTGGCCAACAAGACTGGCGGCGTTCCCACTGGCAACAACGGTCAGGCTAAGCAAGGAAAGGACAACATTGCCGATGCTCTTTTGGCTGCTGTCAGTGACGCTGGTGGTGAGCAGGACGAGGTGCCCACATTGAAGCTTGGAGATGCCTCTGTGGCTGCTCCTTTTACGTCCAAGTTGTCGTCTGTGGCTACTGTCACGCACATCATTCGCCAGGGCCGTTGCGCGCTTGTGTCAACCATCCAGATGTACAAGATTTTGGCGTTGAACTGTTTGATTTCTGCCTACTCGTTGTCTGTGTTGTATCTTGCTGGTATGAAGTTTGGTGACGCGCAGGCTACTGTTTCCGGAATCTTGTTGTCTGTGTGTTTCTTGAGTATTTCCAGAGGCAAGCCCCTTGAGAAGTTGTCCAAGGTGCGTCCACAGGACGGCATCTTCAACACGTACATCATGGGATCTATCTTGGGTCAGTTTGCGGTGCACATCGTCACCTTGGTGTACATCACTCGTGAGATCTACATTTTGGAGCCCAGAGAGCCCAAGGTGGACTTGGAGAAAGAGTTCTATCCCTCGTTGTTGAACACAGGTATGTTCTTGTTGCAGTTGGCGCAGTCTGTTTCCACATTTGCCGTCAACTACCAGGGCTTGCCCTTCAAGGAGAGCATTAAGGACAACAAGGGCATGTACTACGGGTTGTTGGGAGTAGCTGCTTTGGCCCTTTCTGGATCCACCGAGTTCTTCCCCGAGTTGAACGAGGCCATGAAGTTTGTTCCCATGGACTACGTTTTCAAGATCAAATTGACGAGCTGCATCTTATTGGACTTGGGAGTTACGTGGGCCATCGAGTTGGTGTTGAAGCACTTCTTCATGGACTCGGCCCCGGCTGACATTGCGTTGCGCCACAACGACAATGACGTTGTGGAGAAAAAGAAGGAGATTTGAGTATGACGTCGTTATAGATTGAATTGATAATAAAAGGTGTTTAAAGCGGCTGTAGTGTTGCGTATATTACATGGCCCAGTGCCCGTTATCTAATGTATTAGTCTCAGTGGTTTTCTCACTTAGTTCTTCTTTTTGAGCACCTCAACGTCCTTCTGGCGGTCTAATTTGAAGATCTTCACCACGGAAACGCCTCCACTGGTCACAATGTTGATTTTGCGGTCGCCCAAGCGGCCCTCTATGGCCCTGAAGACATCGGTGATTTCGTCCTTGCTCAATGGGTACTCCAAAGAGTCCAGCACCAAGCCGAGCAAGCGAACTAGGGGGAAGTTTTTTGGACCCTCTGTCTCGAAGCCTCTTCCACTGATTTCAAACAAGATGCCGTAGATCTGGGCCATTTTTCCTTCAATGTAGGCACGATAGTCACTTTCTGGAGTTGAGCGTCCGCTCTCTTCCTTGCTTAGCTTTTCTTTGAGCTTTATGCGTTCTAGTAGCGAGAGACCGTTGCTTTTCTGCATCTCCACGAGCTCGTTTTTGGCCTTGAATTTGAATTTAGACGCGTCGTTCTTCAAGGGGATCTTCTTTATGGGCGAGACAGACGCCGATCTTGACCGCGAAAAAGTGCTTGTTTCTAGAAGGTGCTCCAAAGATTTGGCAGGAATATAGTGCATGTCCTGATGGGAGTCTATCCACGCGTTTATGGTAGTGAGAAAGTCGTCCTTTCGAGAGCCGAGTTCTGCGTGCAAATTGCTGGCGGAAAGACCATCGGGCACGGTTATGGTGTAACCGCTACGGCCAGATCCATTATCTAGGATGCGGTAGAGTTTGGGCGAAAACGCCAAGAGCGTCTCTAGCGAGGCGTAGTTGATTCTGCTTTTGCAGAGGCTGGATGCTGTATCAAGGATCTTGGCCAACCGGGGCGGAGAAACGGCCTGTGAAAAATGGAGACTGAGTACATTGTCGATAGCCGTGAAGTGCTTGGCTGCCTTGGAGAACAAGTCGTGTGGGATATGGGGATGATCTCTGATATTCATGACGATATCGCAGTAGCAGACCCGCGTTTTCCAAGGAAGAATAAATTCAACAAAAGATGGGAAGTGAGAGGCCAAAAGAACGAGAGGGGACGAACGAACAGCGTGAGGGTGGAAGACGTTTTCAGGTGTGTGCTGCCGCCATGTGGCGCGGGATAGTGTGCAATTGTGCCGGGTTATGGCTCCTGCAACCTGGGTGGAACTGAGGTGTATCTCTGCGATAACCACCACCAGAGACAGTCAATTGCATTACAGCAGTACATATACAGATGTTCAGATATCCATCACCTAGCACCACCTTTGGGAACACTACGCGTACTATCGTGGCCCAAACCCCTTTTTTCATGTAGCGTCTATTATCTAAAGACAAGCTCCAAGCACAAGCTGCAAACGTATCTACTTTTCCTCCTTCTTCTCAGAGGAGCCCGCGTGGTTCTTCTGCACCTCGGTGTACGCGTTCTTGGCCTTGTCCGCCAAAGAGCCGTCCTTCTTGGACAACTCCGTGTAAGCGTCCTGAGCGTCCTCCTGGTAGGCCTTGTAGTCAACCTTGCCGTCCTTGCCGGCAGCCAATTCCTGGCCCTTCTTGATCAAGTCGTCGAAACCCATTGCGATATTTCAGTGGCGTACACACGAACTCGGAGGATTCTCGTCTCCTTATATACCCCGGTGTCTGGACACGACCACGCCGCTTTGGGCCAATTTCACGTGTGGGGCATTGTTCGGTGCGCCAGCGGGTCGTGCGACTAGTAATTCCAGACGTCATAGCGGGTGTTTATGCCGGAAACGGCCAATGGGCTGTGGCCAGAAGCGGTCTTGTGGCGAAAAGCCGCTCGTATCAGCTTGCATGTGGCCAATAGCCGTTGAGAATGGGGAATGTGTGACGGAGGGGAAGGCTTCCAAAAGTGGTCTGCCAGTGAAGAAAGGGGCTTTACGTGGACAAGAGTACAGTGTTTTGAGGTTTACAGGTAATGGGTGGATTAGGGGAAAATTGGGAAATGTGGCAGAATAAGTGACTGATCAAATCGGGAAGTTGGACGCTTTTTGTAATTCATGCAGATTATGCAGAGGACCAGCAAAAATCCAAAGATTTTCCGAAAATGCCGAAACTTCAAACACTAGATCCACGATGGCTCATAAATCTGCGAAGCGGCAGCAATCGGGGAGGTTGCAGCAATTGCAGGGCTCCTGTGGTGTTGTTCTATTTCGGTGGCTGGGACCATCTCAAATCCGGGGAACGCTGAAAACAAAAACATGCGAATATCAAACCGCTTCTTATTTCACCACTGTACTCCAAAATTGGTCCGAGATCTGAAATTCTCATCATCTCTTGAGAAGAGTATGTCGGCTCGAAAACGGCTTCGGAACTGTAGATCTCCAGCATTGAGCATTTCCTGAGTTTTTTTTCCTGATTTTGGCGTGCACTTGTGACCACCACACCATACCAAGATCACGAAATGCCAAAACCACGACTATCGTAAAATCGTTCGAAGCACCTAAAGAAGCGGTCCTAACGCGACATAAGGGCGAAAAATTGCTCTTGACACTGAAACTCACCTGAACTTCAAAAATTCACTTCTGGTACCCTTTCCATTTCAACTCTGTATACTCTCCACCCTGCCTCTTCCTGAAACCCAACTGCACGCTCTTCAAAGATCCAGCGACTTCTCCTTCCACATCCACCTTCTGATACCATCTCCTTTATATAAAATTCCTAGAGCATTCAATCTAACGTACATACACGCCCCCTACAACTTGAGCTTCTCCAAAATGGCTATCGTCTGCTCGTAGCCCTCGATCTCCGCCTTGAAGTTGTCCGCACGCTGGAACGCCAAGTCCTTCGCCAGCTGCTTAGTCTTCTCAGTGAACTTGCTGATCGAGTCCTGGACCTTGGCCTCGAACTCCTTGGTGTTGGCCAACTTCTTCTCCACCTTGGCGATCTCCGCGTCCAAGTCGATCTGACCCTTGACCAACACGTGAACCGTGGTGGCGTTGTTGATGGACTGCACGGCGCAGCCCGCAGGAACATCGCTCACAGAGCCCACCACCGAGATCTTCTCCACGCCCTTGATCAACGAAACGATGGAGTCCTGCTGCTCCTCCGCAATCTTCACGGTGCTAGCGTCAGTGCTCTCCACGTAGACCTGGCCGTTCTTCAAGATGCCGTACTGCGCCAACACCGATCTGGTGCCCTTGGTGATCTCCAAAACGAGGTCATACGCGTCCACAGCATCCTTGTCCGCAAACTGCTCCTGGAATTGGGGGAAGGAGGCCACCATGATGGAGGTGGCCTTCTCGTCGGCTCTCCGCGGCAACCGCTGCCACATCTCCTCCGTCACGTACGGCATGAAGGGGTGGATAAGACGCAATGCACCGTCGATGCACGTGTACAAAGTGTCCTGGGCCAGCTTCTTCTGCTCGGCGGTGCCATCCTGGATCAACGCCTTCAGGTTCTCAATGTAAACGTCGCAGATGTCGTACCAAAAGTTGTAGATGGCCGAGGTGGCCTCCATGAACTCCTTTTTGTCCAACGCCTGGCCAACCACGCCAGCAGTTACGCTGAACTTGTGCAAGATCCACTGTTCCACCAAGCTCTCCCTTCCGGTCTTGGCGGCGGTGGCAGGTGGCGTGTAGTTGTCGCCCAACTTACCCAAAGCGAACTTCGTGGCCTGGTAAATCTTGTTGCAGAACTTACGGTAGCCCTCCACACGAAGAATGTCGAGGTTGATGTCTCTGCCACCGGTGGTGTACGCACACAACGCAAAACGAAGCGCGTCTGTACCACACTCAGGGATTCCGTTAGGGTAGGACAATTTCTGGCCAGCGATGGCCTTCTCAAGCTCGCGGGGGTCGAGATTGCCGACCTTGAGCTTGTCGTGGAGCTTCTGCAAGGGAATACCCGCAATCACATCGAGGGGGTCGACAACATTGCCCAAAGACTTGGACATTTTGCGGCCCTGTGCATCTCTCACCAAAGAGTGGCAAAAAACCTCGTGGAAGGGCACCTTTCCGGTCAACTTCAAGCCAAGAAGAACCATTCTGGTCACCCAGAAAAACAAGATGTCCCAACCGGTCTCCAAAAGCGACATGGGCGAGAAAAGCTCCATGTCCTTGGTCTTGTTGGGCCATCCGAGGGTCGAAATGGGCCACAAGCCGGACGAAAACCACGTGTCGAGCACGTCCTCGTCCTGCTCAAGCGTGAACTTGACGCCGGGGAAGCGCTTCTTGGCCTTCTCGAGTGCCTCGTCGTAATTGCGGCCGGCAACCCAGCTGTTGTTGTCAAGACGGTCGCCCTCCTGGCCTTCCACAGTCACAAAATAGACGGGACAGCGGTGGCCCCACCAGAGCTGGCGCGAAATACACCAGTCCTGGATGTTCTCCAACCACAGGAAGTACTCGTTTTCAGAGGTGGAGGGCGTGATCTTGAGGTCGCCCTGCTTGACGGCCTTGATGGCCTCTTTGGCCATGTCCTGCTGGTTGACCCACCACTGGGGCTTCAACAAGGGCTCAATCACGTCGCCCGACCGCGAGCACACAGGAATGACCATCTCGTTGTCGGTCTGGCCAACATAGAGGCCGCGCTCCTTCAACTGCTCAATAACCTTCGCACGAGCGTCGAAACGCTTGATACCCTGCCACTCGCCACAGTTCTCGTTCAAGAGACCATCGTCGGTGAGGATGTTTATGAACTCGAGCTTGTTTCTCTTACCAGTGAGGTAATCGTTCTGGTCGTGTGCGGGTGTGATCTTGACCGCACCAGTGCCGAACTCCATGTCCACTGCCTCGGCATCGGTGATGATGGGGAACTGGCGGTCCAAGAACGGGTGCTGCACCATCTTGCCGTGCAAGTGAGTGTAACGAGGGTCCTTGGGATGAACAGCCACTCCCGTGTCACCGAAAAGAGTCTCGGGACGGGTAGTGGCGACCACAATGCGCTCGTCGGATCCCACAACCTCGTAGGCGTACTCGGTCAAAACACCAAACTCCACCTTCTCGTCGTAGTTGGGGACAGCCAAGAGCGTTCTGCCGCCAATGGTCTTGTTGTCCACCTCCACGTTGGAGATGGCGGTGTTAAGCTTGGTGGACCAGTTGACGAGCCGGGACGCCCTGTAGATAGTGCCGTCCTCGTGCAAGCGCACAAACGCCTCGTTGACGGCCTCAGTCAACTCCGGACTGAGGGTGAAGGCCTCTCTCAGCCAGTCGTACGACGCGCCCAACGTCTGGAACTGGTTCTTGATGCGCTGGTGGTACTCCTCCTTCCACTCCCACACCTTCTTGACGAACTCCTCGCGACCGTAGTCGTGGCGGGTCTTCTTCTCGGCGGCCCAGATCTGCTTCTCCACCACCAGCTGCGTGGCGATGCCCGCGTGGTCGAAGCCGGGGAGGAAAAGCGTCGTTTTTCCGCACATGCGGTGGTACCGTATAAGCGTGTCTTGTAACGCCACCGTGAGCGCATGCCCGATGTGCAAGGCACCCGTCACGTTGGGGGGAGGAGCGGGAATGGTGAAGGCACCCTCGGGCTTGATACCGCCCTCAGGAGTCAACTCGGGCTTGAAGTATCCCTGTTGGTTCCACCACGCGTACCACAGGCTCTCCACGTTCTGGGGAACGTAGGCCTTGAAGGCAGGGTCTTCCAAGGAGGCAAGCACCTTCTTCTGGCCCGCGACCGTGGGGTCGTTCCAGATGGTGGCAGTGGTGGCCTGGGGCTTCTTCTTCTCCTCCTTCTTGGGCTTGGCCGCGGTCAGCGCCTGCTGGGCCTCCTGCTTGGCCTTTTTGGCCGCAAACTTGGCGAGCTTCTCGGCCTTCTTTCTCTCAGCCTCAAGCTGCTTGGGCGTCTTGGGCGCCTTTTCGGCACCTCCGGCGGTGTTTTCTGCACTCATTCTCCTGGTCTGGTACGCCACTCGGGGGATTTGCCTGTGGAAGAGTGTGGCCAGTCTGTGGAGCATACAGTGGTGAAAATTTTCTTAGTCATTTTTGTCGCGACATTTCGCAGCTGACAGGAGAACGAGAAATGTGAAGAGGAGAGCACAGAAGAGGAACGGCTGAGAGAACATGACACCAAGGAAGGTCACAGCTCCACATGCACAATAACAGTCCCTTGGGGATGCAATTGTGGCATTTCCTGTCTGCCTCCCTGTGTTTACGCTGGGTGCAGCCTGGGACTTGGGCCTGCATACAGCCTTTCCTACACTGGGGTACGCAGCCCAACCTCTATCTTATACAACAGCCAAAACTCTGTCTATGTTCTAGAAACACCGCGCGGCATATCTAGCATCCTCTGGTTTTCCTTCTCCGTTCCTCGTTTCAATTGTCTAGCTTTCTCCATCAAGCCGTCTTCTCCAATAGGGCATCTTCTCCATTTTGCCGTTTTCTCCATGTTTCTCCTTCACTTTTCACTTTCCATTCCCCTGAACCACTTGCTCACGTGCGCATCGCCCTCTCTCTGACGCCCGTCCTTGGTCGGCGCCAGAAACACCATGCTCTCAAGATCTTCCTCCTGCATTTTGCGCTTCTGCTGCTGGAGCCGCCCCACCATGGCCTTGGACATTTTTGCACCCGTATTTGCATTCACGCGTGCCGCCAAAGTGCCATTGGAACGGCTCATTCCGAGGCCTATTTCCTCTCCAAAAGCGTCCATCACGGTGTCCTCCTCCTTTCCAAACTCCATCTTGTTCTGGGCCTTCCGCAACTCCGACATTTGGAACCGCTCCTTGAGCTTGCGGAACCTTCTTCCACCTCGCTTTTTGGACTTCTGCTCCACGGGCGCCGGAAGCGCCTTGTCGCCGCGGCTCTCTGGCGGGAGAAGAAGCTTTTCGATCTTGGCGTTGATTTCGTTCCGGTACCTCTGACCCTCGGTGCCCTCGGAACTAGCCTGTGAAAGGTCTATTCTCGCAGCTAGTACCACCTTTCCACTGATTATGCGCATCGCCTGCTTCACCACCTCGTCCGGAAGCTCAGAAACCACCTCGCTGTTGTACAAGTAGCCTGTGGCCCGCACATGACCTGTTGTGGTTCTGCTGGACATCTCCTTCACGCCTAGAGAGGGTATGTTGCACAGCGGAACAAGCGAAAGCTGCCGGAGCGACCCCGTCGCCACGAGAAGCTGTGCCGCTGTCATCGCACCAACTACCGCCGTAAGGTTGGGCGCATAGCGTGCCAGCTTGGCTGCGAGAAACTGGGCTAGCGCCTCTCTCGTGTCGTGTATCTCGAGAAGGTAGTGGCACATTTCCGTCACCTTTTGCATGTTCACAGGCTCCAGTGGCCTGGAGCTCTGTTGAATAGCGGCCATGATAATTACCAACACCTTTTCGGTGCTGACGATGCTTTGGAGAGCCTTCTCGTGCTGGCGGACTGCCCTTAGGTTGTCACCTATAAGAAGCACACAGCGGGCGTAATCGGGCGCATTGGGCACGAGAGAGGCCAATTCCGTAAAAAAGGGGGCGTATAGACGCTCTAGCACTCCGTGCGTCTCAGATATTTCGTTGCTGAGAATGCTAGAGAGCTCGTTGGCGTGCAGAATGAACGTCTTCTGGGAGACGCTTCCAGTGACGAGCTCCCTGTAGTCGGCATCGTGGTCGCTGGTGTTTTCTGCAATCTGGCGGGCGATCTCCGGTAGAGCATCCCTCACGGGGCCCGTAACCGCAGAATCGTCGTTGTCAAGCTTCTGTAGCCGCTCCTGGAGCGAGGGTGGGGGCGCAAGTAGAAGGAGCAATATGGGATCTTTTTTTTCTGAAAAAAGCTGTTCCGGGGCTGATTCCGGGCCGGATTCGTCGCTGGATACGTCCAGACCGAGGTCCGCGAGAAGCTCGGCCTCCAAATCGGACATTGGCAAGATGGTGGGGCGCTAAACTATGTATGGAGAAGACATGCGATGAGAAAAAACCCCAGGGTGGATAATGCGTTGGGAAAAAACCGTTCTTGGCCTCCCCCTCCCTTTTCAGCATGTCTTTTTCCGTCAAAACGGGGCTTCTTGACCGCGTGGACGGCTCTGCAGAGCTCCTAGTGGGCCCCATTAAGGTGGTTTCTTCTGTCACGGGCCCCATAGAGCCCAAGCCGCGCCAGGAGCTTCCCAACTTGGCCTCTTTAGAGATCGTGGTCAGGCCCGCAGTGGGCGTTTCTACCACACGCGAAAAGCTCTTAGAGGACAAGCTCCGGCTGGTTTTGCAGTCTGTGATAGTGCGGTTCAAGTACCCTCGCCAGCTTGTCCAGATAGTTGTTCAGTTTCTCGCCACAGACTCTGCTAAGGACTACACTGCGAACGAGCTCAGTGCGGCCCTCAACTGCTGCTACTTCGCGTTGGTGGACGCCAACATCGCGTTGGAAAACTCCTTTGCCAGCGTAGCCCTCGCTGTGGGCGCCCAGACAGTGGTGGGGCCATCGTCGGCGCAGTTGGCGGCATCGGAGTCCCACCATGTGGTGTGTTTCGATATCAAAGAGGCTCGGGCTGGCAAGTTGCTCTTGCTCGAGAGCGCAGGAAAATTCACAGAGGAGCAGTTGTTTGAGGTGGTGGAGACCGGTAGCCGCGAGTGCCAGCAGCTCCACGGGCTTCAGCGCAGTTTTATTGCAGCTAAGGTGAACGACGACTTCGTATGGAAGCTGTGAGTGTATAATAGAGAAGGGGAGAGGAAGAGAAAGAAAAGAGGGAGAATAGACAAACGTACAGTTAGTGAGGGTGATTAGAAGTTGCTGATAGAGATATGGAGGTGTAGAGACCTGCAGATGGTGTTTTCGTGGTGGTCCATACTAGCTATTTCAAAATTGTATTATAGCAGTCCCCGCATGCTAGAGCACATATCGCTCTATATATCACATGAAGGTGGGTTATGGGGTCATATAGGAGAAACTGGGCTTTACAAAAGAATCCATGTTTTCAAAAACACCTGGCTTAGCGTAGAAGTTATTCTGTGAGGTTTTCCATGTTGGGAGTCCTGAGATTTGGAGAATACTGCAAATTTCGAATTTAGACAAGTGAAGACGAACCAGCAAAAGAGAAAAATCCATGAAAGGGCCACTTCTTCAAAAGAAAGCCTAACATAGCACATGCCACCCAAATACTTCCCACTATGGCATCGCGTTTGTATGACAGCAAAAACGGAATTACTTGACTCCTCATACAGCCTGCAAATACACCCAAATGGAAGACCACCAAATCCCCAAATATCAATTTCACTTGATTCTATTAGATTACCTCAAAACACATCTACACCAGCTACTACCCATACATTCGGCTCCTAAATTTCGTAACTTGATTACCACATGGTACCTCTACTGCGAACTTCCAGGCACCACTGCACCTATAAGGCGACACAATAAAATGTGCGTAGTCGCCTTTGAAACTCATTCAACATGCAAAAATGAATCCACAATAAGGACTGAAAATTTTAAAGGGAAGAATGAACCGCATTGCTGCCACTTCCAGTGCCATTGATGCCATCAACACCATGATATGCGGGTTGTCCCCCAATCGCCTCCAACAGACTTAGTATAACGTCGCCAACGGGTCCAAACGCCCGCCGAGGCCGCTGCCCACATTTAAGAGGTTGATCTCACCATTGTGGAACTTATTGTTGGGATTCATCTTGTGTTTAAAAGTGAAACCAATGAAGTTGTTGTTGGCCAAGCTAGTTCGTGCGCCAGGGCCGCCACGCTCCAACAACAGCTCGTTCTGTTCCTGGCGCGCAAACACGTCCTTGTACTTCATCATACTCTCCTCGTCCTCGAAGTCGTCGAAGTAGCCTGCATCCTCCTCGTTGTCCAACTGGGGAGTGAATGGCGGTGTTTTCTGGCGAATAGTGTCCCACAGCCCGAGGTCGCTGAAGTAGGGCGCGGCCTGAATCTGCTTGAAGCTGTGCAAACGAGATGATGGCAGGGCAATGAGCTTGGTGATCAAACTCCAGGTTCTATCGCTGAAAACGTAGCGGCCGTCCTTCGTCTGGGGACGACGCAAAGCTGTCTTCCAGTGCTTCAAATTGTAGTAGGTTTCGTCCTGCTTCAGGCCACTGAACGGCGGGTAGCCGCACAAAGCCTCGAATAACATGCAGCCGAGCGACCAGTAGTCGATGGTGTAGTCATAGCTCTTGCCCTCAAGCACCTCCAAGGCCATGTAATCCGGCAGTCCCACGATGGAGTTTGCCAAGTTGTGGTGGCCCTGCGACTGCTTGAAGAGCTTCTGGCGTTCGTGCATGGTCAGCGATGGCACCTCGTAGTGCTCCAAGTCCTGAAGGCCCGCAAGGCGCACTCTCATGCTCTCGATACGGTCTGTGGAGACGGTTCCAGCAGCAAGCCCGAAATCCGTCAATTTGATGTGGCCACGCGCGTCGATGAGAAAGTTCTCAGGCTTCAAGTCGCGGTGCGTGAACCCCAAGTCGTGTAACGCGTTGACGGCCGCAAACATCTCGCTGATGTAGAACCTGGCGTGCGGAGGAATGAGGTAGCCTGTGTTATTCAACAAGGTGCGAAAGTCGCCTCCGGGGACGAACTCCATGGCCAAGAACACCTTGTCGGGGTCTTGGAACGCGTACAACAAGCGCACGAGCCACTCGCTCCTGGTGTTGGTGAGAATGTCTCTTTCCGTGAGAACGTGTCTGGTCTCGTCCAACTTCATGAGAAGCTTCTTGTTGAGCACCTTGAGGGCGCAGATTTCCCGGGTGTCCTTCTTGCGCGCGAGGAAGACCTGGCCGTAGCCGCCCTGACCCACCTGGGTGATCATCTCGAAGTCGCGGTGCTTGGGCTTCAACCTTCTCTTGCGCAAAAGCGCCCTTTCGCGGCCCACATAGTTCTTCCACTCGTGGTGCTGGCGCTGTGGGTCCGAGGAAAACGCCGTGTCTGTGGAAAGGCGCTGCTGGACAAGCCGCAGCCGCTCTCTTCTGCTGATCACGTAGTCGAACATGTCGCAGTAGTAGTCGAGAAAGTAGAGCTGCGCAACCAGCGCCAACCGCTTCGTTTTGGGGTTGTTGGCCTTGCGGCGGAACTCGTCGTCCAGAACAGGCACCTGCGGCTGCAACTGGCTGATGTTGGCGGTGATCTGCTGCTGTGGGGTGGGCGGCTGGCGCGCCTTCAGAAAGGGCAGTGTGTGGAGAATCAGCTTGGTGGGCGACACTGTGGGCGTGATATTCTCCTTGTTGAAAGCCGCCGGGTACAGTGTGTCCACGTCCATGAGGGAGGCGTTTTCCATGGACTGCGAGAGGTCCGCAATCTCTGTATTTCTGGACCTGAATGGCATACTGAGAGGGTGTGAAAATGGAGGTTTCGAGCAAACGTCGTTAGAGAAGGTGTTTGTGACGGAGTGAGCACACGTGTATGCGTTTTTGGACCTTGGGGGCCAAAATGGGTGCTTAGGTGTGCAAATGGGTCTGATATTTATCCCTTGAGAAAAGAGGCGGTGTCAGGACGCGTTTCTCGGGCTCGAGGACGTGAGGTCTAGACGCGTCTTGGGAAGAGGCGTTTCGAGTACAACAGGTAAGTTTAAGTAGCTTGTGCTGGAAACCTTGACAAGTCGATAAAGAAGTAGTTTATATTTCTGGGGCCCACAAAGAGTGTTTTCGTTTGGGCCGCTTCGGGCGGTGTACAAAATGCCCGATCGGGACAAATGGGGTGCAGACCTGCAGATTGGGGGGTTATGGTGGAGGGGCCTCCAGGCGCCCCAAGAGCCTGAAAACGGCTGAAACCCTGAAGGGGACTTCAGAGAGCCCCAATGATGAGGCTGGCGAATTTTCACAGCTTCTGGCGGTCGCCTGGTGCCGTTCTTTGGGGGTATCTCCCAATAAGTAGTACGGCATATAAGCGCAACGGGAGACACGCAGGAAATGCTGTTGTATGCAGGCCACTGTATCATCTGTTTCAGTGAATACAAGACATCTAGCACATCTGCGGTGGCTGAAGGGCTATTGTGCCTTGATGAAGTGTGTAAAGCAAGCGGGGGTATGCTGTGGCACAACACACTCGAGGGTCTCTGCGTAGCTCCAGTGTAGTTTGCGTGTCTATTGTTCCCCAGCTGCCGAGGCTGCAAAAATCCTAACTGGACTAATCCCTATCTCCATACTCCGCAATTCAACAAACCTCACCCGCACAGGCCCCTGCGTTTATTGTTAGTATTGTCTGCCCCCAGTGTTCAGATGCTACAGACGGCTTTCCTGTCTGCACGGAGCCCCACATCTGCTCCTGCATGAGGGTCTTAAGCCCGGTGGGGAAGCACCTAAAACCGACTTGTGGGGAAATTCCGGTCGGTGTGGGCCCACGATGTGGTGCCAGGAACTGCCAAAGATGCGCCACGACGTCGTGAAGTCGCTACAAATTGATATGCTGTCACCTGCACACCCTGGGCCAGTTCACAAGTATCGCCAAAAGGGCCCGTCAAGGCAAGACACCACCTGTTTCAACCAGGTCACGTGACACGTGTATTGCAGGCGCTCTGTTGCACGAGGCTGGCCCACCTTAGGGACCCCTCGCAAGCCCCCCAAAATAGACGACCAGCGCCTACGTCAATGCCCACCACCGCTCCAGACACGGACCCCAAAGGCGCGCAGACAATTGCCCCACAGAAGGTGCTGGTGCCTCTTTAAATATGACCAATGGGCGGGCTCGGACTTTAAAGGCCCGTGTGCAGGAGATGGCGCCATGCGCTAGCAGGTCCCTTCACCCGCCAGCGACGCCCCCTCTGGAAAAAAGCCCACTTGGGGGCTTTTACCCGTTGCCCCACACGCCTAAAAGCCGCCGTCTTCGTTTGGGGATGTTTTGGGCCTAGGACGACCCGGAGGGGAAAGCATATAAGGCCGAGCAATCCCGCCGACTCGGACTTGCAGCTAAGGACATACAGTAACAAAGAGTATAAAAGCGCCCAGTTCCCCCAATTGTGTGCCACTCTTCTAGGCTCTTTGTACTTCTCCGATATTAGCTACAACTTACACACACGACATGTCCGACCTCGAGGCCCAGCAGCTCAAGGACCACACCCTTGTTATGGACCAGGGTGCCACCACCGGCGCCTCTCGCACTGAGAACAGCGACCCCGCCGTCACCAGGGTGACCCAGGATGGCGAGTACATTCAGTTTGGCAACGAGCGCTACCTCCGCTCCGAGCTTGTGGAGGCCTTTGGCGGTACCTTCAACCCCGGTCTCTCTCCTCCTCCTAAGCACAACTTCGCCAACCCCGCGCCTTTGGGCCTTTCAGCTTTCGCGTTGACCACCTTCGTTCTTTCGATCATCAACGTGGAGGCGCGTGGTGTGACGTTGCCCAACATCGTGGTGGGTCTCGCTTTCTTCTACGGTGGTCTTGCGCAGCTTATTGCGGGCATGTTTGAGATTGCCTCTGGTGTGGGCGGCACTTTTGGTGCGGTGGCCTTCTCTTCGTACGCGGCCTTCTGGTGCTCGTGGGCCGCCATCCAGGTGGACTCTTTTGGCATTGTGGCGGCGTACGGCGATAATGAGGAGGAGCTCCGGTTCGCTTTGGGCATTTTCTTGGTGGGCTGGTTCATATTCACCTTCTTCATGTGTCTCATGACGCTTAAGTCTACGGTAGCGTTTTTCCTGTTGTTTTTCTTCTTGGACATCACGTTCTTGTTGCTTGCCATTTCGGAGTTCAAGGGCTCGGACCCTATCAAGAAGGCGGGCGGCGTATTTGGACTCATCACCGCCTTCATTGCGTGGTACAACGCTTATGCGGGCTTGGCCAACAACCAGAACTCCTACGTGACCGTTAAGGCTATCCACTTGCCTGACTTGCAGGACAAGACTAAGTAGTCGTATTTATTAATCTAATGTGTATAAATGGAAGAGTAGCGCCGAGAGTGCTTTTCGGAAAGCTCCTAAATTCCCTAACGGGGGACCGGCTTTCTTGGAAGAATCAGCCTAGTCAGAATACCCATCTCTGGGGCACGACTGCGTTTTTGGCTACTGCGCATTACGAGGCGTTCTGCGGCCCGGCTTTTCAAAAAAAGGCTTGAAGGGACGGCGGCTTTTTGCATTTCCTGGCAGCCCCACTTTTGTCATAGCTTGGGAGGGCCAGCTCAACGACAAAACGAATCTTGAAAAGGGGCCAGGATGATTATGAGGAAAAGAGAGCCATGCTGGGAGAAGAAGAGGACGCCGAGAGCCACGTTAGGTGCCCGAAAGTGTTGCTCAAGACTAGAGAATACGTCTATTGTCGCAGCAAAAAAACTATTTTAATGGGCTAATGTTGGAAAAAAAAGTGTGGGGTAAGACAGAAAAAGGGCTTGTTTAAATCTGGCTTACTAAAATCTGCCTGGAAAATTGCGAAGAGACAACGTCAGTGGCGTGAGGCGGAAATTGCTTGTTTCTGAGTGGCTAATAAGAGCTCCTAGTTTTATAGGTTTCTAGCGATGTCATAGGAGAAGTTTGGCGACACCTGGCAACCGGAATTTTCTAAGGTTGGTTTGAAGGGAAAACGGCTCACATGACGTGGTCTTGGCGTGGTAAAAAAGACAGCAACATTTTGGTGGCTACATTGTGGGGCAGAAAGTACCAGTCCGTTATTCGAAAGAAAGGGCTCATTTTCGGGCTCTTGGACGCTTTTCGGCAAGGGGTAGGCGTTCTCCGATTTTTCCGAAATGACAGCTTACTCTTTATTTGGGCCTGTAAAATGCGATTTTCTTGAGGAGTGACATTAGTATTTTTGTGGATTTCGCAACAAAACGCATTTTTTGTACGAAAATCGCGAAAACCACCTCAGGTCGTCTTCTAGATCAGAAGCATTTTAGCAATAGCGTGATTTCTCGAAAAACAAGAAGCTCACGATTACGTTTCCTGACTTACACAGACCCACGGTATACTTCAAATCCCCCCTTTCTTGAGGAGCCAAAAAAAACCTCTTTCTATGGTACGATCATAGCCCATCAGACCTCGTCCACACCCGTATTTCGTGCCATTTCTGGCGAAGACACCCTAGATACGAAGGCGTTACTAGCAAAGTACAAGCAACCGGGCTCGTATCCCCAGTCACCAGTCCACCCCTGCTGTGTTTATCAGTTGCTGCAACGACTTCCTAAAATGGATGCTAGGGCTATCAAGGAAAGGCATTTCGGGACCAAATTCTGAAAAACGCACTGCTGAATAGGGGAACTCCGCCGGCTGAACCCGGGCAGCTTCAATCGTTCCATTTTCTCGTCGCCTATTGACCCCAAACTTCCCCAACACCCCTCGTACAGCGGTTCCTCGGCGCCCCTGGACCTGCCGACGTCACCTGCATGTTGCCCCAGCAATTACCGCTGTCTTACGACGAGCATCCCTAAAAAAGGAATGACCCACCACTCTCCCCTCGCGTATACTGGCCACTTTGGCTCTATTGCCGTGCATAAACGCCTGGAGGATTCGCTACAGCCCAATTGCCGTGTATAGAGTCGTGTGATTACCAAAGATTAGATGGGCAGCAACTTCGAAACCGCCTAATTATTGCCGTAGAAGCCCTGAAACGGGGAAAGAAGTCGCCCGAAGGCCCGGGCATGACGGGAAATTGACGCAGCCGGGATTTTAGCCTAAACATGCCGATATCTAATCTATTAGGGTGCTTTTCTTGGGTGTCGTTTTGGCCGCACGAGGCGAAGCCAAGAAATGTTTGACATGCAGCATCCTGCAGATAACCCAAGAATGCAAAAGGCCAAGAGATGAGAGGGGTTGTCTGCTATTGTATAAAAAGGTGACGCTGGCGCCCGTAACGGCAGCTTATAACGGTAGCGAAGCGCACATCGTCTTTGTACTGGGCGCGAGGTTGTTTTCGAGCTTTTTTCGCGTTTTAAAACGGCGTTTTTGCATTTGCTGAAGGCCTATCCACCGGTTTAAAGGGTTCAGCTGTCAAACCTATAAAGTCCCAACAGCTAGAAGGGATCCCAGAAGGACCCATACTACAAACATCCACAGTCTAAGAATCGCACCTATCTGGTCTTTTCTTTTTGTGACCAATATCGACCACGTTCTCTGCCATGAAGGATTTCGAGAAAGGCTCTGGGGGAGACCTCCATCTGGTCATCTCCAGGCACACCGATGAGTACAACCTCACGATTTCGCGGTCCAATCCGCAGTTCAACACTCAAACAGACCCCAACAGACAGCTTCGCAAGGCGTTGGAGGCCAGACACGTTTCCATGATTGCCATTGGCGGTGCCCTTGGAACGGGTCTTCTTATTGGAACCGGCTCTGCGCTTAGGGTGGCTGGCCCAGGCGCCATCTTCGTGGCGTACTCCATCATTGGAATGGTGGTTTTCCAGGTCATGAGTGCCCTTGGCGAGGTGGCCACCTTTATCCCCCTCGCCGATGGTTTTGCAGGCTACTGCAACCGGTACGTTGACCAGGCTTTGGGATTTGCATGCGGATACGTTTACCTCTTCAAATACCTCATTCTTCCCGCTAACCAGCTCGTGGCTGGCTCTTTGACCATGCAATATTGGGTCTCCAAGGAGCGAGTCAATCCGGGAGTGTGGATCGCAGTTTTCCTTGCGATCATCGTGCTCGTCAACATTCTCGGAGTGCGGTTTTTTGGCGAGATTGAGTTCTGGCTCAGTACCCTCAAGGTTATCACCTGCTTGGGGCTCATTATTCTTCTTCTTGTGATTGCACTCGGCGGCGGCCCCACCCACCAGCGCCGCGGATTCCAGTACTGGAAGAACCCAGGCGCCTTTTTGGAGTACAAGGACAGTCTGAAAGACCTCCACATAACTGGCAACTTGGGCCGCTTCGTTTCGTTTGTCTCGGTTTTCGTCACCGCCGTGTTTGCTTATCTCGGTACGGAGTTGTGTGGAATTACTTTCGCTGAGTGCGCCAGACCGAGAGTTGCCATTCCCAAGGCCATCAGGTTGACGCTTTACCGGATTGTGGTTTTCTACATCCTCCTGATCCTCTTCCTCGGGATGTGCGTTTCCGCCAAGGACCCGCTCCTTTTGAGTGCGTCCGGAAGCAGTGCCAGCGCCTCTCCCTTCGTCATTGCCATCAAGAACGCGCGCATCAGTGGCTTGGACCACGTAATCAATGCGTGCATCCTTTTGTTCGTTCTTTCGGCTGCAAACTCCGACATGTACATCTGCTCCAGAACCATCTACGGTTTGCTGGTTTCCGGGTACGCGCCATCGTTTTTCTCCATAACCAACAGAATGGGTGTTCCGTACTACGGTGTGGCGTTGAGTTTCTGCTTCTGTCTTCTCGGCTTCATGACGGTGCTGTCGTCGTCCGCGGAGATTTTCACTCACTTCGTGAACGTGGTTGCTCTTACAGGCCTTATCGCGTGGGCGTGCATCTTGACCCTCCACATCAGGTTTATGAAGGCGTGCAAGGCTCAGGGAATCGACAGAGTCAAGGACTTGGCGTACCGCTCGCCATTCCAGCCTTACGGCCTGTACATTGCGTTGTCCATCTGCATTCTCGTGATTTTCGTCAAGAACTTCACTGTCTTTTTGGGCAAGCCCTTCACCTACAAGACCTTCATTACGGGCTACATCGTTTTGCCTGTCTTCGTCATCATGTACTTGGGCTACAAGATCGTGCACAAGACCAAGATCCTCAGCCCCTTGGAGGTCGATTTGCAAACGTTCAGAGACGTGGTGGACGCCGAGGAGGAGCACTTTGCAGGCATTGAGGAGGAAAAGAGGGCCATCAGAGATGCACAGGGAAACCCCAGAGACGCGGAGTGGTGGTACAACAAGTGTTTCGGATGGGTGTTCTAGGGACGTATGTTCAGTATTAATGTATGGTTGGTTCTTATGATTGCGAAAAGAAGCTGAGTAGGGGTGCGAAAAACTGTTTGGTGCTAAAGCAACAGTCAATTAGTGAGTCGCATATTTGCAACCAAAGGAGACCACACTTCATTACACTAAATACATGTAAATCCTCCTTATCAAGAAGGCTGCAGCCTTTGGCTGAGAGCCAAGGGCAGTTAGCCTATTCATAGGCCAAGAATATGTTAAGGGCACGTGTTATCGAATCTTCTATCTGCAGGAAATAAAACACAACGCTCATCTCATCTTCCCCCCAAAGGCTGCAAATGACGAGCGAAAACGGCTCCGACGACCCCGAAAAGAGTCTAGATCGAGATAATGCGCTTTTAGAACGGCTCTCGCCGTTATTCTGCGTCACGAAGACTAATTATGGCGGGAGAGGCTGTTTTTCAAGGGAGATTATACCCAAGGGAACAGTTGTCTTCGAAACAGGGGCCCCCTTGAGCTCGACCATTTTACGAGACTTCCGCAAGGAGGTGTGTACGCATTGCTTTGAGTACTTGGGCGGGAAGACACTCAAGTCGAGGTTCCAGAGGAAAAATGTGGCCCTCTATTTTTGCACCGAGGAATGCAAAGAGGCATTCGAGGAGTCCGATAATGGAGGCCTTCTTCTTGGTTGCTTGCTTGACATCGAAGAAAACTACGTGAAGGGGCTCAAAATGCCCGAGGTACCGCTCCGTGCACCCGAGAGAGGCCCCAATAACGAGAACCTTTTACGTGAAATAGCCTCAGAGTGGGACCTGGTGCTGGTGTGGGAGCAGAAGCTTGCACAAATGAAACCCTCGAAGAGAGCCAGTTTTATACCAAAACTCTCAGAAAATGAGTATCTCGAGGTAAGATACTTGGTAGGCGTGCTCTGCAGAATGCATCAGCAGAAAAAGCGCCCTGTACTACTAGGAACTGGCTTCTTTAACGACCTTTCTGCGCTCCAAAAGGGCCAGCTAGACCTTGCGTATTTCGACATGTTGCAGTCCAACGATACAGACAAGATTCTCAAGTACCCATACCTCTTGTACGCTTACATCAACATCTACAAGTTCTTGAAGGCAGGGGCCCCAGAAGTCCTTCAGCCCTACATCAGACAGACCTCCATTAAGAATATTATCGGAAGGTACCTAAGTAATGCATTTGGCATCTGGTCTGATGTTGAAAGTCCCGAGACAGAAGATCGAGAGTTTTTTGGGTTTGGGGTTTTTCCATCGGCCTCTTTTTTCAACCACTCGTGCGGCCCCAACATGGTCAAAAAACGCTCCAATAACAGCTTTTCATTTACCGCATTACGCGATATAGAGGCTGGCGAGGAGCTCTGCATAAACTACGGTTATTCCACCACCGAAAAGGTGGAGGAGAGGAGAAAGCACTTGGAGGAGTGGTTTTTCGTCTGCCAATGTAAGAAGTGCCTATCAGAGGCCCCGTGCATATAATGTGTGGAGGCGTTCCAGGGTCTGTGCTCAAATGAATTGTTGGGGGTTTACCAGAAATTTCCTTCAATGTGCTTTTAGAGGAATTATTCTGTCTCACAGTTAAATACCATTAGGGGGAAAATTACCATTCTTACGCTATATGCTTATAAAGGAACCCCACGTGCATCATTATTACAAACACAGGTGCGATACCCGTTCTTCCCCCAATTCATTGCACCTCCGGAATTCAACTTCTATTGCCATTTCCAAATTACCTCGCCTATCCTTCATCTCTGTTCCTATAGCTCAGTAAAGCCTCTCTAATCGAGATCATATAACACGCCCTATAAGGTAAAATCGTGCTTCTTGTAGAATGCCTTGAATGCCTCACTTTCATCCTGCTCCTTGAAGCGCGACTGCCGGCACTTCTCCCAGTAAGTTCTCTTAGGTGTCCGCAAAAGATGGGCCAATACACGGCGCGGAAACTGGAGGTCCACAGACTTCTCAGAGCCCCCAAGCTCTGCCACATAGACGGTCTTGTCGGTGCTACTTCTGTACACCGTAAACATGACGTAGTCACACTCATTCCTGATTCTCGTCAACTCCTCGTCCTCGGATGTGAACTTCTTGAAGTTGAGTGGGTGATTCTTGGAGTACTCCTCGTTATCGCGCGTTTTCTCCTCTAGCGAGCGTGCAAACCCGCTCTCCAAACAGTGTTCTGGAACAGGTAAGCATTGCACGTGAGCATGGACGTTGTTGCTTCTGCTGACTTCAAAAAAGACCATTCTGAGCAGGGTCTGTGCAAAGGCCTCGGAAAGCGTCTCCTGAAAACGCTGCATTTCTTGAAACACCGCCAGTTCGGTGGCCCTCCCAGGACAGCTTTTTAACGCAGGAACGTGCTCTATGGGGATGATGATGGCATGACCCGAGAACGAAAGCTCCTTGGAGGGCTTTGTGAGCGGACCCTTGGCCACAGTTAAGTACGAATGCGTACCTATGGAGACAATCATATGTGTTTCTACCTTGGGGTTCGACAAACAGAAGAAACACTGGTCGGGCGTAACAATACGCGTTCTTTTTGGGTGAACAGCGTCCTTGCTCTCCTCGGTTTCCTCAATAGCTCTTTTGACCTGAACGGGCTTTGTGTAGGGGTTCTCAGCCAAAGATGATGGTATCTCCTCATCTTCTGCGGGCCCCATTCCAAAGGCATAGAACCACTTGTCTCCGGACCCTTCCTGGCCCAAGCTGATGAAGCGAGAGACAGCTTTATTCCACCTGTAAGGCTTGTTTTCAAAGAAACGGCCTCGTTCGCTGCCGACGGCAAAGTGGTACCGTGGCTGTAATTTTTGAACAATCTCGTCTATAAAGGAGCTGTTTTGAATAAGAAGTAGCTGCTCCTGTTTAGCAAGCGCTTTTGGCCACGAATACGTGATGAGGATATCCACGGTGGTTTGGCTGTGAATCTGCTTCCGTATTTCCTCATGATAGCTCTCTTTCTCCGCTTCTGCCTGCAAGAAAGCAATTCGGATTCCCGAGGCTAGTTTGCAAATGGTCAATGGCTCCTTTGCAAAGGCGAGGTTTTGCTGAACATCAATTAAAGTAGACTCTCTATTACTAGAAAGCTCATTCACTTTCTCATTGATGCCTTTGGTACCGCTGGAAAAGAAGACGGGCTGGCCTAGGGCAATTGTAGGTAGTTGGGACTCTTTGGGGAGCACATCTCCTAGCAAAAGAACAACCTCAAATGGGCCATTTTTAGAATTCTGCAAGTTTGCTTTCGCAAGAACTTTATCTAGGTCATCTGGAGAAGGGTTGAGCACCAAAAACTTGCTTTTGGCAGCCATTTGTGGGGTCTATAGAGTAATGATGAGATGGCATCGTATGCTATATACAGGAAAGTATTTCACAACGCACATTGGTGTCTTTTTAGAACCTTATTCGAAATGCACCAATTACAACTTAGAGAGAGCGGATGAGACAAGGAACGTTTATATGCCAATCACTTTAGAGATAGTTCTTTTCTGCTCGCTTTGAAGCTTCATATGGCAATGACACAAAACTGCTTAGGGCTACAGCCCTAATGAACAATTTTCACGTGACAAAAACTTCCCTTGTGCAGGTTTTTGATACCCTCACGCGGAGAAAATTTTCCACTCTAAAAAAACTCAAGCCTTTACACGGTACAACCAAGTATAGAAAAATGGGTAAATCGTATGTTAACAGCGGAACAGCACACGTGGGAACAGCAGAAGCAGACATATATGTTCAGATTTGACTAGATGCCGAAAAAGCCGACTAGGAGCGGTCCCAACCACAAAAATAAGGGACTATGTGAAGAGCCCACTTTGAAGAGACCACTGGTGAGCGGAACAGCCAATATCGAGGGGAAATAACTTGGACTAGCTCTGTTGAAACAACGGTCAAATGGACGTTTTTGCCAGCGGTATACAGCTTTGAACAGTCTCTCTGCTCATTCTCGATTTTCAGCCTACATCACATACTAACAGCCAGTCGCGGTTACAGATCTGGTACTCGTTACGCCTTCCAGCGTGACTTCAAGAAGCATGGTACCATTGCTTTGTCCACCTACATGAAGATCTACAAGGTCGGTGACATTGTGGACATCAAGGCCAACGGTTCCATCCAGAAGGGTATGCCCCACAAATACTACCACGGTAAGACCGGTATTGTCTACAACGTCACCAAGTCCTCCGTCGGTGTCATCATCAACAAGGTTGTGGGCCACAGATACATCGAGAAGAGAGTTAACTTGAGAGTGGAGCACGTTAAGCACTCTGCCTGTCGCCAGGAGTTCTTGAACAGAGTTAAGACCAACGCCGCTTTGAAGAGAGAGGCTAAGGCCAAGGGTGAGCAGGTCAACGTCAAGAGACAGCCTGCCCAGCCCAGAGCTCACCGTGTTGTCGCCACTGAGGGCAACGTTCCCCAGACCTTGGCTCCTGTTCCTTACGAGACCTTCATTTAGGTGTTGTGTATAATTAGTCGAAGAGATAGAAGCTGCGTGTAGAGCGAAGAGGCCCATGAGCACCTCCAAGCCGTGAACAAGAAACATTGGGGCCTGAACTTCTTAACTAAAAGTGTGATCACGTGACCTCAAATCACGTGATGAATATTAGCATTTGGAGCAAGTCAATACAGTGGCATTAGCGTAGTTAGCCATTTTGGGTACTAAGTGTTCACACTTGTGTCTTCCAACTGTTATGAATATCGATCTGTTCCACTTACTTATCGAGCCCTCTCTAGAAGCTTTTGCAACCGAAACATCCGTACACCAGCATTAGCAGGTGCTTTTGGGAGTTGGGAAATATCAAAAATCGCTTCCAAGACGCCATTTTGGCTGTTAGTTACTGTCCCTACCAGTGACTGATATTGGCGGTGCCTTTAGAAAACCCTTTTTCCCTCTGTACACCTACTTGTGATTTACTCTGATGCCCCATATATTGTCCTGCACACAGCACTCCACCACCCAATACACGTATTCCTCGCCACCCTATCTTCCCAAACCTCCTTTTAGCAGTCAATGTCGTATAAACTTTCTGCCACGCTTCACGGACACGAAAAGGACGTGAGGAGTCTTTCATCAGATGGTAACTTGCTTTTCTCCGGCCTGAGAGACGGTTCTACTCGTATATGGAGTGATTTCTCGGGGGGCTTCCCTATGCAAAAAGAGGCGTTTCACCTGCCCACAGGCGGTTTCATTAATGCCGTGGCATTTGTGGATGCGCCCACAGGCAAATTGATTGCATCTGCGGGTCAAGATGCCACCATATTCTTGTCTGACATCGAGGAATCGAGCTATAAGAAGGGCGACGATTACGGTCGTTTCCAGCTCGTGGGTCACCAGGGAAACGTCTGTTCGGTCTCTTATAAGGATGGATTGATTGCATCTAGCTCCTGGGACAGCACCGCTAAAATCTGGGACGCCAATGGCAAGGAACTTCTTTTCGACTTGAAGGGCCACGAGTCCTCTGTTTGGGACGTGAAGATCGTAGATGCCGACAACTACGTGTTCTTAACGTCTTCGGCCGATAGAACCATCCGCAAATGGGTCAAAAACAAGGAGGTGGCGTGTTTTACCGGCCATTCTGACGTGGTGAGGGCGTTGGTGGTGTTTCCCGATGGAAAGACTTTTGCATCTACTTCCAATGACGGTACTGTGCGCATTTGGGATTTGGAGTCGGGCAGAAACATTCACACCTTGACGGGACACGATTCATTTGTCTACGACGTTGCTGTTTTGCCAAACAGCGATTTGGTATCCACTGGCGAAGACAGAACTGTGCGTGTGTGGCATGGGCAGAAGGTCGTCCAGGCTATAACCTTGCCGTGCGTCTCCGTATGGACCGTGGCAGTGTTGGACAATGGCGATTTTGCTGTCGGAGGCTCAGACAGTGTTATTCGTGTGTTCACCACTGAAGAGAGCCGTTTTGCGTCTCCTGAAGAACAGCGCAATTTTGCTGATTCCGTTCAACAGTCCAGCATTGCCGAGCAGTCATTGAGCGACTTAAAAAGAACAGACATTCCCGACTACTCGGCCCTCAACAAGCCAGGCAAACAAGAAGGGTCCACGATAATGGTGAAGAACTCTCAAGGGGCCATTGAAGCACACCAGTGGTCGGGAGGAGAGTGGATCAAGATTGGAGATGTTGTGGGCTCTGCTGGCGGATCTACGGAGAAGAAGGAGTTCAACGGCCAGCTATACGACTACGTTTTTGACGTGGATATTGAGGACGGGGCGCCTCCCCTCAAACTACCCTTCAACAAGACGGAAAATGTCTATACGGTGGCAGAGAAGTTTTTGGCAGACAATGACTTGCCGGCCTCGTACCAACAGGAGGTTATGGACTTCATTACCAAGAATACAGGTGGGATCGAGCTCGACCAGCAGGCGGGTCCCGTGGAAAACCCTTATTCTGACGCTCATCAAGCGGCTGTTTCAAAGAAGGTAAATTATGTGTTTCCCCAAAGGACCTACATCTCTTTTGGGGAGTTCAAGAGGGATCAGTTGGTGAAGGGCTTACACAAATTCAACGGTTTGGAGACTAATAAGATACCTGAGAATGGCCTTCTTGAGATAGAGCAGAGCTTGGCAGACTTGACATCCAAAGAGGCGCTCAATATCATTACTCTTTATGTGCCTCAGATTCTCCTGTGGCTGTTAGAAAACAGGCTTATCGGCTATGATCTCTTGCGTGTGGCTGTTCCCCGCGTTACTACGGTGGACTTGATAAGATCGACTGAGGTAGCAGAAATTGTGCTCAAGGCAATCCATTCCGGTTTAGATGAGATCACCAGCACTGCCATTCCCCTTTTCATGATGATTCTCAGGTTGCTCTGCAATCTTGTGGGCGGGACATTGTTCCTCCAGTTGTATTCCACCACCGACGATGGCGGAAAATTGGCGTTTAGTGAGTTTTTCGACGAGCTTACTGGCAAATTGGAGCGCCTGTTAGAGGTGGTTTCTCAGAATAAGGCCAATAAGCACTATAACACTGCCGCAACGGCGTTTGCTTCGTTCATCTACAATTTATCGGCTTTTTCACACGAGAACCTGGCGTTAAAGTCTAACAAGGAGGCGTCTGTGCCCGTGATGGTTTTCGCCAACAACATTGGAGGCATTTTGGTGGCTGCAAATGCTGAGGCAGCTTATAGGTTGAGCATTGCCTATGGCAACTACAAGGTGTTGGGGTTGAAAGAGGAAGCGAAATGGCTAGGCGAGGCGTTAACAGTATACTCGGGCGAGGAGCGCTTTGGGGAGCTTGCGAAAGAGATATAGAGAATAGATTGAGGATTCTACTATGGGCGTTGCATCTTTTCTGAGAATCATCCCTCCTTAACGTGTAACCAGGGATTAGCGATGAGTGCGCAAGTAAGCGTGGGGAGGTTTGGAGCGTCAGCATATCTCAGTGGGTTAAGATCGCGCCCTTGGGAGGGAGAAGCAAAATTGACGCCTATCAATTCGCAGCAAGTAGATGCCAAAAGTGCCATCATAAGATAGACGCCTAGCGATAAAGCACCAGAAAGATCCAACAGTCCATTCTCAAGATTGGTGTATGTTCCACTCTGAGAGCCAATAGCACCTGTTGAAGATCGAGGTACGCACTCTTTTAGAAACACCACGCCAGCCTCTATAGGAGTTGCGCGCGTTCGGTCCCCTCCAGTACATTCACTATAGCACCAATACCGCCTCTTCTACAGGAAGAACCCTCCTCTACACACAATCTCCTTCATTCAAATCTGTTCTAACACAACTACTTCTCCATCGATCTGCTGTACACGAGCCTCCTCCCTACTTATAGTAGAGCTCCGGCACCTTGTGCACGTACTCCACTAGCTTCAGCGCCACCAGCAAGTTGAAGTTATCAGACAACCTGATCACCGAGTACGCGTTCACATCCAAGGAGCTGGTACTGACTTTTCCGATGATCTCGTAAAACTTGTTGACTTCGAGCTCCTGCGACGGGTTGAGCGAAAAGTGCACGGGCCCGTTGCTGTCGAACGTGGCGGTGTGTGCGAGGTGGTCGTAGGCCTGGACCTTGCCTGCGATTTTGACGATTTTGCCTTGGTGCGACGCCACGAGCGGCGCGTCTATTCTGATGATGGTGGCATCCATTTGTAAGCAGGGGGACGTCAGGGAACTAGCTGTGGAGGACTATGTATGGAGATTTGGTGTTTGAGACGCGTTGTTTGGGTGCAGGACGGTTGTATCTGCAGGAGGTTTGCAGCCAGACAAGAAGAGGTTTTGGAGAGGAAAGAGGAGACAAGGGATAAAGGGCCCAAGTGGGGTATAGGCACTTGTGAAATTGCGGTTAGCCAAGAGCTTTGTTGCTGAATCTTGGTATATTTACGATATTTGCGATTTTTTGGATCTCATCCGCTCAAATACCGCTCAAAATCTTTCGAGGAAACGTAAACCCCAAATGACCACATGCCCAGAACTTCCATTTCTTAGTTCAAATGCGTTCTCCTACTTTGACTTACCCTTTCTCATTATCTTCTGATCTTTATCTCTATTATTTACCTCTTCACACAGACGTCAAATCGTTCAAAAACGAGCCCGCCTCACCACGCTCCTCCGCACGCATCAAGCTCTCTCCAATCAAAAAACCGTCGACCTTGTCCTCGTACTTGTACTTTCTCACATCCTCAGTCGAGGTGATTCCCAGCAAGGCGAGCACCAAAACGTCGCCCTTTCTGCCGCTGTTTTTGGCGACTTCCACGAGCGAGCTTGTGGTCTTCAAGTCCACGTCAAAAGTGGCCAAGTTTCTGTTGTTCACGCCGATTACGAGCGGCTCGGACGTACTACCCTGGTGTGTCAATTTGACTGCTTCCGCCAACTCCTTCCCGTCGTTGACCTCCACCAAAGGGACCATTCCCAACAGCCACGAGTACTCGTACAACTCCTGCAATAAAACCGGGTCCTGGAGCATTTTGACGATCAACAAAACGGTGTCTGCTCCTTCCAAACGGGCCTCCAAGATCTGGTACTTTGAGAAGATGAACTCCTTGCGGAGAATCGCCGGACGCTGGTAGTTGACGGGAGCGTTTCTGGGCGAGTCCACTACTTTTCTCACGAGCGCCATATCCTCTAAAGAACCCTTGAACCATTTAGGCTCCGTGAGCACGGAAATGGCAGAGCAACCATTGATGGCATAGGTAAGGGCCTGTGTTCCCGGATGGGCCTGGACATTGATATCACCCTTGGAGGGAGAAGCGCGCTTGAATTCTGACAAAATGACAGTTTTATTGGCACTGTGAGTGGCCACCAAACGCTCGTAGAAGTTAATTGGCAGGGGAGCGAGCCCGAGGGCCAACGAAGTCTCCAAATTTGCAAACGAGCGGCCCGGCAAGCTCTCAATGACTTTGTAATCAAGAAGACGCTGTTGGTAGATCACCTGTAGAATGTTTCCTGCTGGCTTGGCCGCCTTGGGCTGCGCGTTTTCCTTCCAGGTGCCTCCGTGGAAGGTGAGCAAGTTGTCGACCATCTGCTGTCCCGATTCGGTCAAAATGGACTCCGGGTGGAACTGAACGCCTTCAATAGTGTACTCCTTGTGTCTCACGCCCATGATGATTTCCGGAGACGTTTCAGTGGTGGCAGTGACTTCCAAACACTCGGGAAGCGTCTGAAGAGTGCCTGCTAACGAGTGGTAGCGTGTCACAGCAATACTCTGAGGAACCCCAGCAAACATTCCCTTTCCGTCGTGCTTGATAGTGGTGGTTTTGCCATGTACGATCTCGCCTGCGTACGAGACATCGCCTCCAAAAACGTCAAAAATGCACTGCTGGCCCATGCACACGCCAAAAATCGGCAACTTGCCCTTGAAGTGACGGATAAGGTCCTGCAGAATGCCTGCGTCCGTCTGCGGGTGTCCAGGACCGGGCAGGATGAAGATGATGTCCGGTTTGATGGAGGTCTCCACCGTCTCTATATCGATCTCATCGTTACGGAAAACCGTTACTTTTTCGCATAGAGATGACTGGCAGAGGTACTGATAGAGATTCCACGTAAACGAGTCATAGTTGTCAATCATAAGCACATGTTTGCGTGTCATTGGGGGCAGTTTTCGTGGCTGGAACTTGTGGGCCACTGCCCTCTAATTATGCGCAAAAGCTGACTCATGAGCGTGCGCCTACCAACTATATACCTGGCACCCCCAGGGGCCAGCGGGGCTGAAAAATGGCTCTGCAACCCCTGGCGAATGAGAGCCAGCGGCTTCGTACATCAAGGACACGGTTTTGGCTGTAGCGCTTCTGAGGGGTCTTTGGAGCAGCGTTCGCGGCCCTGGTGAGCTTATATTGTGTTAATGTTATGTCATATACCGAGAACCGGAAATTCCAGAAATCACCGATTTGGCATAATAGGGGCGTATCGGTTGTATAGACAGAAGCAGGCCTCAGGCCATGTTATCAGGGTATTTATCGCGATAATTATCTTTTGTGGTGGACTGTTGTGGATTTGTCTTTTCGCAGCCATTTTCAGCATGGGGCCATTTTCAGCACCCCAAGAGCTGCATAAGATGGACATTTTCGGTGTACAGTCAAAAACAGCACCTCAATCCGTACGAACACACTTCTCGCCCTGTATAAGTATGACTTACATTCTTCTACGCTTTGGGGTGACCCTATTTCATCTTTCATCCGCATTTTTTCATCCTGAAGTTGTAAAAGAGTCGTTATCTATTTTTTATCATTATCTACTTCTACCGTCAATTATGCGTTGTTCTTCACAGCACGGCGGTGTACGCGCTTACTGATTGGCTCCTCACTCGCCACAGGGTCCTCTTCCTCCTCCTCCTCAAAATCGTCAAATTCCACTCCGTGGAGCACTACCGAGCTCACAAGCTCCAAAATCAACATGAACAAGGACAGCAAGATGGCCAAGCAATAGTTGGAGATACTCACGCCAATGTCGAGCCACGAGCCTTCGGTGCGCACCAAAAAGAAGAAATTTAACGACACCACGTCACTGGTGGAAATGATCAAAGTGGATATGGTGAACTTGCGGATTTCAAGTTGGTGGTTCATGATGCCCAAACAGGTGGATAGCAAAATGTACGGGATGATCAACTTGAACATCAACAAAGCCCCCATGGCAAATGGATCGAAGATGGGAAGCAATCTGTACACAGAGTCGAGCGAGAACGACGAGATGGACGAAATGTTTCCAGTGCCCAAAAATGCAAATTGTAAAAAGAAGAACCCAACAATGGTCACCCGAATAACCTGCAACCAGTAGCCTTCCGGCAACGTGCCCTTCTTTTGGGCCCTATTGAGCACGTGACGTGAGATCTTAAGGCTGCGTTCGATATTGAGCCACTCCAACAACACCACCGAAAAGCCCACGTAGAAGAGCAACTCATAGGAGATGGTCAAAATCACAAACGTAGGGGCAAAGGTAAGGTAGATGATGAGAAGACGCAACTGGTAGTCCTTGGATGGATGCAAAAAGTATAATGCAGGAAGTACCACTGCAGACACCGCGAAAGTTACCCACCCTATGGCTTGCGAGTGGCGAGGCAAGTCTTCTCTTGCCTGAAGGGCCAAAGCCGAGACGTTGGTGGCATATAGCATCACAAAAACAGCTCCAAACTGGAGGTATATGAGCCCTTTGTTGAACAGGTCAATCCCTCTTCTGAAAACTCTTGAAGCACCCCAGACACCGACAACAACAGCTAACACGGCACCGACATTGATCTGCACCAAACTCTCGGTCTTAATAGGGTTCAAATTGGTGAAAATGCACATTCCAATACAACTCAAGAGCCAGGCTAAGGTTGTAGAAAGATCGAGCTGTGGACTTCTCAACGCTATGGGGTAAAGACCAACCAAAACGAAAAGCACCGAGAATGTGAACCGCTCGAAAAACCCATATACGATACCCTCGTACATAATCACAAAGCTCACAAGTATCAAGAGCCGCGTGGAGGTGGAGATTCCATGCAAAAACTCGCGGCTTCCTCTGATCAAAACTGGGACCTCGTTGAGGATGGTATACCAGAAATAGAGCGGAAAGGCAGCGTACATGTAGTAGTTGAAGGGGGAGGCCTGGTAGAATAGCAAGAAGTTGAGACCTGCTGCGAGCGTCACAAACACACTGAGAAGAGGGTACGAAATGGAAGTCACCAGGTCTTTCTGCAACACGTAGAGCTTGAGAAAGATGATGAACGAGAAAATGATCCAGCCAAAGAAGCCAAAAGTGACAATAGTGCGCACGAGGAGCCAGTTGTAAGTCTGCAAGTAGGTCAAACCGTCAAGGGAACATTGCATAAGCTCCTCAGATTGTCTGATTGCGTTATGGAGAGACTCCTTTCTCTCGAATTCGGTAAGAGAAGTGTCCTGGGCAGCCAACAAAGAGTCCTCGATCTCTCTGCGGTAGACTGCAGTGCTCTTGTTGACAAAGGGATCAAAGGGTTTGAACTGGAACTGGTGGTCGTATACCTCGCTTTCTTTCACGATATACTGCTCAACCACACTCAATGCATTTGAATAGAGAGCCTTGGCTTTCTGGATCTCGGGTGCGTCCAAATATGCAAGGGGAAGTTTTCCCACGGAATTTGCGGGGTAGTTGGCTCCAATAAGATAGGCCATGAGGGGGGCGATATCTGCCTGATTGACGTCATTTCTGACCAAATGGTCCAATTCCCAAGTATTAAAGTAGGTAGACTCGTAGCCTGCAGCGAGTGGGTCGTTGAGGAGACGCTGGTTTTCGTCTGCAACAACAGGCTTATTAATGCCGGCTCCCCAAGCAATGAGCGGAGTACGGGTGTTATCAGGATGACCGTCTCCATGAGACCCAAAATCGGACATCCCGTGGTCGGCGGTGAACACAAAAGCGGTGTTTTCGTCACCAAAGAAATCATTAAGCTGCGGAACAAGCTTCTCGAGTTTCTGGTCGATGAACTTTATATTGTCGTAGTACTCTGCAGAGTATGGCCTGTAGGCGTGACCCGCGGTGTCAGGGCCAAGAAGATGCAAAAAGAAAACATTTCCGTCCTGGTGCAACTCGTCGTGGAGCGTTTTGTTGGACTTAGAGGACTCCATGAGCGAGTCCAAATGGTTGAAAACAAATGCGTCCAACTCGGTAGAGTCCTGTGTAAAATCCTCAAACTCGTGGCCGTACATGTGGCAATCGATTCTGCCGGGTACCACGTTATCACCGTAGGCAAACATCGGCAAAATGTCTGGCGATCCGAAGGAATAGGTGTGGGTCAGCTGGTTGAAAAACGAGTCGAAATCCACAGGGTTTTCCTTCCAGCCTTTGGTGACTGCTGAAACGTCCTCATAGAAGCCCGCTATCATGGCCACATGCCCGGGCCGCGACTCCGTGGGCATTCTGGTGTTAGACACACCCCAAGTTCCCTTTTCGAGCGCCAAACTTCTGAGGTATGGGGCCAAATAGTCGAACTTACCCGTGGCTGGGTGCTTGACCTTGGAGAAGGTCTTGTCAGCGCGGAGCCCGTCGCCAACTATGAGAAAAAGCCTTTTAGCAGGTGGGTTGGTGGTCGATTTATGGTGCTCCATTCCGTGCACCAATGGCAGCACAAAGTAGATGTCAAAGATAGACCATAGGTAAAAAAAGTGGAACGCTAGCCCTAAGAAGAGCAAAAAGCGTCTGTTTCGTTCCATTCTGGCAAAGCGTGGCAAAGAGGGTGCAAATCAAACGGTGGAAATCGCTCCGTATTTATACAAAAGATGTTTACGCGTCTGGTGCGCGAACGACGTTTACGCGACCCTTGTGGTTGGAAGATGCCACGTGTTTTTTGGCTGCAAAAAGGTGGAGGGCCAAGATGAGCCAGCGATGGCTCCGAAATGGAGGGAAATGGGGGACGGTTTTGGTATTTTTGGCTTTTTGCTTTGTGACAGCAGGACAAAAATATGTGTGGAGAAGGGGCTGCAAAAAGCGAAAAAAGGGTTTTCGAAAAGAGCGTGGAGGACGAAATTTTGTGTGACACTTTGTCAAAAAAAAAGCGAAACAGCTCCTTTGTAGCTGGTCGTAGATGAGAGAGTATGTGATTTCCCTAGTTCTCTGTTCTTTGACGAAATAACTCTTGGGTGTTATGGGTAACTGCAACTATTGCGAAAAACCTGTCGCGAGTATGGGCCAACTTTTCAAAAAAGGTGTTTTACCATGCTCTTTTGAACAATCACAGGTTCAGGAGCTGTAATTGTGATACAGCCCCAGTATATCCCAGTAATAAACCTTTGAAGAATCCCTTTTTTGTCATACTTTCACTTGAGTTGAAGCCTGTTTCGCATCAATTGCTCGCTCTTTTCCCCACATTTTCTCAGGCCTCTAAAGTACACATATGGGCTACACTTTGTACTGTATACTCTCATCAAATAATGATATCATGTTTCCGCTCCACACGGGGTCTTTGACCTTGTCAAATTTCAATATACTTATTGTTCTGAACTTTTTGTGATTACTGTCGTATTCACATTTTGCACCCATAACTCGCCCTCCGCGCCCCTTTCACACCCAAAGAGCTCACTTCACCCGAATCAACGAGAATTCTTCGCTTACATCTTGCAACCTCCCTAATTTCCAGATCTATATATCCACCCCCTGCAAAATCTGCGCCCTTCTCCGATACTCGCTCATGGTGTGCCTGTACACACCTGCAGCCAGCGTGTACTCCTCCATCACAACGACGTCTCGCCTCAAACACTGCTCGTAAACAGCGAAACTCTCTATGTTCAGGTTGATCTCCTCGTAGTACTCCTCGTCCTTCTGCTGCCGCTCGAATTGGTACTGGATAATGTGCTTTTTGTACTGGAAAAAAGCCCTTTCGTACTTCTTGATAGCATCCACATAGAAGGGCCACTCCGCCGGCGAGTCCACCATTGTAGAAGGCGGCGGGGGCGGTACATAGCGGTGCACAGCGGGGCTGGCGTGGAGATCTAGCATTGTTATCACCGGCCGGTGACCCTTCAAAGGTGACTTGTTTACCGGAGTATAGACAGTTTCTGCTTTGGATGTACCATCCGTGAACTCTGAGTAGCGCCGGCGCTTGGGAGAGCGGTCACCACTGGCCTTGCGTTGGCGCGGGGACCCGCTAATATTGACACTGTCGTTGTTATTGCCATGGGGAAGACTCTTCAAGATTTCGCTGAAATCAACGTTCCCTATATCGGCATTCAAGGTAGTTTTCAAGTCGTCGAAATCAAAACGGCCCTGTTTGACCCTTTTCCCGCTGGGTAAAGGCACAGATTTACCCTCAGGAAACCTGGTGCCTGGTGTAGATGTATTGGAGCGTTTGGGGCTCCGTCTTGTGTCTTTTCGGGGGCGAATGGGCTTCTCGAAAAGCCGGTCAAGGTCCTCCATTCTAAGACCTCCTTGTTCCACGTTGTCATCGTGTAGTTCTGTAGAATGTGCCAGGGTAGCCGAATCAGACTCTCCAGCATTTTCGCTCGTGGGAGTTTCAGGGTAAACCCGAGGTTCCTGTTCTGATTCATGATGGGGGGTGTGAGAGGGCCCGTCGTCCACTATTATGGGGTGTTCAGAATCCGTTCCCTCGCTATAGGAACTTGTATTGTACTCCGGCCTTGTCCTGGTGTGCAGAGGAAGGAATTCCAGCAAAACAGTCATCTCGACGATCTTGTGGTCGCCATCGTCTATCCCTGCACGCTTAAGGTCCATTCTGGCGGAGAAGATGCGCTCTTTGATGCGTGCAACGAGCCGCTGGCCCCGCGGAGAGTGTCTAGATACCTCCTTTTCGGAAAAAATCGCATGTATGATACGCTCTTCCTCGTGGTCATCCATCTCACGTCGTATTCTGTCTGCGTCCTTGCGCTTGCGGGCCGCCTCCCACTCAGAGCGAATCTGCGACTCCTCCCTTTTGCGCTGGAGCTCCTCCTCTACTCTCTGAGATTGCTCAGCCATTTCTTGCTCTCGTTCTCGGAGCCGGGCGTCCTCCTGTTGCCTTCTGAGCTCCTCGTCATGCTGTCTTTCGCGCGCTTCGCGAACCCGCTTTTCGTGCTCCCATTGGGCCTGCTGAGCAGCAGCGGCAGCGGCTCTTTGGCGAATTCTCAGCTCCTCGGCCGCAGCCTGAGCTTCTCGTTGCCGGGCCCGCATTCTTTCGGAAGCAGCCTCGGCTTCTCTTCTCATATTCTCCGAAGCAGCGGCGGCTGCCCTGAAATGGGAGGTGAAATGGCGCGTAAACCCATAGTAGCTGCTTTCCTGGGCATACAGCGAATAGGAGAAACTTGGTGGTTGAACGTTGATCTCTCTGTCGTACTTTTTGCGGGCCTCAGGGGACTTAAGGGTCTCGTAGGCCTTCTGTATTTCTAGAAACTTCTCATGATGAGATTTGTCTCGTGTCTTGTCGGGATGGTATTTAACGGCTAGCTTCTTATAGGAGCGCTTAATCTCGTCTTCTGATGCCCCAAAACTGAGCCCTAAGACCTGGTAGAAGTCGCTCATACGTGGCAAAAGCGCTCAGTTCAAACGCGATCTACCTCTGTGGCGACAACAGCTGTGGGCGTGGGACCAAATGGAGTGCTCTTGTGAGTGTGTAGATCAGTATGGGGGGCTCACAGGCGTGCCTTCTGCCTTTTATGTGGCCCAGATCGTGTAGTCTTGCTGCTGTTTTCTGTATTGTGAGATAAACAAAAGGTGTGTGCAGAAACGAATGCAAATTTGGGGGATGAGAGAAAGAGCATACAATTTGAATGATGGACTAAAGTGGTGTTTTCAGGGTTATTTCGAGCATTAATCTGATATATATACTCGAGTCTTTTCTACACGTGGATTTTCCTCTTTTCTGATTACATATTAGTGGCATACTAGTGTGGTCGCAGGCGACCCTCGCAAGGGGAACCGGTCTTTCTGAAATAGCAAATTTCTCGTCACAATGTAGGCCTTTCTCAAACGGAGAACTTCTCATTAGGAATGGCCGCCTCCAACTCTTCGGGCCCAGTGTTATCGACAACAGCCTCTTTTTTGGACACCTCCTCTTTCTTGGAGGTCTCGGTGGCTCCTGAAGTAGATCCCACTGTAGTGTCCGCAATATTCTTCTTGTCCTCAGCTTCGGTCACATCCTTCTCCTTCTCTCCCTTTCCTTCTACCTTAGCTTCTGCGACCTCCGTCTTCGCTTTTTCAGCATCCTGAGCACGCAAAACACCAGCCAATATCTTCGCGTAGGCTCTCTCCACCGCCTTGATTTCGCAAGAGACGGCTTTCAAATCCTTATACTTGCTGTCTGCTCCCCCATTATACTCTCTGGGCAAATTCTCTTTTCCAAACCACTCAGACAAATCACCGCCGTTCAAAACCTCAAACTTCTTCATGGTCGCCTCGCTCACAATACCGACCTTCTTAAAGAAGTAGAAAACCCAAGACATAAACGCCGGCACATTGATGAAGAATTTGACAGAAAGCAACTCCGGGTAGTTTGCCTCAAAAATCAGCACAATCTCCTTCGTCACTGCCTTTAAACTGGCGTCCATTTTAAACATGGAAAAGCCGTTATGGTCGTGGATCTGGGCAACCTTGTGATTATCAGCTGATGTGAAATCCACCGCAGTCAAAGACCGCTCCATAGTGCCAATTCTCCACCGCAAGAAAGCCGTCCCAGGAAGCTTGGAATTGGTCTCTCCATGTATTTCGAAGAGCTTCTTGGGGTTCATATTGCCATACAAACTCCACGAAGCCACCTTCAAATTGGGCTTTTTCTGCCCTTTAAAAACAGTCATAACACCC
The DNA here is from genome assembly GCA_030558325.1 of Wilhelminamyces tanticharoeniae. Classification (NCBI taxonomy): domain Eukaryota; kingdom Fungi; phylum Ascomycota; class Pichiomycetes; order Serinales; family Metschnikowiaceae; genus Wilhelminamyces; species Wilhelminamyces tanticharoeniae. The sequence continues at coordinate 39,057 of JAJMSI010000027.1, read as the reverse complement.
AAACTCTCGAGATCCTCTGCAAAATCCTCCTCAAAAGCAGCAGAAAGCGGACGGAACTTGTTCCGCCAGTTAAGGGTCCCTATAAGCTTCTCCTTGGTAGTTGCCACATTGTAGTCGTTGGCAATAAGAAATTTGAGCAAAATCTCGTCCCTTTCAGGAACAGAGACGTGCTCTTTAGAAGCTACATTGATCCTGTACCCATAAATCTCGTCATAAACGGGGTTGTCTGTTTTCTGGAGAATTTCTGGAATGAGCTCGATAAGCTGTGAAAGCTTTTCTGTTTGCTCGCTGGTAATCGTCTGGGAGGTAATTTGGGGCAAATGTGCCGAATGAGGAGCCTCTGCAGCTTCGTTCGCAGCAACTTCGGGCATTTTGGGGGACGTATGTACTTGTTTATGGAAGAAATAAATCGGTGTTCCTATCGACCTGATCACGTGATGTGCTTATATAATATGATTCCCCTGTGTGTCTGGGCCCACATAGGGGAAGAACAGTTGAACATAGAGGTGCTACGATCTTACTGAGAGTTGCAGAATGTTCTCCTTTGAGGAAACAGGCCAGCGTACTCTTTGGCGTACAGTTCAGTGCTCCCTCTTTCTAGACTACTTTTGCTGTCTGCAGGATCAAAAGCCGTATCGGATATCAGTATCCGGCATATAGCCATCTGATAACGCCCCCTCTTCTACATGAAACCGTTGTGATTTGCAGCATTTCCTATGCTCATCTGGTCTTCTAAGATTATATTGGACATGGCTACTCTTTCTCCCCAATCTCTCTTACTTTATCCATGCATTCTATTATCTAGTGTCCACCTGGTACTAACTTAAACAGCAAGATATCGTTCTTTCCAGCATCCACGGTATCCTCTTCGGCAACACGAGTGCCTCCTACGCCTTCGATGGCGGCAATTGTTACGTCCCCCATGATCTTTCGGGCCACGGAAATAACCGGGGTGCCTCTTTTCACCAAAACACAGTCGCGAAAAACGCTGTCTCCACTCAAGCCTCCAAAGCTGTTGATATTCCTCACTGGGTAAACGGGAACAAGGTCTAGCAAGTCCGCTGCTGCCTGTAGTAGCTGTACGACACCCGTCAGGCCGAAACGGTAAAGAACAAGGTCCCTGATATTCTCGATTCTGTTTCTAAGTTTGTCGTCCAATGGCTTGAGACCACTTTCGGGCCCCAAATCGTCTATGGTGTCCACGAACTCGGTTCCCAGATCGTATTTGATGTAGTTTTGGGCTGCCAATTTGCGCAAAAAGACCTCTGTGATCGACGACGTGAGCACACACTTCAGCTTGGGGTGCTGGAGGATGATCTTGGAAACGTTTTTGTCAGAATCGGGGTGGTCCATCTTGTTCAACGACAAAACGGTGGGGAACTTTACCTCCATAAACGTGCGCACCACCTTCTCTATAGTGTCGTTATCCCAGTCCTGTAGTGGCGCCAAGCCCGGAAGAAGGTCTAAGGCACGGCCGATAAGCTGCTTGGTAGCAGAATAGCCACCTAACTGCTGTCTGAGAGTCTCCAAGGTGGTCAGTTTGGTGGCCACATGGCGCCTGGCGATGGACCCCCATTTCTCCGTAAGGTTGCCCAAAATCCACCGAAAAATCTCGTCCTGGAGCCACTCAATATCATGGATGGGGTCGTAGCCCCGCGTGGCCTTTCCCTCGGCGTTGGTGGTGCCGCTGGCGTCCACTATGTGGATTAGGCAGTCGGCCTCTGTGAGATCGCCTAGAAACTTGTTGCCCAAACCTCGGCCCAAGTGGGCGTTGGGAACAAGCCCAGCCACATCTAGAAGCATTATAGGAACACCTCTCTTGCCATCGCGACAGTAGCCATAATTGGGCTTGCAAAGAGACTGTTTCTTGAACCGCGCACAGGCACAGTCGACCTCTAAGTAGCCAGTGGCCTTGTTGGGATCGATGGTGGTGAACGGAAAGGCGCCAACTTTGGCGTTGGCGTCAGTGAGAGAGTTGAGCGTGGTGGACTTGCCCAGGGAGGGCTTCCCCACTAGCGCTATTACGGTTTCACGGCCCATGCTGGTGGTGGAGGGGCATCGGGAATTTTTCAGAGAGCGAAAGCATTTGGCATCCGTGCACCAGAAGAGGAAATCGAGTTGAAGGGCGCTTTGTTGTGGAAATAGATGGCCCTGGTAGTCTTCTATGCTGTAGCTGCGTCAAAGCGTATTGCTCTGCCAATACACCCCTGATGGGGCAGTCAATGGCCTCCCTTCTGCTGAAGTTGTAAACGGGTCTCAAATTTACGTCGTGCGTGAATCTCGGCACGCACGACAAGTAATAGCCCCTACGCCACGAAACGCCCAGCTACAGCGCCCAGGAGACCAGCGTGGTCAGTTCCAGTCTTTCGCGGCCCGGTATCGCTTGTTCCCGTCCCTTGGTGTCCTCCCAGTCACCTAGCCATTCTAGGCAACCCCAGTTTCGCAACTCGGCACGTGATCAACATCGTGTCATCTTTTATCCCTACTACACAGCCCAACATCCAAACTCCACCATGGCCATCAGCGCGTCGTCCATCTTGCTGAACGTGTTCGGCGGCCTTCTGGCCGACTTCAAGAAGAAGAACTTCTCCCTCTACGGCCAATGGCTCGGCATTCTCAACATCTTTGTGTGTCTTGCTTTGGGGGTGGCCAATATCTTCCACGCCTCGTTGGTGATCATCTTCCTGATCATCTGCATTGTGCAGGGCTTGGTGGTTGTCTTTGTTGAGATCCCCTTCTTGTTGCGTATCTGCCCCTTGACGGAGACCTTCACCAACTTCATCCGCAACTTTGACGACAACTGGCCCCGGTGCGGCTTCTACTTGCTCATGGCTGTGATCCAATGGTTGAGCTTGACGCTCCAGGCTACCAGTTTGATTGTGGTGGCAGTGATCTTCACGTTGGCCAGCGGCTGCTACATGTTTGCGGCGCTCAGCCACCAGGAGTACTTAAAGAGCTCCATTAATGTGAGCGGCGGAAACGGCGACCTCGAGGCCCAGGTAGGCGAACACATTGTGAGAAACGTGTTATAGAGGCTGAGAGCTGGTTTGTGACAAGTATGGGCTAGAGTGCCCGTTTTCTTTATAGTGCTGTAGCACAGTTGTATAGTATGAAGGATGGAGACAGAGGTGTAGAGCGGGTGGTTCGGGCGAAAACCACTTAAGAAAAGAGAGTTTTGAGAGTGTGCGGAGGAGATGGAAGAGTGTTCTGAGAGCATGAGGCGCAAATGAGAGTGTTCTGAGAGCGTGGGGCGCAAATGAGAGTGTTCTGAGAGCGTGGGGAGGGCAGTTGTTCTCGTACAGTAATGGATTGAGGATGCGAAATTATGATATCGAAAGGAATAGCCCCCCAGAGGTAAGTACCCCAGTTAAGCAAATTCTATATAAGCGGTGCGTTCCATCCAGAAGGTGCAAAGACCCTAAATCCAAGCAAATAAAAGAACGGGATCTGGCTGGTGGCTCTCAGATAACACACTGCGAAAAGCCACTAATATGGGGCCATGAAGGGTAGAGGCGCGAAACAGCACGGAGATGATTATGGTGACTCTTTGCCTTCAATTCCGAATACTCACTACAGATGGCATTTTCGGACCATTTTAAGACTGTTTCGGCTTGGGAACTTCCCTCTTTGGAGATTACCTGCCTATTAACTACTCGATGAGAACTTTGATCCGCGTACAACCTCAAATCACAGCACAACCCGAAACGCCCACCTAAAGCCTAGAACAGTGCCTTATGACCCAACAGCCCGGATAACGGCTCGACTTCGGCAATCTCCAGCTCTTCCAAAAGACTTATTTCTTCTTGCCCGAAAATCGCTTTCTCGGAAAACGCCGAGCACACCTTTCTCAGCCTAAGATTTCGCAATCGCAACCGTGATCAAGGGCCCAATTCTACAACCTCCCGCCTTTCTGCACCATTCTTCAACAGAGCCAAAGAGGCCCTTGTGCTCTAGGCCTTCTTTTGATTCATCTGTCCTAAGCCACATCTCGTGACTCGCCTCTCCACTACCCTTTTCCCTGTGATCTAAATCCTCAGTTCTCCAATTTACGATCTCTTATCGGAACTCCAATTTTCACCCTTTTTCCCATCACTCTTTTTATGCCCCACGACCCGATCCACGCGTCCCACAGCGTTACAAACACGCTAGCATGGGCTACGGCAATAGCCAGCTTGGGAACGCTCCAGTTTGGCTTCCATTTGGTACGTTTTTTCAGTTCTCTCAATGCTGCAATACTGACCTCTAGGCTGAAATCAACGCCCCGGAACGCATTCTTTCTTGCAGAATCAGCTCCCCCAAGGGCATGTCGGACTACAATTCTACAATCTGGCACTCTTTGGGCCTCCAGCAGTGCATTCCTATGTCTGAACAGGACACTGCTTTGGTGACCACGATGTTCACTGTGGGCGGGTTGATCTCGTCCATCATTGTGGGCCTGAACCTGGTCAACACCAATTTTGGCAGAAAGGTGCTCTCCTTCTCAAACGCCTTCCTCTTCTTCTGTGGATCAGCCCTTATGTGTCTTTCGAATTGCATGGCCCAGCTCAACGTGGGAAGGCTTCTCACGGGAATGGCAGCCGGCCTGTCCTTGGTGGTTTCACCTATTTTGGTCAGCGAATTAACGCCCTTCAACCACCGGGGCCTTCTCGGCTCCATTTTGCAGTTCTCCGTGGCTTTGGGCATCCTAACGGCCCAATTGGTGGCAGTCAGATGGGCCAACGACCATGAGTGGCGCTACATCTTTCTCTTCGCAGCTGTTCTAGGCTTGGTCCAAGGCCTAGCCCTATTCACAACCGTGGAATCGCCGAAATGGCTCGTTTTCAACAACGGTGATGTGAGCGAGGCGGCCCTGATTTTGCTGGAATTGCGCTCGGACCGCTCTACCGTGGACCCTGAAATTGCCAACTGGCGTAGAATGTCCGTCAGTGACGAAAGAAGGCCCCTTTTGGACCAGGAGGAGCGAGAACTGTCGTCGCCTGCGGAGTCGCTCAATACAGCAGTCTCTGTGTTCGAGTTCCTCACCCAGAAACAGTACAGAAAACAGGTGGTTGCCATCCTCGTGATTATGACCGCCCAGCAACTCTGTGGAATGAATGCCATCACATTTTACGGGGTCTCTCTTCTCGCCAACATCATGCCTAAAGGAACTAACGTCCTCTGGATCACGTGCTCCTTGACGCTATCGAACGTGGTGACAGCTTTGGCAATATCTCCGGTGGTGGACCGTGCAGGAAGAAAGCCGCTCATGCTTGTTTCCACCCTTGTTATGGCCGTGAATGCAGCATTTATCTCAATGGGCCTCACGCAGAAAATAGACTGGCTCACTGCGGGAGCCTGCTTCGGATTCATCGTGGGCTTTTCCGTGGGCTTGATGCAGGTACCGTTTTTGATGGTCAGCGAGCTCGTGGGTCACGATACCGTGGACCTGGCGCAGTCTTTTGGTGTCACTTTGAACTGGTGCTCTAGTATAGCCATAGCGTACGTCTTCCCCATGCTCGAGAGGGTCCTCGGGGGCGCAGTTTTCTACGTTTTCTGCGGAATCGGCGTCTTCTACTTTATCGCTATTGTTTTCACGGTCCCGGAGACCATGGGCCGCACCGATATCTCCCAGGTATGGAAGACGTGATACTGGTATAGTTTTACAGTTTAGCGCCGATCGCGCAGCGTGCATGAAAATAGACGGATACTGCATAAGGTACCAACCTAAAACGGGGGAGGTGCAGGGACTATATGCAAGACTGTCCCCTAGTGGTCCCCTCGATTGCTTCATAGTACAGGGTTAAGAGCTATGGTGGCGGCAGTCATTGCGTCTGCGAAAGACCGTGGGCGGCGGCGCAGACGAATGGGGCAATTGGGTGCATGTAAGTGCGCGGATAATTTCAGCTTGGGCGGGGGCTATTGTGGGCGAAATTTCATTGCTGGGTATATAAAGGGCTGAGCGCGCAGCGGGGTGAGAATTACGGACTTCTTTCAATTGACCTATCAATTGAGCAAGCAAACAGTCAATACTTTCAAAATGGTCAACTACAGCTCGTGGATGAAGGAGGTGGACGACAACACCCGGATCTCCAAGTTGTCGATCCCCGGAACTCACAACTCTGCGGCGTGCCACACTGCGTTGCCCTCGGTCCAGTGCCAGGGCGAGTCGATTTCCGAGCAGTTGGAGCACGGAGTGCGTTTCTTAGACATTCGTGCTGGGCGCAAAATCGTCAAAGTGGGCGACCAGAACGAGCTCGAAATCGTCCACTCCAAGTTCCCCGTGCGCATTCCCTTCCCCCGCATGTTGAAGGACGGCTTGGAGGAGGTATACGACTTTTTGAAGAGCCACCCCTCGGAGACGGTGATTGTCTCGCTCAAGCAGGAGGGCTCCAACGACTGGAACAACGACAAGGACGAGTTCGGCAACCTCGTGTGGGACCACTACATCGACAAGAACAAGGACCGGTGGTACTTGAACACTGACCTCCCGCGGTTGGGCGATGCTAGGGGCAAGATCGTGTTGTTCAGAAGATTCGGTGTGCGCAACGACGAGAAGAGAAGCCACTACGGCTTCGAGGCGTCTACCTGGGACTACAACACCACGGAGGATGACCGGGGCAACTTCGTGGTGCAGGACTTCTGCGAGATCCAGAACTCTGGCGACATCTCCAAGAAGGTGAAGTACGTCAAGGACTTGGCCCTGAAGGCGGTTGACTACAACAACGGCAACGACGACAAGTTGTTTGTGAACTTCACGTCCGGTGCTAACTTCTTTGACCACGACTGCTGGCCGCAGCAGGTTTCCGAGGCCATGGCCAAGGGTGGCATCGCGGACACCTTCAAGAAGGGCACGGGCGTGATTGTGTTGGACTACATTGATGCGGACAACTGGAAGTTGTCCAAGGCCTTGGTGGACAAGAACTTCTAGGGTCTAGTGAAGCCGTTTGACAGAGACTGTTATGTTTGAATGAATTGTCAGAGAAAGCCTGTAGAGCGGGTGAAAAGGAGGTCTGGGAGAAGATTAAGGCGGGATATGTGAGGCTGGACGCTCTAGGTGCATTATCTGGTAGGAGCCGAAGTGCCCCGAATCTGGTTCTAGTGACCAAAGAAGAAGGTGTGTAGTTGCACAAGCCCCTATGTGTGCTCCGGGGCACAGTCTGAAGTGCTTGAGTACCCGAAAGTGTGGTGCGTAACAGCACTAGCGCCCGTTTCGGGCACTCAAGCAGTGAGTACTTCCCCCAGAACGTGTCTTCAGTATTCAAGATGAAGGCGTGAAATGTATCTCTCAATTACCTCCGGGTTCATTTTACCCGCAGCAGAAGACCTTGTCCTCATTCTTAAGCACCTCTCAGAATAACCTTGCAATAAGTATCGATTTCTGTTGCACGCTTTGAGCTCCCGTGTCTACCTCTTTCCAATGCTGTCTATATATTCTCTCATTATATCCTCATTTTATATTCCCTCTTCAGACCTTTAATATTCTCCAATTCGCGCGGAATTCGCATCTTCATACATTTACCGAATCGGCCTTTCCAATTCATCTTTTAGCCATGTTTGGCACCATAAGCGTCGTACGACCGTACCTTTCGCCCCGTATTCTTCCCCAGTTCTGCAGTTTTGGACGCCTTCAATTGGTGCGATTGAAAAACACAGCTCAGAATGAACTCCACAACGAGAAACTACGCCAGATCATCGAGTCGTCCAATTTGGGGTCGCAAGCCCTCAGAGAACAGCAGCAGAAGGCCAAAAAGCCATTCGAGCTGCTCCAGATCCCCCTTGGTGAAAAAAATCCCGAGACTTCATCTCCCAAACTGCCCTTAGAGCAGCCTGAGGAACTACCCCAGACTCCGTCCATTTCAGAGATCCAGGACAACATCCAGCAGAAAATCGAGGGGCTTCCCTCGCAGGTCGAAAGAGCACGCAGCCACATGGCAAAGCTGTTCGAAAGATACCTCGATTCCGTCCAGGATACCCTTTTCACCGCCACCAGGGCATTGAACGATGTAACTGGCTATTCCGCTATAGAGAAGTTGAAGCTTTCAATCTCAGAACTCGAAAAAGAGCTTCAGGACGCCAAAGAAAAGGTCAAGGAGTGCAAAGAGGCGTTTTCTGACGCAATCCAGCGCCGCTCGCATCTGCAGAAGGAGGTCAATGAGCTTCTCACCAGAAAACACGCCTGGACCCCTGAGGACTTGGAGCGCTTCGCTGACTTGTACAGAAACGACCACGTGAACGAACAGAAGGAAGCTACCTCTCAGGAAGAACTCGTGAAAGCAGAACTGGCTGTGGACGCGGTCCAGCTCAGACTCACCCAGCTGATATTGACACGCTACCATGAGGAGCAGATTTGGTCCGACAAAATCAGAAGAGCATCCACTTGGGGCACCTGGATCATAATGGGCATCAATATGATGTTGTTTGTGCTTGCTTCCTTCGTCGTAGAGCCGTGGAAAAGGCGCCGTTTGGTAGGCTCGTTCGAGGCCAAGGTGAAGCAGGCCTTGGGCGAGTTTGTGGCGGAGAGAGACGCCCAGAATTCCCGAGCAGTTTCAAAAGCAGATTCTTCCACCTCTGACGGTTTTGTTCCAGAAATCGGGCTTAATAGGGACAACACTGGCAGAACCAGGGACGGTGGAGAAGGGCTAGCGGCCTTTTTTAAGGGCCCATACCACTGGCCGAGGTGGAACGCTATCGGGACCAGATTTGGCCAGATATATGCAGCGCTCTTCTACAGTGGTTCTGGCTCCGTACAGCTCGAGAGGGCAGAATTGGGCGTCATATCTGTGGTATTAGCCCTCGCTGGGTGTTTCGCAGGCAGTTTGCTCACAGCATTTTTCAAGTAGAAGGGACGAAATAGACAAAACACGAAACATACAATTTTAGAGGCAGCACGAAACCATAAATGAATGCCAACGTTAGGAATAGCGCCAAACTGCGACCTGGTGGAATTTGCAAGCATTGGTATGGGTGTTCATGTGCAGGATGGTTACTCCTATCTGCAGTACTCTCTCCTCCTGCACACACGTCTTTTATCGCCACCAACGTTACTATAACTAAGACCAACAAGGGCCACAATCGCAGCCAACTTCGCCGTCATCTTCCCAAAAGCGCTATGGAGGAACTCGGCATCTACACACCCGCTCCAGCCATTTTCAGCAAGCCCAAAAGCGGGCTTTTTGGCACGTCTGATGAATCAGACGTGTACTTGAAATTGAAGAAGTTGGAGAAGGAGCTAGACCTCCTTTTATTGCAGGAAGACTACATCAAAGATGAGCAGCGTCACTTGAAACGTGAACTCGTCCGTGCACAGGAGGAAGTGAAGCGGATCAAGTCTGTGCCGTTGGTGATTGGCCAGTTTTTGGAGCCTATTGATGAGGACACGGGAATCATCTCCTCCACAACGGGACTGAACTATGTGGTGCGCATCTTGCTGACGTTGGACCGGGAGTTGTTGAAGCCGCTGTCGCTGGTGGCTTTGCACCGTCACTCGAACGCTTTGGTGGACATCTTGCCCCCCGAGGCCGACTCCTCTATTTCGATTGTGGGCGACGACCAGAAGCCCGACGTCACCTACGCGGACGTGGGAGGCTTGGACATGCAAAAGCAAGAGATCCGCGAGGCTGTGGAGTTGCCGTTGACCCAGGGTGACTTGTACTTGCAGATCGGAATCGACCCTCCTAGAGGAGTGTTGCTCTACGGCCCGCCGGGAACGGGAAAAACCATGTTAGTGAAGGCGGTGGCCAACTCTACGACCGCCTCTTTTATTCGCATCAACGGCTCTGAGTTCGTGCAGAAATACTTGGGCGAGGGCCCGCGAATGGTCAGAGACGTCTTCAGATTGGCACGCGAGAACTCGCCAGCCATCATCTTCATAGACGAGATCGACGCTATTGCGACCAAGCGTTTCGACGCCCAGACAGGTGCTGACAGAGAGGTGCAGAGAATCTTGTTGGAGTTGTTGAATCAGATGGACGGCTTTGACCAGACCTCCACCGTCAAAGTGATCATGGCCACCAACAGAGCCGACACCTTGGACCCCGCGTTGTTGAGACCGGGCCGTTTGGACAGAAAAATCGAGTTCCCCAACTTGAAGGACAGAAGAGAGCGCCGCTTGATCTTCTCCACCATCGCGTCCAAAATGGCCTTGGCACCCGAGGCCGACTTGGACTCGTTGATTGTCAGAAACGACCCGTTGTCGGGAGCAGTCATAGCAGCCATCATGCAGGAGGCCGGATTGCGGGCTGTCAGAAAGAACAGATACATGATACTACAGAGCGACTTGGAGGAGGCGTACACGTCGCAGGTCAAGTCCGGCACCGAACACGACAAGTTCGACTTCTACAAGTAAGGTGCAAGTTGGGGTCCGTATAAGTAGAGTGTTGTGGGGTACAATAAATAACGTCGATGATGGAGAAGATGTATTATGTTCGTTTGTGACTGGTCTTGATATCTCTCCCTGGATAGCTCGCTTTCTTAAATGCCCTATAAAAGCTCATAGATAGCTAATCCCGGCTGCAAGCTTTTCATATCGGAAAAATCCAAGTGGTCGAGATCCAAATGGGAGGAATAAGACCATGTCTTATTATAGGATCCAATAGTCTCATGTAAAGCGACATTAAAGGACGCCACAGGAGCAATAAGATACACCTTTTTTTCTGTCTTTTTGGCCTCCAGAACGACGGAAAGCACTTTTTCAGGTTCAAGACCCATAGTGTCGACGACCTGAACATGTTTTGATGCATTTATAGTGAGTTTGAAATCGGCATCATTCAACGTAATGATTTGGGTGGAGTTATTCTGGTCACCGAGCAACCATGTAGGCGGTGAGTAAGTTCTCCACCAAATTTGAAGTGCTGGCTCTTCCAAATGAGACTCTCTGAGGTGGTTGAGGGCAGGAACAACGCCGCCCTGGTGGTATATACCCATCAAGATTGAAAGTGCAATATTGAAAAGGTACCATAGGTTGATTAAAAGGGACAGATAAGAAGTCTTCTTTTGCTTCTTTTCGTTTTCCAGGGGCTCATCTCCCACTAAATCGAAGCAGCAACACGCCAAAGGAACCACCGGAAGCAAAAAACGCAACTCCTGATGGGGCACCAAGGACAAAAAAAGGACTCCACTGACCAAAGAGACAAAGGGTGTTGTTTTCCAGTACTTGTTTTTAAAAAGCAAAAAGACCAAACCGGGACCCAAAAGCTGGGGCAAGTTCACCAAAAGATGGTTGTAATAGGGGTGTATTCCGTGTAGAGCCAAGTTGTCGTAGTTGGAGTTGTAGAGGAGGTTATTCAAGGGCGTCACGACGTAGTTAGACCAATTGAGGGGCTGTGAGAGAATCGACTCAAAAGGAGTTTTGAAGAGAATGGTGTCTGTCAAAATCAAGCCTACTGAGGCGATAATGAAGCCCGAAGCAGCGTAAATGAGATCGGCGGGTTTTGCAGCAAAATACCTCATCAAAAACCACACTGGAAGAATCAAGAACGCCGGAAACGTGATTCTGTTAAAAACCCCCACGGCCACACACACGCCGAACCACCAGAGGCGGAATTTCTGCGGTTTCTCGAGCAAACGGGGCTCCTTCAGCTCCACCACGAAGCGCAACTCATCCACCACATAGACGCAGAAAAGGACCAAGATGGTCTCAATGCTGTTGGAAAAAGTGTGGGACTGAAACACGAGCGTAGCGTAGGATGTCAGGGTGAAGAAAATGCCCTTGATGCGCTCGGGTTTGGTGGGGAGCATTCTGTGGATGCACATATCGGTGAACACCCAGCCTAGAAGCACGTTCTGGAGTCTGACGAGGTACCAGATGTGGATAGGGGTGGAAACTATGCCTGTGAATCTGATGAAGTAGAGAAGGGGTCCGTAGAAGAGGTAAAGGGGCCCGAAACTGCGGGCAGGCAGGGTCGACGCGAACTCCCAAGGTGGGCTGGTGGTGTAGTTAAAAATGGAGGCGGTGAGCACTTCGAACGACTGGAAGTGCTCATCGGGGTGGATGTAGGAGTCTCCGAGGCCAAGAACTAGCCGGAGGCCTATAGTGCCTAGATAGACGTGCCGCCAGTTGAGGGGGAACATGCTGCGAAAGAGCGGTTGAAAGTGAGAAAAAGAGTAGTGAGAGTGAGAAGTGTGAGAACTCTGAGAAGAGAAGGGCGGGAGGATGAGAGAAAAGAGTTGATTTATAACGAGTTAGAAGATTTGGACAAAAAGGAAGGAGCATTGGGACAGTAATTGGGGGAAATAGGGGCTTGGTGGAGTATTCGTAGCCTTGTGCGTCCGTGTGGTGATGGGTGCAATTGGGGGGTCTTGGAAATGTGAAGTACGCAGTTTCTTCAGAGGCTTTGTATTGGTGGTTCTAGTTATTCATACGACTCTGGAGCTCAATGGCCTAGTTCTGAGCTCATGTTTCTGTGGTGAGTATGTGACTGTCCATTGTTACTGAACACTCCCTGACATGTTTTTCACCTCGAACTGGTAAATCACCCGCCACGCCCACTCACAACATGTGCAAAAAAGATTCGACGACTCTGTTATTGCTGTCTTCTATCTCATTTATCTACGAAAATGTTGCTCTTTTCTCTACATTCCTCTCTCCTCTCCTTCTATTCTCTTCCTCTCACTCAGAACTCAAACACTCACGCCCACTCCGGCTTGGTGTGAAAGTCGGAGCGCAGGCCCTGGCCCCGGCCACCACGGCCTCCTCTACCACGGCCTCTTCCTCTGCCGCGGCCTCTGCCGCGGCCGCCAAGAGACACCTGACCAAAGGTGTCCATGTTGAGGTTCTTCTCCTCCGACCATCTCATGGAATTTCTGGTTTCCGTGGACGACGACATATTGTCGAAGAACGAAGACAGCTTGTTGTAAACCGGGCGGGAGTCTGCGTCTGTCTCCACCTTCTTGTTGAAGCGGGCGTTAGCCTCCTCGAAGTCGAAGGCAGCGTCTGGAACACTAGGTCCGCTGGACCTCTGGGGATGCGTCTGTGGCTGCGACTGGGCGAGTCTGGAAGGCTCAGGAGCGGTCCCTGGTGCCGCTGGCGCGTTTTGCGTCTTCGTAGGGACGTTTTCCGTCTTTGTAGGAGCATGTCTAGCCCCCTTTTGGGCCTCTGGGGCCGTAGTTTTGGTTGAAACGCTGGCAGCTTGCTGGGGAGACGCCTTCAGTGCCTCTGTGGGCGCTGGCGGCTGCTGGGCAGAGCTGGGTTGTTGCTGCGTCGTGGTGGCGGGCGCCTGGTAGTAGGAGGAGGGTTGCTGGGTGGCAGGCACATAGGGCTCGGGCTTCACCTGGTCAATGGGGACGTCCAAAACCACCAAGTCCTTGACGTCAGAGCCACGGAAAACAACGTAATCGTAGATGTCGGAGCCGGGAATAACCTCCATATTGGGGTTGCCAGCTTGGGCCAAACGACCCTCGGTTCCAAACGAACGCACGGACTTTAATGCCACCGTGGCATCATCGGCGTTGATGTTGTCCAACAAGCCGACGTAGCGAAGGCCCTTGTTGGAGATCAAGGAGATGGTCTTGCCTATGTACTGGGACAGCATGGGAAGAGTGGTGGTGCGTTATTTGGAGAACAAAGTTGAAGATGACACGACGGAGGTGGAGAAGTTGCAAAAAATGAAGAAGTTTGGGAAGGAAAGGATCAGGGTCGGAGGCTATCTGATGAAAGGAGACGGCCTTTATATGACTGAGAGAGCTTCTCTGAACGTTTTTTGGAGTCAAGCCTTGGGCCCGTGTTGATATATCGCATTTTTGCAATACTGGACAGAATACTGCGAAATGGAGAACAACTATAAAATTCAATGTGGGCCAAAAAGAGTCGATTGAGAGACGAATGAGCCCGTCGAACCCAGCAGATCCCAAAACTGTCTCTCACTTGGCTTCCTTGGGCCATGTGGCGGAAATGAACGCCCCCCAGGATTAGTCCACTGTCCTCTTCTCTGCAGGACGTTGAATTTGGTTTTTCTACTCAACCTCATTTTATACGCCAACACTCCACTAATGTCTTCGGAAGGCCACAACTCGGACGCGGAAGTCCGCGAGGACGCTGCTGTGCTTCAGCAGGAGGCTGCGGAACTCCAGGATGATGTCCCCAATGAAAACGAGGCGTTTTCTGAGGACGACAACGTGTACTCCTCCATCCGTGCCCATAAAAACGCCTCTGAAAACAAAGAGGTGACGAAGAAGAAGAACATAAGGCGCACGCAGTATTCAGAGCCGCCTGCCGAGCTGCAGGACAGCTTTGTGGCGCCATCGTACCCCGAAGAGGCATATGATGCGCCCATAGACTACAGCAACGAGGACCCCCAGGCCAGAAGAAGACGGCTCTTGGAGGAGAGAATGGACCAGGCAGTCAAAAGCAAGTCTACCAGACGCAAAAAGGCTGACGAGGACGACTTGGAACGCATGCAGGACGACAAGATCGACTACTTGAAGAACAAGATGATCGAGAGCGCCAACTTGGACGTTGAGAGGAACTCCCAGGGCCAGATTGCAACCGAGAAGTTGAAGTTGTTGAAGGAGGTGACGGACGTGATGTCCAAGGCAGACTTGGCCATTTCCATCTTAGACAACAACTTGTTGGAGGCAGTGCGTTTGTGGTTGGAGCCGTTGCCGGATGCGTCTATGCCAGCGTACCAGATCCAGAAGGAGATGATCCAGGCTTTGACGACGTTGCCCATCAAAACAGACCATTTGGTGGCCTCTGGAATTGGCAAGGTGTTGGTGTTCTACCAGCGCTCCAAAAGAACTGAGCCTAACTTGAAGAAAATTGTGGACCGCTTGATTGGCGACTGGACAAGGCCCATCTTGAACAAGTCAGACTCCTACAAGGATCGTACCATCCAGTTCAACGAATACAACAAGCACAAGTTTTCGAACCAGTTGCCGTCGGCGAAGCGGTTCAAGGCCAAGGAGCCCAAGACGTTATACGAGGAGAGCGCCGAGAGAAGAAAGAGGGCCGCCATTCCATCCGCCAGAACCACCGCCTACAAGATCGCACCCAAGGTGGATGCAAGCTTGTTGCACAGACAGATGGCTAGAGGCGGTGCCGGCAACGACGAGAGATTCAAGCGCATCAACCAGAAGCTCACCAGCTACAAGAAGAAGGCGGGATCCAAGAAAAGCGGTCCTTCCATCGAGGGTCGTAACTTGACGATGTGAGGACACGCGAGTGGGGGTAGTTGTTCAATGTACTTTAGTGTGAGCCAGCGTAGGTCGTGATCATGAAGATGAATGCGATGTAGTGCTTGTGGGGTTTACAAGAGGAAGTCCTGTGGAGTGCTACTGAGTTTAAGACTATTGTTCAACGTGACCATTATATACTGCATGGATTACTTCAAGAGCTGCAATGTTGTTGGTTTGATGAACGTTCGCTATTCTCACCCCTTGCCTAGTAGGCTGGCCCAGTTTTATTCGTCATGAATTTTTGTCTCATGGAAGTGTGCTTAAGAGGTCTTAGCAGACGCAATTAGAAGGCAACTTCCAGCAGACCAAACTCAAAGGCACGTCAATTGAGAAGCATCTCCTCGATAAAGCAATATGAGATATTTAACAGTGACTCTGGTAGTTGACTGGTCTGTTGGCTACTTTAAGTTCAATTACTCCAGCTTAACATTTGTTCGGTTCATAGTGAGAACAGACTCTTTGTCACCAGAAAGACGCTTCCACAACGTGAAAGCAGCCTTTTCCATCACTAGAAATATCAGCTCTTCCATCACCGGCGTAACTTTCTTAGCATGCCACACCGCACTCTACCAACAGCACGGAGCACCGGATATGACCCCAATTTTCCCCTTACACTTTGTACCTAATGTGTGCATTCGCCTAACCAGGCAACTATCAGTATACACATAAACTCACATCATAACAAATCCATAAAACTGAGGTTTATTAGCACAGCGGCGACTATAAATGCGGAAGCTGTAGATTTGCAAGTATAATGAGTCGTTTACGATCTTGGCTTCTCCTTCTTCTCCTTCCACAAAGCCAACAAGGAGACACCAGAGACCTTGACGACCTTGAATCTGACACCGGGGATATCACCCTTAGCCTTACCTCTTCTACCGAAACCGGCCAAAAGGACCTCGTCGTTCTCGTCGACGAAGTTCAAGCAACCGTCATTGGGCACGAAGGCGGTGACCTTCTTACCGTTCTTGATCAACTGCACTCTGACACACTTTCTGATAGCGGAGTTGGGCTGCTTGGACTCGACACCGATCTTCTCCAACACGATACCCTTAGCGTGGGAAGAGCCACCGAAGGGGGAGGACTTGAAAGCGGTTCCCAACAATCTGGCCTTGTACGCCTGGTCGGCCCATCTGTTGTTACGACGGTGGACCCTCAATTTTCTGGCGGAGTTGATACCTCTTGGCTTACCGTTACCCATGGTTGCTGATTTGTGGTGAGTGCTAAGAAGGAATTAGATTGCAGTTTTTTCAGTGTAAAGACGATGGTTCGCAGGAGGTGCGCAGAATTTTTCGGTAGGCGCACGGGGCCGCGCATCACGTGGGGAAAGGTGGATCACGTGCATAGGGCTGTAGCCCTAATTGCCTTCCCGACCTGCACTCGATCTGGTGTACTGCTTTAGTGGGGTTTAGAGGGTCTCTAATGATGTGTGTTACTCTATAAGAAGGGCAATAAATATCGTTGGGGCGCAGAACCTGGTCTGCGCTTCCGGTCCGTGGTGTCTTCTCTATGTGTTCTTGCGATGGTGTTCGGGGGTGATGACATCTCTATCACACACTGACTTATCTCCTTTTCACTACCCCATCTCTCCGCTTCTAGGTATTCTCGCCGTGGTTGAGACCCATGAATTCGCGTCTAGAAGCACCTCTGACTCACTTATATCTTCTAGGCCCTTTCTCATATTCTTCTCGAAGCTCAAAGTCCCTTTCCTACCGCTTTCTCAACGTCTTCCTCGCCTTGATCAACTTCAACAAGAACACAAAGAACATGTCGAGCTGGTCCTTGAACATGAACAACAAGCCCTGCACAAAAACACCTTTCAACAACTGCGGTGCAATGCCCTTGTACAAGCCGCGGAACTGCTCCGTCTCCCACAAGTGCACCAAGGCGTGGGTGAACGACTGGAACTTGACCTCTTCGTCGACTTCGTCGTCCTTCTCTCCCTCGTCCTTCTTGTGCTGCTTCTTTTGCAACATGGCCTTCGATACGATCAATGGCTGCGTGACCACAGTGGCTAAGGACTTGGCCAAAACGCCGATCAGGAAGCTCTCCAAGGGGCCCAAGAAGTCCTTGTTGGCAAACAAGATCTGCTTCAAGCGCTCGTATGATCCGTAGGTGATGGACGGGTTGATGCACAACACCAAGGACACGCGCAAGCCGCGCCAGAAGCCGGACACGCCGTCGTGCTCGTACACTTCCCGGATCAACTCCTTGAGAGTCTTGTGCGTCTTGTCCGTCTGCTGCTGCGTAGTGATCACGCCGATAGGCATGGTGAACAACTGCGAGATAGCGCCCGCAAGCGCACCCAAGAACAACTCTGTAGCGGTCGATGCCTTGTGGCTGGGCTTGTTCTTGTGCATATCTGCGTACACGCGCTTGACGATGGTGTACCAGTAAAAGTAGGAGAAGTTCTGGGCCGCAGTGCCCACGATGGACGAGAGGAGACCGTGGTACCAGCCCAAGACGCCCTTTTTAGCGTAGATCTGCCGTAACACGTCCACGGTGCTCTTGTACTTCAACTCACCACTTTCCCGCTGGCGCTGGATGTAGGTGCTGTCCTCGACGGCCATTTCAGTGGAGGACGGCGGCGTGGACGCGCGCAGGCCCTTCTGCTTGACCTGGGTCTGGATGATGGTTTTGGAGAGGTCAAGCGGGTACACGAGGGTGTTGGCGAAGGCCGATGCAAGGGCGCCACTGGCGGCCTTCTCAAAGGGAGAAAGCGACATGAGGTTGTGTGGGCTGTGCAGTTACAGTGCTGTACTTAGCGGATGAATATGGGAGCGTTTAGTAATATGACCGGGGTGCTGGAGGGCAGCTGACGGGGATTTGAAGCCCTATTTATTGCTTATCCGCGGCCCGAGGTTAGCGCATGCGAATGTGGAAATGTTCCCCACAAACGTCCCGTTGGGCCGTGTGCAGGATAAACGGCATATGGCTGGACGCGAGGAAACAGAGGAAAAGAGCTTGGTTAGAATGGAAACCAAGGGGATGTTTGATATAAGAGGGCCACACCTGTGATCTTGGGGAGGGGGCAATCCCGACAGAAAATGGCGGTGATTTGGTGCAGTTGGCGGGTCTTTTCAGGAACGTGAGTCAGAAAATGGGGCCGCAGAATCTGGGCTTAGGAGCTGCGAAAGTGCAACCCTAGCTGCAAAAAACAGAAACATTGAAGAGTACAAGAAAAGAGGGCATGCATTCGCATGAACAGCTGGAACGCTGCAATACACATTTGCACAGAATATGAGGGGCTCGAAGTGCGTATGTCGGTGTCCTACACAGTGGAGGCATACATATCGGGTACATATCAGACAAACGGTTCAGGGAATACAGCAAGAGGAGGCTCCATTACGTCCGATAACACAACAGTTCACACAAATTGACCAAAGCCATAACATAAACAACCACACACACACACACACACACACACGCACTAGCCATATATACCCTCCTCATACGCCCAGCTGTTTTCTACATCTTCAAACACCACAGTCCACTATAACGCCCGCAACCTGTCCTTTCACAAATCCATGAAATTGGTCTCGGAATCCGTCAAAAACATCATCTCGCTGGTGCTATACGCAATTTGAACGCACTTGAGCAAGTCCTCAACGCATACCGCCGGGCCGTTGATAGTCGCATAGGCGTAGCGGATCAAATGCGACGTCAAGATGTCCACATTGAGGCGCTCCAAGTCGCTATATTCCACCAAAAACTTGAACATTCCGACAATCAGAAGGTTTCCCCTGGGCAAATAGTTTTCTGCCCAGAGCCAGTGTCCCGGAACCACCTTGTTCTTGGTGTACTGCGTGAGGTCCCCCAAGTAGCCCTGTACCGCCAGCATAGTGAACAGCTGGTAGTAGCGAAAAATGGACGTGCGCAAACTGTCCATCATGTTATTCTGGATCATTTTCGTGATCAAATACACCAGCTTCGAGATAAACAAGCTGCCCACACACGCCTTCTCCAGAAAGTAGAGCTTTTTGACGATATTGAAGTCGTATGTCAGCACAAAACGGAACCTCTTGACGTTGGTCAAGTCTGGATCAGGCATCTGGTGATCTTGGGAGTCCTCCTTATCAGCACATTGCATCATTTTATAGTGAGAGTCCTCATCGCGGAAGAAGCATACGGATTCACCGTCCGTTCCTTTCCAGTTTGCGATCTCCTTCCGCAAAAGGGCATTTGCCTGTCTGAGGCGCTCGATCTCTCCGTTACGTCTTTTGTGGAGTTTTTTCTGTGCTTCTCGCATCTGTTTAAGCCTCTCAGTCCGAGTTATGTTCCGACCCGGGTATAATTCCGTATCCAGTGACGGTTTGGAGCCGTTTCTGCTCGCATTTTCGGGAAAACTTCCGGAACGAGTCTCCGGTGTTTCCAGAAAGTCTCCCGACGAGTAAGCCCTCATTGTGATGCCCTAATGTGTACTGGAGGAGTAGAAAACACTTAGACACCCACGCTGACTAAACTGTGTTACTAATAGGTACAGAGATACGAGATGTGGACCTGCACACAGTTCCGGAAAAACCACGCACGGTAGCCGCGCACAATTGGCGCGCAAACTTCGTTTTGGCGGCAAGGGAGGGGTACACTAGGCCGCAGCCCTGCGCCCCTGCGCCGCAGTTCTTGGTGCGTGCGAGTGGATTTTCACGCAAATAGCGCGCAGAAAAACGTATAAACTAACAAACGAAAACACTATCAGGATTGTCGCAGCAATAGCTTCCCAGAGGTTACCAAGATATCTCTCAAACACGGCGGTTGGTCCGATGAACAGTAGCATGTGCGCACATGGCCCAGTCGCCCATATATCCACGTGTGTCTAAGTTGCAGCTGCGTAACTGAAGATGCGTGCACCATACACTTGCACACCGCCTGCTCAGATTCGCATCCGCGCCAGGGTTTTGCTGCCCATGGATTCACCAAATCCGACTGCCCATCCCTATCTTCCGGTCTCCGGTAGCAGCACATTCCGGGACGACCCGGCGCCACTTTCGACGGTGACGGGAATTTTCACGTGATCTCGTATTTTAACGTGATTTCACCTGGGCACAAAACCCCGGATTAACGGCCTGCATACGTCAAACAAGGGTAACGGTAAATATAGAAGTTATCAAACGTGCACCGTTTGGCCACCCGCGCCTTCTATTTCAGCCTATTTTCGTCTCTCCACGCATATGTAGAATTCTTAATTCCACCCCTTTCCATCCCTTCCTGGTAGCCTGAACGGCATGTTTCTCTTCCGCCGGCTCTCGTGGCGCGTGGTATTTGCAACAGTAGTCGCCCTACAGATTGTGATAATATATTGGGCAGATTTTCGCCCCACCAGCGCCTACCTTCTGAGCGTAAGCGCCGTTATTCACAATAACACGATCCTTCGTGACTGTTCACTAGCATGCCGGTGCCGGACGTATTTTGACATTTTGGCAGCCGTTGACAGGGACTGGACCGTGCAGAAGTTCAGAAACAACAAATACGGGCTGCTCAACGAGCTTCAAATTCGGAACCTGGTGGAGCATTTGCGTGTTTTTGGGAAGTGCTTTGTGGAGAATGCGGTTGCCGACTATGACGCCGATACGGTGGCACAAAGAGTGCTTCCATACTTCACTATGGAGAGGCCACAGGTGACCAAATGGACTGGGGAAGTGGTTGCTTCTCCGAAAAATACCCACGGCTACTGGAACAGTGCCCGAAAGGCGTTCAAAGGAAAAGGCATAGTGGTCAGCGTGGCTAACGGCGGTATCTCTGAGGCGGTCGCCCTCGTGAAGGTGCTACGGCACGTGAACAACACTCTTCCCATTCAATTCGTGCACAAGGGCGACCTTCTGGAGGCTAACCGGGCCGAAGTTGTGCTGGCTTCGCGCAACGAGACGCTCGCTGTGAATTCGACGTATTCTGTGGAGGGACCCAAGCAGACGGTGTTTTTTGTGGATGTTTCCAGGACCATTCGCAGTGAGTACTATGGCCATTTCCAGTACTTCTACAACAAGTGGCTAGCGGCCCTTTTCAACACCTTTGAAGAAATGATCCTTATGGATGCGGATGCTGTACCTTTCGTCAAACCCCTGGACCTCTTTCTGGACCTCCAGTATCGCAAAACAGGTGCTCTTTTCTTCCGCGACAGGGACCTCTACGAGACTATGAAATCCCGCGATACAAAGCTCTTTTTGAGTCTCCTTCCCCTGGCCAACGACCATGAGATTTTCAATATCACAGTTTCGCTCGATAAGCATCGATTGAACAACGGCTTTTTTGGGTACGGTGCCAAGCACGTGATGGAGAGCGGCGTGGTAGTGATGAAAAGGACCTCTCATTTGACAGGGCTCTTCGTGGGCGTGAGTTTGCAGTTCTGGAAATCCACCAGCAGGCCTGTATACGGGGATAAGGATCTCTTTTGGCTTGGTCAGCTTATATCGGGCAACGATATGTTTGCTTTCAACGACTGGCCGGCTGCAGCCATAGGAACGATAGAAACAGGGCCTAAAAACAGTCTGTCCGTTTGCTCGGCGCAGATTGCGCATTTTGACGCCAAAAACCGCCTTCTTTGGCTCAATGGGGGCCTCAAATTCTGCAAAAAAGACTCTTGGAATACCGATTTCGTGTGGAGAAGCGATCTCAGAAGGTCCTTTGGCACCCCTGATAGTCTCAGACTGCACTACCAGGCCCCTGTTTCTATAGATGGAGCTATCATACCGGCACCGTTGACAGTGCTGTTCCGCCATAAAAAAATCAAGTTTCTCGAAGGGAACTTCCGAAAAGACCGCTCGCGCGGCTGCAAGGAGTCCATCTACTGTGCTTTTGCGGGCACGAATGCTTCCGGGGAGGTTGAAGGGACCACCATCGTTTTTGGACACCGCGAATTAGGACATTTGCTGACGGTGGTAGACGTTTGGAACTCGTGAGTGATAATTGGTATTCGGTAAGGAGTTTAGTATTTTATGGGAAAGTGAGGAAATTCAGAACATGGAGTAGACGTAACTTTTTAGTGTTGGCTGTTTGTTTCTAAAATTTTGCAATTTTTGAAACTCAGTCCCCTCCCTAGGTATTTTCAAATTTTTGCAATTTGCGCCCAAAATTGAAAAATTGTTCTTTTACATATGCGAGTCTTCAAATTTTCAAGTCTGCCAAATCCCTCTGCTTTCAAACTTCTTCCACTAAGATCTAAAAACGTCCACAGGAATTCCCTGTGGCTCATAAAGCAAATTTGTGCCCTCCCTGAAATACCCCGTCCTATACTTTTTCTCTTACCCCATACCATACTCTATATACAATCTATGCCAGTATCTTATCAGCCTCCTCCTTGAGCGCCGCATACGCGTCCCGCTTCATTTTGTAGCCGTGTTCGTCCGGGTTGGGGAAAACACCCTTGTTCAAGTCACTTTTATATTGCTCCAAAGCTCTCGTAGCAGCGGTGAAGATGTCCGCATACTGCTTGACGAATTTGGGCCGATGTGTTTCCTCAGGATGGCCCATTCCTAGCAAATCCGCCATCACTAGAACCTGTCCAGAACACCCGGGACCGGCTCCAATGCCAATAGTCGGCACGCTGAGCTTGGATGTGATATACTCAGCGAGCTTATTGGGGATGCATTCCAAAACCACCAGAAAAACACCCGCGTCCTGTAATGCAAGGCAGTCCTCGTAAATTTCCACAGCTCGCTCAGGAGAAGTACCCTGGAGTTTGAAGCCACCAAGGGCATTGTGGCGCTGTGGAGTGAGGCCTACATGGCCCATGACGGGAATTCCTACCTCCACTAGCCTCCTGACGGTGCTGATAGACTCCCTTCCTCCCTCGATTTTGACGCCTTGGATCCGGGCTTGTTTCACAAGCAATATGGCGGTTTCAATAGCCTGCTCCGGCGACTTTTCGTGGTAGCCGAAAGGGAGGTCAGCCACCATGAACGATCTTTTGTTCCCCCTAGTAACGGCCCTGGTGTGGAACATGAACTCATCAAGGGTTATTTCGTTGGTGTCCTCGTACCCCAAGGCCGTCATAGCAAGCGAGTCGCCCACTAAATTAATGTCCATATCGGCAGTCTCCGCAAATTTTCCGGTGATGTAGTCGTAGGATGTGACCATTGCAATTGGTTTCTTGTCAGTATAGGCCTTCTGGATGTCCAGAAGTGTGCGTCTTTTGAAAGCCCCGTGTGCCAGGAACACCGCACGTGCAGAGGAGAAGCCTCTGGAAAAGACTCGCATGGCTGTGGTGTTGTACGTGGTGGCGAAAATGCCCTTAAATAGCCATTCGTATAGACTATTCGAGATCTCGCGATGCTTCCCCAGGTTGAAAATTTGACCGAGGTCTACGCGGCGTGGCGCGACTAGACAGTTTATGAGGGCGACACGACTCTAATACCCTAAAATTGATGCTACGAACCCGATAACTGCAAGTCTTTGAAGATGTGCTTCGGCAAACGTGCCACCGAAGTTGATGGGAAGGTGCAAGCGCCTGTAGTGCGGTCACCAGGCGCATCCCGCACCAAATGGCCACCAAAAGTAAGTAGCCATACGCATCACGTGACATATTTGCCATCACGTGATCTGTACTGGTGGCTTAACAGACCCATTTGCTTCAGTCCCCGCTCCCATGTTTCTCTTCAGCAGACTCACGGCACTTTCCAACACCGTACGCAGCAGCAGCAAACGCCTTCTAGCCACCATGCCCTCAATTGACACCTCATTCAAGGTCAATCACACGTCCTTGCGTGTGAAGGACCCCAAAGTCTCTGTTCCCTTCTACGAGAAGCACTTCGGCATGAAGTTGTTAGACCAGGTTCGTATTCCCGGGGGAAAGACCACTCTCTACCTCTTGGGTTTCGAGAACGCGTCCAACAAGGATCTTCCTTGGACCGCCAGAGAGGGCTTGTTAGAGCTTGCTCACGACCACGGTTCCGAAAGTGACAACTCTTTCACCGTCAACCACGGCAACGGAAAGGAGTTCCGCGGCTTCGGACACATCTGCTTTGCCGTGGATAACATCCAGGCATCTGAATCGGAGTTGTTGGAGGCTGGGGTCAAGTTCCAGAAGAAGTTGTCTGACGGAAGACAGAAGGACATTGCCTTTGCCTTGGATCCCGATGGATATTGGATCGAGTTGATCGAACACACCCAGGGCAAGCAGGAGGGCAAGACCGACTTCGCCACCTACAAGTTCAATCACTCCATGATCAGGGTCAAGGACCCGGTCAAGTCCTTGGACTTCTACCAGAACGTGCTTGGCTTGAAGTTGTTGAGAAAGTTGGACTTCCCGGAAGCGGAGTTCGCCTTGTACTTCTTGGGTTACGAGCACGACCCCGAATTCACCGGCTACGAAGGCCGCGGCCAGGCTGCGCGCGAGGGTATCATCGAGTTGACGCACAACTACGGAACCGAGAACGACGCCAACTTCTCGTACCACAACGGAAACAGCACCGAAAACGGCGCCATTGCCGGTTTTGGCCACACCTGTGTCACGTGCAAGAACCCCAAGAAGTTCGTGGACGAGATCAATGCGCTGTACAAGGATGCGGACTGGGCTGTCGAGTACGACACTGCTGCTTTCAAGACCATCGCTTTCTTGAGAGACCCCGACGGATACTCCGTGGAAATCCTCGGCTGGGAGACGTATAAGAACTTAAAGTGAAAGCCGGCCAGATACGCGAGCGCTCTCTAGGGGAAGGCCAAGTTCAGATTGGCTGCTAAAAGTTGTTCTGAGTAGAAATGGGGAAACGGAGTTGAGATAAGCTATTTGATGAGTTTTACTGGAATGTGGTGGGGTGCTGGAGATGTTTTTTTTACTTGTTTGTGTAACGTACTACTTCCTGGAGCTAATTCGTATCTAAGCTATGTATCTCTTTCTAGACTTGATTTGGCACGGTGTGTGTGTGTGTGTGTGTGTGTGTTCCTCCCCATGTTTCTGCGGGTCAACCACATGAAATCTGAAGCTATTTAAAGAAGATCTTGAACGACCTTTTCAAAGGTCCATTTCCACATTTCCTTCTTCACGCCGTATCTCCTTTAGGAGTCGTTGTTCTGCCCCTATCATGCTCTCAAAGTCTTTAAAACTCACTTTTAATACCCAAATTGCCCTATTCCCTTGCCCACTCGCTGAACTCCTTGGGAAAAGCCAAACGATATCCCCTGCAAGCACGTCCTATCTCTCAAGTACTTGGCCTGCGCAGCCGACCGCTGACCGAAGGCCCTTGCTAGCGAGTGTGGCGGCTTATCAATCATTTGTGCTTATGTAAGCGCAAGGGCAAGGGTATATAAAGGCCCCCATGGGCACCGAACTCCAACATGCTTGCAGCCCTTTTTGCAAGACAATTTCCCACCAAAGGCTTCAGAACATTCCAAACATCAACCATGGTTTCCGCTAATGCTACTGCCAAGATACAGGACTTGATCAAATCTAAGCCTGTTTTCATCGTATCCAAAACCTATTGCCCCTACTGTGCAAAGACCAAGAACACCATTGGGCTGATCACTAAGGAGGCGCACATCATCGAGTTGGACGAATTGGAGGACGGCCAAGAGTTGCAGGACGCGTTGTTCGAGTTAACCGGCCAGAGAACGGTTCCCAACGTGTTCATTGGTGGCGAGCACATCGGTGGCAACTCGGACGTCCAGGCGTTGAGCTCCCAGGACAAGTTGGAGCCCAAGATCAAGGCCCTGTTGTAAGAATAATATAAGTGAATTGACGACTTATAGATTGAGTGTAGAGAGGGATGCGAAAAGAGGCAGGCAAGAAAAGAGGGGGTAAGCTTTTGACTGGATTGTGTGGAGTAGATGGAACAGAGAGCACATTGTTGAGAAAAGTTAAGATGTGGAGGCTCCAGAGTGTTATGGGAGAGATGTGGATGCGGAGATATCTCTGAAGGCTATTCGTAGTATGTGAAGAACATAAGAGAGAGTTAGTGAGGTAATTAATGAGTGGAGAAGGCCCTTTTTAGGCAAGATCAAAACCAAAGGGAGAGGTTAGTTTATCTGTGAGATTCCTGAGCGTCCTAGTGAGCGTTTCGAGAAACGTCAGTAAGCCTTCTTGCAACACTCTCGAGCCATCAGTTTTGCAATGGCGCCTTTGTGCATATTTATATCCCTACCTGACAAATTTGCTTACAATCTGACTCTTCAGTTAGAACCGTGGTGAACGCTGAGACAACAGAAGACATCCATGATAGAAAATGACACATATTAAATGTCATGAAACCCATATTGGCCAATCAAGGCATTTCCAAACTTATACATTGACTGGATCCCCAACTCTGGCACTCTCTTTGCTCTTTACCATAGAAACATGGTATTTGCAGTAATTCATCAACAAGAATATTTCTCCTTATCTTTGTTACCATAGGCTAAATAGCCTAATTGAAATCACACATCTCGAAGAAACATCTCTCCAGGACTTTCTTTCCGTATTGTTCACTCTTTAGGCCTCTATTCCCACTTTATTCAATTCTGCTCTCATCGTGTACGCACCCAAAATTGATTTG
Source organism: Wilhelminamyces tanticharoeniae (assembly GCA_030558325.1). NCBI lineage: Eukaryota > Fungi > Ascomycota > Pichiomycetes > Serinales > Metschnikowiaceae > Wilhelminamyces > Wilhelminamyces tanticharoeniae. The sequence continues at coordinate 12,448 of JAJMSI010000027.1, read as the reverse complement.
ATTTTTCACTCTCCTAGTCCCCCATTCCACCACTAAATGTCCAACATAGGCCTCCAGGTGCGCAAGGCCGTGCCATCGGTCGACCCCGTGGTTGCCGACTATGCTGTGGGATACATTCAACACATCTCAAAATCCACGGAGGATAGCGTTTTGGCTCAGCAGATGGACATCTCCGCAGAGGTCGAGTATCTCAAGGAGCTCCTTGTGGACGCCGGTGGAAACACCGAAAACGTCCAGAAATTAGCCTCCCAGATAGCGGAGCAACTCAACGCCATGCTTAAAGAAAACATGGCCAAGTTGGAGATCACTGGTGATACGTCCAAGCGCCTTCTAGACGTCAACTTACTCCAGCAGAACAACAGCAAAAGAGACATCAACTCGTCTTTGGCTCTTCTCAGTGCCAGCCATGACATTGAGCACACGGGCAGAAAAATGGAGAGCAGGGTCGACAAGAAGAAGTTGGAGAAACAGGAGCGCAAGATCGCCAAGAAGGTGGCCAAGAGGAACAACGCCTTTGTCAAATACGAGGCCTCCAAATTGCTCAATGAACAGAAAAACGACGACTACGACCTGTTTTTCTTGGAAATTAACCCGCTTGAATTCGGCTTGGGCGCAGGAAAGTCCAAGGACATCAAAATCGACAACTTCGATTTGTACGTGGGCGATGGCCAGCGCATTTTGAGCGAGGCATCGTTGACTTTGGCCTATGGCAGAAGATATGGTTTAGTCGGCCAGAACGGTATCGGTAAGTCAACCTTGTTGCGGGCCTTGTCGCGCAGAGAGTTGAACATCCCGAAGCACATCACCATTTTGCACGTTGAGCAGGAAATCAGGGGCGACGATACGCCCGCTTTGCAAAGCGTTTTGGACGCCGATGTGTGGAGAAAGAACCTCATCCAGGAGGAGCAGAAATTGAACGAACGAATGAACGTTTTGGACAAATTGCGCTCGGAATTCGACGAGGAGTCCAGCGAGCTCAAGAAGCTCGAAAACGAGCGTGAGGATTTGGAACGTCATTTGCTGGATGTCAACGAGAAGCTTTATGAGATGGACGCCGATAAGGCCGAGAGCAGGGCTGCCGCCATTTTGTTCGGTTTGGGATTCACCAAGGAAACACAGCACCAGCCCACCAAGTCGTTTTCGGGAGGTTGGAGAATGCGTTTGTCGTTGGCAAGAGCCCTTTTCTGTAAGCCAGACCTCTTGTTGCTCGATGAGCCGTCCAATATGTTGGACGTCCCGTCCATCACTTACTTGGCTCGTTATTTGCAACTGTACGAGGCCACGGTGTTGGTGGTTTCGCACGACAGGGCCTTTTTGAACGAAGTAGCCACCGACATCATCCACCAGCACTCGGAGAGATTGGACTACTACCGCGGCTCCAACTTCGACCTGTTCTACTCCACCAGAGAGGAGAGAATCAAAAACCAAAGAAGAGAGTACGAGAACCAGATGGCGTACAGGGCCCATTTGCAGCTATTTATCGACAAGTTCCGGTACAACGCCGCAAAATCCTCGGAGGCTCAATCCCGTATCAAGAAATTGGAGAAATTGCCGCACATTGAGCCGCCAGAGGACGACCGTGTGGTTACCTTCAAGTTTCCCGACCCCGATAAGTTGTCCCCTCCGATTTTGCAGATGCAGAACGTGAGTTTTGGCTATGACCCCGCTAATATCCTCTTAAAGAACGTGGAGTTGGACGTCCAGATGGACTCCAGAATCGCCTTTGTGGGTGGAAATGGTACTGGTAAGACGACGCTATTGAAGTTGTTGATGGACCAGTTGGCTCCCATCGAAGGCTTTGTCTCCAAAAACGGCCGTTTGAGAATTGGCTACTTTGCCCAGCACCACGTTGACGCCATGGACTTGACGCTTTCGGCTGTCACGTGGATGTCACAGACGTTCCCCGGAAAATCCGACGAGGAGTACAGAAGACACTTGGGCTCCTTTGGTATCACAGGAACCTTGGGTTTGCAGAAAATGGAGTTATTGTCCGGAGGTCAGAAATCGAGAGTGGCGTTTGCAGCCTTGTGTTTGTCGCTCCCCCATATCTTGATTTTGGACGAGCCCTCTAACCACTTGGATACTCAGGGTTTGGACGCCTTGGCCGACGCGTTGAAGAACTTCCAGGGCGGTGTTCTTATGGTATCGCACGACGTCGCTATCATTGACAGAGTATGCAACGAAATCTGGGTCAGTGAAGACGGCACAGTCAGGAGATTCCCAGGAAACATTCAGGACTACAAGAAACATATTTTGGAGATCGCTGATGCCGCCGGTGTGGTGCGGAAGCACTAGAATGTGGGTGTTCTAATAGGACGGTAACAAAATTGTCAGTTATAGACGTGAAAATGATGTAAGTATATCTGAGCGAGCTGGGATGATATAAATTTGAGCTTCTGATCAAGGGGCAAGGGGCCTACAACTGCTTTTTTACCAAAGTTGAGAATCTGGCGAAAGCTCTGACTGCAAAAATACTCGCACATACAAGCACCTTTCAATCCTAACTGCTTTCAGAGAGCAGCACAGTTAGTGGTCACTATGCTGACCTTTCTTAAAAGATGTAGCTCACAATGAGATCGCCTTCAATGGGTTATGCTGAATTAGGAGTAGAAGGGGAAAAGAATGTAAACAAGGTGCAGAGCTTGACTGTGATCTAAAATAGCAGCCCGTCACGTGATTAACCACCCACATACTGAAAAGATTGTATCAGGTTGCCCCACTGAGAGCGAATTCAGGCCATTGGTTGCAACACAGTATATGTTATGAGGAGACAAACAGACTAGCTTATACGTTTTCTCTGGCGCCAGAAACAGATATAGTTGATCATCCAAATTGCCCCCTTTAAGAAGCTCCAATAGCGATCTGAGCACTACCATTGAGAGACTTTCCCAACCTTCCCAAGTCACAAATTCCCAGGAAGCAAGTGCGCTCAAACCGATAAGGACGCCTTTCACTCACACACTCTCTCCAAACCCAAACTTGTCTCGCTATCCTCTTTTTTCATCCCTTTGTCTCTTTTTGCAGTCGGGTCGTGCCCTGCAATCCACCTGTTTTACACCAATGCGAATCTGAAAGCTAAGGAAGTACCAAAAATAATCTGCAAATAACAATATCACTAATTCATCGGCTCCAATTCACAAAGACCACAAGCTAAGAATATCGTTATAAACTTCTTTTACATGCTGCTCTCAGCACTTTCTCTTAAGCTGAAGATTGGCCTCGGCCTTCTTCTCTCCTACACCCTGTTCGAGGTCTACATGCAGCTACGCACACAGTACATCATATACAGCCGTCTGCAGGTCTTTGAGCAGCTTCTCCACGAGCTCGAGGATGGCGATAAGGATGACCTCGTGGTCGCAAAATTCAAGTCGCTGACCGTTTGCGGCATGTTTGTGAACCCCTTTGAGGAGTACAGGCCGCAAACAGGTTTCGAGTTTCTCTTTGTGCGGGTCATGGAGGTGGTGGAGAGCATTTACGGGTCACAACTTGAAGTTCACAAGAAAAGACCTAATCCAGATGGAGAACTCTGCGATATCGAGCACATTCTTAAGGTGCATAGGCCCAATTTTGAGCTTTTGAAGCGCAACTCGGTAATTTTGCAAGAGTGCATTGGCAGAAGCGATTTCCGGAAGTGGAGCGTGGCGTCCAAATCTCTTCCTGCTATAAGAGACCAAATGCTTTTCTCGTGGTTTGGGCAGCTGTGTCTGTTGGTGCAGATTGGGGGCATCAACTTCTTGACAGACCCCATAATCAGCGACCATCTTATCAACCAGACCGTGGGCCCCAAACGGTTGATTAAGACTCCCATTTCCGTGCCAGAACTCCGTCAGGCCACCAACAATAAGCTCAACTTCGTGTTGGTGTCGCACGACCACCCGGACCACTTGGAGCTTGATTTTGCGAAGCAGATCGGAAACTCGTCCACATGGATCGTGCCTTTGGGTTTGAGAAAGAAGCTCGCCAGAAAGGGCATCTACAACATCATAGAAATGGACTGGTGGGACCGTGTTCCCCTCAATGACTTCATCACCAGGGGCCTGGACCAGCCTGTGGATTTGCCGGACAAGTATGAGGTGGTGTGTGTTCCGGCCATGCACTGGCTGGGACGATATGTACTTGACTCCAACCAATCGCTCTGGGCGTCTTTCATTGTGTTGCGAAACGGCAAATCGGTGTTGTACCACGCTGGAGACACCGGCTATGTGAAGGAGTTGTTTGAGGTGATCGGAAAGAAGTACGGGCCCATGACCATGTCGTTGCTTCCCATAGGACAGTACTGTCCTTCGTGGCACCAGAAGCCGCGGCACACGTCGCCTGCAGAGGCGCTTGAAATCATCGAACACACTTCCTCGAAACACATGATGGGCATCCACTGGGGTACATTCAAGCTCAGCAGCGAACCCATTTTGGAGCCCCGAAATGTGTTGTTTGAATTGGCTAAGGGTCTCGGAAAGACGGGCGAATATAAGACACCAGAGTTCGGAATCACCTATGTCTATGACATGCACCGCGAGGTGGAGGTGGAAAATGGGTATGAGGGCTAGGAAGCGCAGGCCGCTATAGAAGCTTACTAGTGAGTGGTTGGTGTGGTTTGAGTAATTTCCTGCGTCGGTATATCTTAGAATAGTTGGGAGTGCTTGTATTTGGTTCGTAGTTTACTGGAATGCCATAGATGTGAAGTCCTCTATGTAAGGACCGGGATCGAGTATCTATGTGAGAAATCATGTCCATATAGGGATTAAGACACGAAAGCTATCTCTAGGATATCTGTATAAGCCATCTTGATTCGTTGCTAATAGAACTGACACGGGTTTACTGGATCTGCGAATAAGGAGAGCAGTCTCCTGATTGCTTCTATTCGTCTCCAAAATCAACCTCTCCAGATTCCGTTCATCTCAACCACTAGGCACCACTCTTTTTTATCCTATATTCATCCATCCTGTTACACTCCGACTGTTTGATTTGCTGTTATTTAAACCAAAACACGCTCTCGTTTCGCCCTCTCCCTCTTCCTGTCTCTCTCACTCTCTCTTTCTCTCTCCCTCTTTCTCTCTCTTTCCTAATTTCTACACCCCATCGCATTAAAATACATTCCTATTTACACTACTCCCTGTAGATCGCCCGCAACTGGGCCTTCTGCGAGCTCACCAACGCCCGCTGGTACGCCTGGTAACTCGGATCCGACCTGATGACGGAGCCAATAGACATGAATAATCCAAACGTGCCCACCAGCCCCATAATGTACTGGCCCAATGTTCTCATCACGCCGTTGGGCCCAGCACCGTTCTGCAAGATGGAGAAGCCGCCAAAGAGGACGCCCACGCAAACGCCCACCGTGGAACCCATAATGGCACCCATCTTGAACTTGTCGAAGTTGGACGGCTGCTGAGCGTACTGGTACTGCTGAACTGGCGGCATTGTGGTCTTCTGTGGTGGAGGTGTAGAAATTTTTGTCCAATGAAAGGCGCACGACATTTTATCTACCACTCTCTTCACTATGGGTGCCAACACTTCCAAGCCCGAGACGAAGGTGTTCACTCCGGCGGCACCGATTGACTTCAGTGCCTCCTTTTTGTCTCACTTGGAGTCGTCCCAGGAGGTATGTCATTTTCGAGCGGTCACCATAGCACTACTAACACCCAGTCTGATTACTCCCGTTCTCAGTACACCGAAAAGTACATCCAGGACCGCGTGGCGGCCGAGTTGACCAAGTTGGAAAAGGAGACCGTGAAGCGCTTCCAGGACACCGCCAACAAGGCGATTTCTTCTGACGAACTGCGTCCTGAGGTTTCGGTTCCCATGGCCAACGAGAGAATCTCGAAATTAACACAGTTGTTAAAAGACAACGTCAAATTGGCTCAGGTGGATGTGGGTGACGAAGTTAAAAGGTCTCGTGAACTGGTAGCCAAGTGTTTGGCCGATAACGAGGGTCGCAGCTTGAATTGCTGGACAGAGGTCGAGGAGTTCAGAAGATTGGTGCATAACCTTTGAGTTAAGATAGAGCTGGAGCAGAGAAGTCTGAAAAGGGGGGGGGGGGAAATGAGAGCAGTTAGTGCTTGAGGTACTTCACTGCCTGAAAGGTGAACAGAGGAGGAGATTCGGACCCTCGAGAAGTGGCTCCGTAGAGGGGTTCCTCTCATAGGAAGGTTTTCAAGAAGCCGTGAAGCAAGAAACAATAGACTGAAGACTTCGAAATCAAACGATGAGAGACCCTCCGCAGAATAGATCTAGGAGCATACTTGTTCAATAAACGCGATGGTAAGATAGTGTGTTCAGAATTCAGCTGAGAAGTCCACAGTGATAAGTCGGTGATTCAATATCTTTCTCATCGACATACATTTGTTCAGAGAAATTTCTATCCGGCTACATGGTATCTTTCTGTGATGTTGCTTTTCAAATAAGTAAGAACCCGGTACTTCATTGCACTCAAAACATACATCATGGACAAAAAACCTTTATCCCTAAAAGCACACTAAATAAAAGCAGTCCATTTTGGTGGCTTTCCCAGCTCAGTGTCAGCACGCCCAAATCAGCTTTTATCCAGTGTTGAGGGCTCTCGAATGTGGGGACGTTTTCTGGTAGCCGCAAAAAGGGAAGACTTTTTCTGATCTAGGCCTCATTCGTTTTTATGTAGGAGACTCATCATCTACTCCATACAAAATACATCTCCCCGGGATTGTAGCCTCAAGCCAGATATGACGTCACAGTCTCGCTTCCAATTCTCCTCTTCTTTCCTCTCCCCACCCCTCTACTTGCGCCCGTATACCCCTAGACGTCTAAAATCAACCTTCATGTCCTGCTTTTAGAATTCTAAAATGTTTCCAATTCACACTTTGGAACTTTTTTCTTTGCAAGAATACACCCAGATTTTATCATTGCCTTTTTAACGTCCCCTCTTCTTTTAGAGCCTCCAAGATTTTTGCAGGCGGATTTTTAGTTTTGGTGAGTTTAGCGATTTCCCCTTGGAATTTTTCTGTAGTCAGCATAAGGTATTCCAAAGCCAGGCTGCAAAAAGACTTTGGATCAAATTTTGCCCAACATCAAACTAAACTAGGGTAAATACAAAAAACTACCAATATGGCCTGAGCAATTAATCTCTTTTATGTCGCCTTTGTTGCTGTTTCAGGAGATTAATGGAAGCACTTACGGAAAAAGCGAGGCTCTATTATCCAAACACTTCTGAATACTAAATTTGCCTATCGTCAACTCTATATCTTTTAGGTCACCTCTAATGCATGCCTTTGCCTCTGTAGATCAAAATCAACGCGCTGTCACTTTCGCCTCCACCAGCCAAAGTTTCAATCTTGTCTCTGCCAACAGAGCTCACTTTGTCATCATTAAACTTCCACCACAGCTCACCCCCGATATCTTCATCATTCTTCACAAACGACTGGTAGTGACCAGAGTCGGCTGAAGAGCCCTGGTGGGTAATCACTGCAGATAACTCGTACACGGACGACGGGTTCTCCGCGGTGGTGTTGAGATCTACACCAGGAGGTAAAATTTTGCTGAAGTCGTCCTGGAACCTCGTCTTTATCGACATTAACTTCAATTCCTCTTCCTCCTGCTGTTCAGCAGGCAACAAGTTGGTGTCTTTCTTGCTCTTCTTGAAGTCGCGCACCAAGTCAATGTTGTCCTTCTCAATCTTGTGCAACTTGTCTCTGACCGCCACTTTGTCCAGTTTGATGGATTCGTCCAACATCTCAGCCAAATCCAATTCGAACGGGAACTGCACTCTTCTCAAGATTTTTGACTTCTTTCTGGTGTCCCGTCTCCAGAAAAACCGCACAAAGTGTACCGTCAAGTACTTTGGCAATCTTGTCACCTTCTTGGTAATTTCGTACTCAGCATTGGACTGCAAGGTGTCGTTATACTTTTCGACAGTCTCCGATAATCCACTCAAGATACCATCCCTGAGAAAGTTGGTCTTGATGTCAATGAAGCAGGACAACTTCGATGCGTCTTCGTAGGTGGTTTTGATTTCCTCATCCGGCAATGCAAGGCATTTCTGCTCGGCCTTAAAACTGACTCTGAATTGGTCATCAATGTGGACGGTCTTGCCCAAGGTAGCCAAGATCTGCGAAAACGCCTCCTCGGCGTCCTGCTGCTTGTAGAAACCCTGTTCTCTCTCGGCGAACTGCGGATACACGTTTCTGAAGAGGGCCAAGAACAAGGTTGGGTTGACGCTTTCATGCTTCTTAGCCATTTGGACAAAGGTATTCTTCAAAGAGGACGTGAGCGAATCGTTAGGGTTCGCAGATAGCCCGCCCGAAGACTTGAATTCCAGCACCCGGGTGACGAGATCCTTAACCAGAAACAATGCCTGCAACGAGGAATTGAGGTAGCAGGTGTTTCCCAAATTAACGAGGCCCGAGGGGTCGTTTCCCACCTTGAACAACTGGTTCAGGTTCAAGTCCTCCAAGAACACTGGTCTTTCGACTGGTTTCGAAGGCAAACCGGCATCTGGAGTGCCCAAAACCATTATGGGGACCTTTAAATTGAGGTTAAGCGACGAAATGGGTGTGTCATCATCGAGCTTTCCACCTTTAACAAGCACCTTTTGTCTTTCCACAGGGATGTTAGTGGCCGCATAGATTTTCTGCTTGAAAACCGAGCCTGGGTCGCTGTTTTGAAGCTCGATTCCGTAAACCTTTCCGGCGTTCTTGATAGAGACTAATTGTTAGTAGCGGAGGGAAATTGGGAGCGGCTTAACTTACCTTTAAAGGACATTGTGTTGGTGAGAAGTGGCATGTACGATCGATTTGGTGGCGTAAAGAAACCTGTACACCAGAAGAGAGTGCACCAAAACCCAATACCTGTGCACCATAAATACCTGCATATTGCCCTTGGCCACTGTGCAGGCGATTTTAGATTATTCTGCTTTTGTGCCTTGTTCTGGCGGACCGAGGATAAATCATCGATCTTTGTTGTGAGCGTGAAAGCATTGTAGAACGCTTCGGGAACGTTCGTCCGCAGCATGCGGCTTTTTAATGCAACTGGCGCACGAAGGAGCACATGTCCCTTTTGCGGCTATTCTCCAAGAAGACCTCGTGACCACTACCCCAACAAGGATTTCGGGCATTAAGTGGAGTATTCGACCCGGAAACTCCCAGGGAAACGCACTTTAACCGTAGACAGAAAATTTACCCAATAAGGCAGGCATGTGTGCAGGACGTACCTGACGAACAAGATTGCATGGCAAAATTTGAATAATTAAATTACACTATAAATTACGGACCTCAGGAGGACCCGGGACAAGAAGAAACTGAAAATGTTAAAACAGGCCTAAAGCGAGTTCTTGGAATGAGAGTCCACGTTCACCTCATCCTTCTTGTCGGGAATCTCGTCGGAGGAGGAAACCTCGCTGTTCTCGTCCACGTCTCCCAACTGGGTAATGTCGAAGCCGTTCTCAGCCAAGTAGTTAACGAAGGCCTCATCCTCCTTGTTGATGCAGTTCTGTCCAACAGAGGGGCAGCAGAACAACGCCAAAGCAGACGAGAACAAGCACAAAGAAGCGGAGATGTAGAAGGGCACCTGGATACCGTATCTGTTCTGAATAGGAGGGAAAGCGTAGGTTCCCACGAAGGCACCAATTTTACCGATGGCAGCAGCAATGCCGTAATACTGGCCTCTGATGGGAGTTGCCGAAGTCTTAGCAGCCAACAATCCAATATTGTCACCGGGGCCGAACTCGCCCAAGGCGGTGAAAACGCCATAAATCACCACGAAACCGGCAATGTGGTTCTTCAATGTCTTGTAGCCGGCAGCCATACCGAAACCCACGATGGCCTGGAGGGAAGTACCGATGGCAATGGTCAATCTGGGACCAATGTAGTCTGCAGAAAGAGCACCCAAGATGGCACCAGGCATGTAGAACAAGTTGAAGACAACATTCCAGCCAAAGGACTTGTATAAGTCATCACCAGGGAGAATCTCAGAGATAATCAACGAGGAGAAGATACCGAACGAATACGCAGAAAAGTCGTAGATGAACCAAATGAGCGACACCACCGTCAAGCGGAACCAGTAGAACTTGACCACCAATAATGTGGGGAACTTCTGCACGCGGTGCATGTTCATATTCAGGAAGGAGGTGGAGTTCTTCATCTTCATTCTCATGAAGAAAAGAGCAAGGGGAGGGAAAACACCCAAGCCGAGCGTTAATCTCCACACTGCGGTCAAGTGGCGCTCGGAGAAAATCCACAAAAGCACCAAGGGCACGAACGCAGAAACAACGAAGCCAAAGTCGATACAGGCGTTGGTGAACCATGCAAAGTATCTGTTTCTTCTGCCAGCAGGCAACATGTTAGCAAACTCTGAAGCAATGACGGAAGAGGTGGGGTACTCGGCACCGATGGCGATACCGAGGAAGAATCTGAAGGCGGTCAAGGAAGCCAAAAGACCCTGGATGGAGCCGTTAGCGCCCCAAGTAGCCGCTGAACACAAAACTGTGAAGAGGATAAGCATCACATTGGCGGTTAACATACCGCCTTTACGGGCGTAGTGGTCTGAAATGTAGCCGAAACTCACCTGGCCCAACACAGTACCCACAAAGGCAATAGAGGCTACGTTGGACATGGCGTTGGATTTGGCAATCTCCTTGGGGTACAACGTTTTCAAAATGGTGGTCACAGTACCGATAGAGTTGTTCACGTAACCGTCGGAAAAGAGACCAGCACCAGATATGAATGCGGGCCAAAGATTCTTCATCTGAACTTTACGCTGAGCATCGCGCTCTTCGTCTGTGAGAGCAATGATGTCGCCATCAACAGCTCCGTTTTTTCTGGGGTTTGGAGTGGGGTGGTCAGCAATCTTGTCGGCTCTGCCAAACGTCACCTCGTCCCCAAGGTTGGAGGTCCAGCCCCAGGCAAGCTCTTTGAAGGACTTCGGAATATCTCTGGAAGCCATGGCGTTTTTCGCGGTGGAGATGGTTAATTTCAGGTGCGAAATCTAGTGCTTTATATGTTTGCCAGATTGGGATAAGCGGGGATGCATGAAGTATTGTTACGGCGCTGATAATTCCTGTAAGCCTGCGATTTACGTGAGGAGCCACACGACCTCTCGCAAACGGCATCAGTGCCGCGCTGCGGATGTGCCGTTTTGGGAGGCCCAAGCGGGGCATCGTGGTGATTCGATGGCCGTCAGAACGGATGTATGCTGAATCACACTGGCAAGTCCTCGTATGGCATCCTATACTATCGTCCGAACTTATGGTTGCAGGCACTACTCTTTTAGCCGCCTGGAGTAGGAGCACGTTCTCGCGGCGCGAAGTGCTTACACAGATAAGACGCACTAACGCCGCTTAATTAGCGACCCCACGAGTATGAGTGCAGATGCCTAAGTCCACACATTTCGCCATCTTTTCAGACTTCGGTCACCTACTGCAACGGTGCCTTAAGCCTCAGCTTCCGCCACATGTAAAAAGTGCTGGGTCGGGCCAATGACAGCTAATAGTCCTACTGTTCCCCAGCCCATGTGGGCCGTGCAGGAACGGCCCATTTTTGCGCCTCGCTGCAAACCAACCCAGCGCACACGTGTGCTGTCAAAGCTGTCAGATGGGCACAGCGAGCGCGGATCCTGTTGCCCGAGTGGGTGCGGAAACGGCTTCCCATTGCGGAAGCCTCATCCCACCTACCTCGACTAACGTATTTGCCGGCAGGTGCACTGCGTTAGGTCTTTGCGCACTCCGTGCGTGCAATCTGCGCCGATGCCCGTGCAATCTGCGAAGATGTTGCGTGCAGTCTGCGCTGATTGAAACACCTCCAGGGTAGCTCTGCGCACCTATCGCAACCGCCAACTGCGTTGATGCAGCTCCAGAAAATACTCGTATCGACGCGTATCGACGATAATCCTGCCTTGGCAACTGTTACTCCCGTTCTTTTGACCTGCGGTGTTAATAGGGTGGTTTCATGCCCGGGCTCGCCTCCAATGTTCAGGGCTCATGGCGGTTATTTGGGTCCCATGTGGGCTGTTCTAGAAGCCACACCCTTCTGGAAGCACTTGTAACGGTCAGCCGTTGCGGGAATTCGCATCACACATCTGCCGCCGTATTTTAGAGGAAAGACCAAGCTACATAGTGTTAAATTGAGGTGCAAGTGTACGAGATGATCCGGGAGAGCCAGTTATGGTGTGCAGCCAATACGGATGAGAGGTTATTAGACATCTGCGGTTATTTATGCACCAAGTGTGGGAGCACCTCTCGTATTCGAGATTCCGGATTTTAAATTTAGCTTCTTTGAGAGAAGAGTTTCTTGGGTACTAATTCTATACGCGTGTTTGGATGTTTGGATGTTTGGATGTTTGGATGTTTGGATGTTTCTATACGCGTGTTTGGATGTTTGGATGTTTGGATGTTTGGATGTTTGGATGTTTGGATGTTTGGATGTTTGGATGTTTGGATGTTTGGATGTTTGGATGTTTGGATGTTTGGATGTTTGGATGTTTGGAT